>OU015769.1:5764786-5961901 GCA_907173295.1 Fagus sylvatica | reverse complement strand
TTTGCACCATATTTGCCATGGACTGCCACCTAGTAAATAACCATGTATATGTCCCCTGTATAAATGTCCAAGATAGGGTTAAACATTTATCATTACGTTTAGTTTGACTATCCATTCTGGCATAATTTGGGTTTATATCATACTTTTAATTATCTGAAGGCCTATCTTTGTAAGAGGAGCATTTAAAGTGATTAGGGGGGGTTCCTACACATGAGTAGGAAATTAGCAGTTGTCATTCAGGCTGAGAGAAAACATGCCAGTAAAAATCCATTGGAACTATAATGAGGTTCTCATAAACATGAAACCCTATTAAATTTGGTGTGTATGTGAAAAGCAAAAATGGAAAAACTATGAATTAATTTCTATATTGGTTATAGACTAAGAGCTAATGAGTGAGTGAAATTAAGCCACGTACAATAACCATTACATATTAATTATGCTAATAGCCATCTGCCCTAGAGACTTCGGCTCTTATATCTGTGAATTGAGTCCGAGAATGGAATCTCCTCAACTTTCATTTAGTTAAGAAAAAAAAAATAGAAGATGAAATAGAGAAGACTTGAAATGAAGAGGATAATGTTCCAAATAAAAAACAGAAAAAAAATCTTGCCTAGATTTCATATGTATTTAATAATAAATAGTTGTCTATATTTATATGATGCCCCAAAAGAGATTATTATAATAGTTCCATAAATTTGGCACTCGACGAATATTGTAGATTAACACTTTTTAGTTAACTAACAATCATGCAGAAAATGGGTGATTGTTTAGTACTTTTAAAGTACAATAAATGCGTACTTTTTTTTAATTAAATTCATGGTGGGATAGACAATTTATGTGAAAAGAGAAAGTATACATTTATTTATATTTTAGGAGTATTGAATAATTTTCTCATGTAGAAGTCGTGATTTGATAATTATAGTTGGTGTTTTCTTTGATTTGGCTTTGACACAATTAGGATCAAAAGCAATCGTATGATATTGAATTAGGGTAAAAATAAATCTTATGAAGACTCAATATGATCAATTGGGTACTCGTGAATTGTGATGTATCGTGTCAGAAGACAATAGATTAAAATTTGTCATACTTTAATTAAATATATAACACATATATTTTACAGGCTATGCAAATGTTCATTTAAAGAATTACAATTAAGATAATTTTTGTGATTTGAATTGACAAAAACTAAAGAACAATATCGTGGGTGCTTGATGTATCCCATAAAAGACAAACAGTAGAAATAATGTTGTTAGAGAAAACCAAAAAATGGAACCGACCAATCGAAAATTCGAAACTAGTCAAAATTTCTGGTTTAGTCCGATTTTTCAAACAAAAAAATCAAATCAAATCAAATCAAATTGTTTCGGTTTTTTCACAATAAATTTTTCAGTTTAAATTTCGGTCTCAATTGAGCAAAAGGCAAAATCATGTCGGTCGAAACTGATCGTTTATTATAATGTTATTATTTTTATTATTTTTTGTACATTACCTAACCAATTAATCCTTAACCTAAAAAAATTCTCCATCTCCTATTCCCTTTCACTCTCACGTTATCTCTCTCATACACACACTTGATCAAACCGTATCACTACCGCAGCCTTCACTCATTTCTCAATTCCACCGCAACTCACCCTCAGCCTTTTCTTTCCGCCACCACCTCTACCCATTTCTATCACATATATATATATATATATATATATATATATATATATATATATATATATATATATATATATATATAATATATATATATGTGTGTGAGATATATATATATACATATACATATGTTTGTTAATGGAATTTGTTGTTTTAATGTGAATTATGCATAATCTGACTTTTTGATATGCAAAATATAGGAATTCTGACTCTACAAATTCATATCTATCTTTAAAACTTGATAAATTTGAAATTGTGTTCAGGCTTTTTGAACTTTTTTTAAAGCCCAAAATTTATATTTTTGTCCCTATGTTCCAAACTGGTTCAAATTATAAATGAATAACAAAAACCTCAAAATTAATTTGACAAAAGATCCAAAACTGCAAGCCTAGAGCTATAGGCCCAAACAGGTAACCTGGACAGAACCGAACAAACCTGAATCTAACCGGCCCGATCTGAGGAGTTCACCAAACTGGTTGGTTCCGATTTATGGTTTTTGAAAGCTGACAAAACTTGTCCGATTGTAAGAAAATGACAAAACTAGACTGATATCACCCCTTTGGTAGAAATAAATCACATTTCTATGAGAACTGCGACCCATACGGGGATCAATGCGAGTCTTCAAAATTGTTACTCAATTGACCATGCCTTACCCTTAGATTGAGAGATTTACATTGAGGAGTCGTTGCTTGATTACTTTGGGAAAAATTAAGAAACTTGAGAATGAAAAAAAAAAAAAAAAAAGTACATCTTTAATTTAATTCACTACATTGTCTTTCATGAAATAAATAAACACCAAAGATTACATGGCTTGTTGTCCTAGCTATAGTTATATTTTAAAGAGAATTTACATCGCTTTAAATCTTATTTACACTTTAAAAGAAAACAGAAAATTACATGGATAATTGATTAGTCTTGAACCCAAATCCTAAGTTTGGAGGTTAAGTTACAAAATGAGAAGGTGTTAGATACCGATTTCACCGGACTCGAAAGTCAATCTTCTAAGATTTAAGTACCATATCATGTTATGCACATTCAAACATTCAATCCGTATATATCACGTCATTATCATGTAAAAAAATTCGAGTTAATTTATGGGCCATTTGTAATTTTTTGAGAGAAGTAGGCCAATCATATATATTTTTATATGGGCCAATCATATAAAAACGGTGAGGGGCATTGCCCTACCAGTCCCTTTGTGGTTCTGTATCTATTTTCCTCACATCAACTCTTTGCCCATAACCTACCAATTACCATGTAACATCTACATTTCTCAACTATTCTCTGTTTGTGTTTGTGTTTGTTGTTGTTGTTCCTGTAGTTGTTGTTGTAATGTTGCTGTAGATTTGTTGTTCTGTTTTGTTGCCCTCTTAGTAGGGTCTTTTGCCGTGACGTATGTCACTCTTTCTGTCCTTCTCTGTAGGGTTTTGTCTTCCTCTTTGTAGGGTTATGTAACTTGTTTTTCTTTAATAAAGGCTTTGTTTAATTATCAAAAAACTCTCAACTCAGGAACCAGGAGCTGATCTACTTCTTCTCTCAAGCTATTTTACTTGCAAAAATGGGTTGGATGGAGGCATCTAGATCGAATAATTAAGCTTATGTTATTTGAAATTCTAATAATGTAAAGACCATGTATATATGTATATATTATATAAAATAATTTTTTATGTCAAGCGGGACCCACTTAAGAGATGATAAAGTTAACTTTTTCTTTTTTCTTTTTTCTTTTTAAAGTATAGTTGTATTATATAAAAATAAATATTAAATTGTAAATTGCATCCCTAACTTTAGTCAAAATTTAAGTCAGTCTTCTAACTTTAATTTATTTCATTTCAATCATCAAACTTTAGTTAAAATTCAATTTAGTCTCCTAACATTGATTTGTTTCATTTTAGTTTTCTAACTTTTATCTCTTTTCAAATTATACCCTCTAACTTTATTTGTTTTATAAATTTTTCATCAAAACGATATTGTTTTAAGCACTTGACCACAACCTATCTTATAGAAGTACACTAAATGATTGAATTGTAAAGAAACAAAAGTTAAAAGACAAACAAATTAAATCAAAGCTAGAAGACTAAAATAAATTTTGTATTTTGTAATCTAGTAAAAAATAAACTATTCTAAACGCGTACCACACACAAACACTCCATCAACAAGTTTAGGAATCTAAACATCTCTACCATTTTCAAGATAATGAGATGTAATTGATATTAATAAAAGTGATAACAATAATAAACTCATATAAAAATGATATTATTTCTAAATCCACTTCAATCAATCTAAAAATACAAATTTTTCCACTATGTGAAAAAAGACTCTTCATGTACTAAATTATTAAAAAGATTCAATAAAGTTTTAGATTTTTGTTTTATGTAAAGATTTTAAAAAAGTATGAGCATTTTTATTCCATCCAGTCATCCACTTCCTAAATAAAATAAAATAAACCAAACCAAATCTGAAAGTCACAAAAATTCAATAAAAAAAGATGGCTGCAATAAACGTCTCAATCTTCTCCAAAATTGACTTTCCTCTCCCCAAATTTCACTTCGATTTCAGACCAATTTCCAACACTCCCTCCCCTTCGCTTTCGGCTACCACACTCTTACTCTTATCAAATACTACTAATAAATTTAGTATTAGCTCTGGCTCTGCTTTGAGACTCGGAGCGACCAGGTCTCGCCGATTACTTAACCGCGATCTGAAGCCACGCGCTACAACTATGATACTGGGAAACCCAGTAGTCTCCGATATCTGCGCCACCGGCTTGAGCGGTTGCATCGCTCTCACTTTGCTTCGATTCTGGGGCGAAACCGCTAAACGAGGCATCTTCGACCAGGTTCAATTCCTTTTCATCTTTTTTTTTGTTTTTGGACCACTGTGGTTAAACTGTTAAAAATTAAGTGGGTATTTTGATTTTCTTTTTTACCGTTTTGGGTAAAGTTTTGGGTTTTGATTAGAATTTAGAGTAAAAATGGGAACATTAATTGTTGATTGAAAAATGGTTTAAAGGGTAGGAATTTATTTAAAGATATGGTTCTTAGATATATTAGACGAATAGGTTCTGTTTTCTTTTTCAGTTTTATAAAGTGTCGAATATAATGCTGACTTTTTTTACCAAAATTTGAACAGGAAAGCACACTTGTATTTCAAGTACTGCCTTTTAGACTGACCTGGCATTACATGTACACATTATTAAGATTCTTATGTAGGAATTCTTAAAAATTTACCTGCTTTATGTGAATGTCTTTAATTTTGGAAGTTTGAGATGGTACTAGATAGATTTTACATAGGCTTTATGATGATTGTTGTTTAAGACTAAGACGCTAATGGGTTTCTTTTTGGTGTTGGCGGAATCCGAACGCGAGTCTCTAATATGAGACAAAAGATTTTATCAATTGAGTTAATTTAGCACTTGTGATGGCCAAAATGTCATTTAGATTAACTTGCAAAGTTAATTGAATAATTCGTCTTAATATGATATGCTGTCTCAAAAGCCTGTGCATCTAAAGCTTTTCAATCTTGTTCATCTGTAGAGGCTGCTTGTCCTTATCTGTTTTTTCCTCTGCTTTGTTTAGAAATTGAATAGGAAGTTTGTGCATGTAAGCATCGGGCTAGTTTTCATGATTTGCTGGCCAATGTTCAGGTACGTTTATAATTGTTATTGAAGAATCTTTACATATTTACTTTACTACATATCTGCCTGTTGAATAGCTATCACTTCTTATTACAGTTCTGGGTATCGGGGTGCCATTTTAGCAGCTCTTGTTCCGGGTATCAATATCATACGAATGATTCTCTTGGGACTTGGAATAATGAAAGATGAGGCTATAGTGAACTCGATGAGCAGAAATGGAGACTACAGGTTACAATATAGGAGAATTATTGGTTCAGAATGATTTTCTGAAAAGTGATTGTGATATGTCTGTTTCACTTCTCTGTTTTTGTCCCCACCTAGCGAGCCCTCTTTAGCTTTAAAATTACTCATCTGGTTGAACCATATGGGAAATCATTGCAATTTGTCTGATCATATATCCTCGGGCAATACAAAATATGGAACAGTTCAAGGTTCTACCTTCTGGGTTGCCTTACAAATAATGTATCTCCTAGGTGAGAACCAAATATTCTACAATTGAGCCATGTTTTTTTTTTGTTGTTGTTGTTGATAGAATACAATTGAGCCATGTTAAGCAGAGACTCAAAAAAAAAAGAAAAAAGAATTCTTTATATATTTAGGAAGATTCTATGATAACTCCATGTTTTTTGAGGTATGGTACTCACTGTGGTCATAACCATGTATTTTCAAGTGTTTAATCTTCACACTTGAATAAAGGATTCTGATCATAGTGGGTATCAATATATCATACCCCAAAGGTACCATAGAAAAACCAATATATATATATATGCACAATTTCCATTGATTGTCTATTCATATATTTGCATGACTCGGTTTGCCCTTAGCTTACTTCATGCATCAGGGAACTTCTTAAAGGACCTCTCTACTATGCTTCAACAATCACTTTGGCTTGTATCTTCTATTGGAGAACTTCCCCTATTGCGATTGCAGCAATTTGTAACCTCTGTGCCGGGGATGGTAATTCTGATAGAGTAGATTACTTTTTTTGTTCTGTTGGCTTGATTTTGGTAGACTTTAGCTGTGGTATGGTTATACTTCATCTCATACACAATCGCAAGGAATAGCAAACCTGCTAAGCTCTACTCTCTGACTTTTTCTTTCTTTGGTTTTGGAAGTAACCTGCTCTTACACTTATTGGTTTCAGGCTTAGCAGACATAATTGGAAGGCAGTTTGGTAGTCATAAAATTCCTTACAACAGAAACAAGTCTCTAGCTGGGTAGTGTTGCAATGGTATCTGCTGGTTTTTTAGCATCTATAGGGTACAGTTTTTCCTTCTCTTTTATTTTCTGACCTCTGCATAATCTATTGAGTTTGCTGATGATAAATAATATTTTTTTTTATTCCTAATGATAAATAATATTTCGACAGGTATATGTTCTATTTCTCCTCATTTGGGTATTTTCAGAAAAGTTGGGAAATGGTTTTGGGTTTTTTGGTTGTCTCTCTTGCCTCAGCATTGGTGGAATCACTCCCTATAAGCACTGAACTTGATGACAACCTCACAGTTCCCTTGACTTCCATATTGGTGGGCTCACTTGTTTTCTGATTTCAGGAGTTGAGCAATGCAAAATTCATAGAGGGGGGAAGTGTTAGGTGTGATCTAATCTAGGGGTGGATAATGTATTTGTTGTATACTAATTTTCTAGACAGTTTGATTAGATGTACAGAGTCATTCGATTGATGTTATTTGAAAAAAAAAAATTTTCAACTCTTGCTAAATTGTTATTTATGTTTTTTTAAAATGCTTAAACTTGATTATTTTTGCTCTTCATCAAAACAATTGCAGAAGAGAGCCAGCCCTCTATAAGTGAGATGTCTATTTCTTCTTGCAATTTGGATAGTTCAGGATAAAGTATTGCATTGTTTCTTTCTCCAATCTACCTCGATGTCTTAAGTGTTCTTCTCTACTCAAGGAAACGGTTCATGTCTAGTTAAAAATGGAAGAAACCCTTGCTCTCTTTTTTCCTCTATTTCGAACTCAAAAAATGTTTCCATTATTTATCAAGAAAAACAAGTCTTTCCATCTTTCCATAAAACGTCTCTCTAAAAACATGTTAAGTGATTTTATTAGTAAAATAGCTTAGTAGTATATTTGTATGATGAATCCGTCTTTACTGTAAGTTATTGGGTGATTTATTGTTAAGTGAAGCTACAATTTGATCAAATTTTATTGTTTTAGATTTAAAATTTTATATTAGATCAAATTATAAATTACATTTTCTTAGTTTGACCTATTTTGTATTCAGTCTTTTACGTTAATTATTTAAATTCCATTTGTTTCCAATGTATTCCTTTCATTCAATTTGCACCTTAAATTTAACTGCGAGATTGAACAAAACTAGACATAATGACTAAATTGAAAACATATTAAAGTTAAGCTACTAAAATGAAGAAAAAAATTTTTTTTGAAGGACTAAATTGAAAACAAATCAAAGTTAAAGCATATAATGTATAATTTGACCTTTATTTTTTATTCTAGTAATATTATAATTATGTCTATTGTAGATAATTACGAATTATATGTAAATGGATAAAATATAATATATATATATATATATATATATATATATATATATATATATATATATATATATATACTAAGATTATCGAAATTACCTTAATAATTAGTGAGTGAGGTGAAATTTTAATGGCATTTCACCTATAGTAAATTAACTAGCTTTATAATTAATGATTCATATGACAACAGCGTATTACTTTTACGACATGTAATATATATTGAGTCATTTGCTGCAATGACGGTATCTAATGCGTAAGGTTTATTATATTAGAACACAAAATTATGATAGACAATCAAAATAACAAAAATAAACATTAAATTTTATTTTAAATTTCTTGAAACGTTTGGTTATAGAATTTTAGTTAGTTAAATTCTTAAATTTCTTGAAACATGGGTAATAGAGTTTTACCAAGAGTAAACCATCCTAATAATTAATAAGTCACTTGATATTTTGGACTTTAGTTAATGATATTTCACGTAAGAGTGTAGCCACATGTCACAAAAATTAGAAGATAACCACTTGGCGCAATCACGATTTCAAAGACCCAATTTTTATTATATAGTATATGATATTCTTTTAAATTATAAATGTCTATTAGAAAATATGAATCTAGATATGAAAAGATTAATCAAATCTCAACAAGGATGTCTTGATAAATTTCTTACTAAGGAATAAACAAAAGATTACGGAAAAGTTAGATGAAAATCTTACAAATGAATGAAAAATTCTTTAAAAAAAAAATTAGAAGATAATAGAAAATACAACAGAAAGACAACAAAAAGAATAATCATAAAGATGTTGAACATGTAATATATATAACAATTCTTGATAAAATAAAAAACTAGAAGAAAATGAAAATATGAATGATCGTATACAAAGAAAATGAAAAGACCTCTCTTAAAGCTTGCCTTAGGCTTTAAATTGATTGGGCTAACGCTCGTCCAATAGGTAAGGTCCTAATATGAGGTAGGGTATGAGTTCAAACATTTAGAGATGACAACAAATATAGTGTCGGTTTGATTAATGGAAGCTTAGAACTACTGGACCATGGGGTCGGACTAAGATTATGTTATGGCTCAACCCACCAGCTGAGAGCGCATGTCTGGATCTCTTAGAGATTGTTTCTTAACAAGCATGAGACTTTCTTGATCAAGTCCAAAAGAAGATTTGCGTTACATTACCGATATGCTAGGCAATAATAAAACTATTTGATGTGGCAATTAGTGGCACTTTTGGTACCATAACCCTAAAGAGATTCAGTTTTCATCTACAAATCTGGAACCACCATAAATCAATAGTTCAAATAGTTATACTGGTATATCCACTCTAGATTGAAAAATGATGCTTTGGCAAATGTCAATAGGCTCTAACTCACCTGGCTTCTCCTCCATAAGGGTAAAATGGAGGATGAAATTGTGCCTTCAAAGATCCACTAAATATGTGTATAACTTGACAATTAAAAAAAATTACTTAACAAACAAGAATATGAGCACTAGAAGTCTAGACCTCTATAGATCGATGTTCTTAGAGGTCATTGCTTTTTGTAGTCACCTGTTTTAACACGTAGATTTGAGAGCGCTTTGAGAGAGAGAGAAATTGAGAGTTTCTTCTTTCCCGAATGAATATTCCAATCAAAAAGTAGATAGTAACTTTTTCAGTAGTAGCAAATTTACCAGAAAAAATACATAGAATATATGAGCTGTGGAAAGAGGGATTCACGATTTAAGTTTAAAGTTGAAACAATATATATATATCCAGATTCCAGACCTTACAAGATTTACAGAATATAATGAGCACACAATATATATGATAGATTGGAGGAGAGTCACGGCCACATGTTAGTGATATAATAAGTTACACAATAGTGGCTTTGTCTCAACTGAATAAAACCTAAAACTACCACTTGAAAATATATTCAGTACAGAAAACAATCATGTATTTTGAAACATTCAATCCTCAAAGCATGTTCATACTAAATAAGAGATACATGCTTTGGCCACAGGAAGCCTAACCAAAGTACTTACAAGGGAGATTTTCTGTTAACATCAATAGTACTAGTCTCACCCTGCAGCTGCAGTGACCCTTCAGTTGTAACATCCTCAATCCTCCTCCTTTTCCTCAGCCATGGCAAGGGACACTTTTTTGGTGCAACTGAGTCTGAATATTCTGGTTCATGATTACTAGGTTGCCTGAGACAAGGCAGCATGATGAGGAATAAGATGAAAAGAAAGAACATAGCAACAAGAACAAACATCATAATCTCCCCATGTAACTCAAAGTGCTTATCACGCAAGAACATAATCTCATCATCTTGTTGTTGTGGTTGTGGATAATTGTTAGCTGGAGCCATGGAAGGTGAGAATGAGAGCAAGTTTGAAGCTATCTTATTATTCTTCATTATCTTAAGTTTTTTTGATTGATGCGTGAGGATTTAATATAATATCTTAGTCCTCTATAGAATATGAAATGTTTGACTAATGCCAAAAAGGACCAAAACAACTATTCTCTTACCCCAAGATTGCATGTTTGGTAGTTCATGATTTTAATTCCCAGGTCATTCTGTCTTTGTCTGATTCACTGTTGGCCAGACCTTGTGGCCCAACCTTTGTTTTGTCGCATCCTCCACATTGTCGTATGTGTTGTCAAAATGCAATTACAGAGCTCCGGAAAAAGAGGGTTGCAGAGTCCTGGACCAATTTTAGGTGGAGGAGATGTGGAAATCTTAGTGCTTAAGAATTGAGCCAGCTTTGATCCGAGGGGCTAGTATAGTTTCCGTGTGGGGACCAAGGTAACGCGTAAAATCTTAACCTAATGATGTGGTCTTTGTCAACTTGTCCTGGTGAGGTAAAAAAAAAAAAAAAACGTCATGCAAACAGATTTTTGACATTCCATTATGTGGAAAAACGCATCAATTCGCAGTTTTAATTGATCATTCATTATGGCAAAGACAAAAGATTGGAAAAAAACAAAAGAAGATAGAACAAATTCATTGATGATAAGTACAAAGAAATAAACAATTACACATAAAAGCTTATTTTTCACACAAAATAGAATGTAATAAAATGAAAACTATATAATTTATCTAATTCGTTACTAATAAATATGTGGTGCTGCATATTATCAATGATTGTAATGTGATTTTTCTAGATAATTTATCATTAGCTAGTTCACAAGATTTTTCAATAGATTCCCTCACCAAAAAAAGAGAAGAAAAAAATAAAAGATTTTACTATAGATATGCTCTTGAATTAGGTCTCTGCCGACTGTAATTAAATATAATAATAAAAAAAAATTTTAAGTAAAGATCCGTTCGAAGATTCACAAAATCCACATTGATGTAAGTTTTGGATTTGCTTGGTACTTACTCTTTTTTTCTATAACTACTTCGTACAAGGGCTTCACATTAAGAAATTATTCATTCACATTCACATTTTTCCATTTTTGGAGGGGCAACTTCCTTAACTCCGCATTTGAGTGTTGACTTGGCAAAATTGGATCCGGATCCATTTTTCGACCTGAATCTAAAAGAAAAATATGGGTATGGGTAGGGGTTTTTCGACTCGAGAACAAATATGATGTCAATCCGTACCCGACCCACAAAATAACAGGTTGGATTGGGTCAACCAGCGGGTCACACGGGTTGACCCGTTTTTTAATTGCATTTTTTTCACTCGTGTTTTTTTTTTTTTTTTTTTTTTTTGGTCTTTCTGAGTCTATATTATTATGTTAGGAATTAAAGTAGGGCAGCTCTTTGCAAAAAGGGTGCGGAAATAACAAAAAAGGGTGTGGAAATATAATTTCCTCTTAAAGTATTATGAGAGTTTGTTTTTTGAATGATTTGGAATTTGACTATTATAAAAGTTCACATAATGCCAATTAAAAAACCAATTCTTAAATTAAATTTGTATTTGAAATAGCTTAGGTCTTAACCAAAATCAACACACAAAATTGGATGTTCTCTCTTGGTAGAAAGAGAATTGCAATATATTTTCTTAGTTTTCTTTAATGGCACACGCTCTTTTGAGTATTACTATAACTGCGGTTACTTTCTGATTTCTGAATCAACCTTTTTGCATTGGAGGTAATATTTATTTTCAAAGTATAAATATTTTCACTACTAGAACTACTATCAACTTCAAGTAGATTGAGGTACAATTCATATTAATTTATTTACTTATTTTTCTTTACCTAACATATTATGTTTTATTCTTGAAACTTTATATATATAGTCATCTTGATAGGTAATTTAATTTAATTTCATAATTTTCATGCGACTAAGTACATCTAAGGAGGTTGATAATTTGATATGGTCCATGACATCTAGTATTTTTTTTCCATATTCTTTTATTTGTGAGTGTTTTTGTTTATGTGTTCTCTTATTTGTATTGAAAGGAAGACAAAGAAAACTAAATGATAATTTTGGACTATAGGATCAAGTTTATTTTCATTTTATATATATATATATATATATATATTTATATATATATATATTTTTTCATGTGTAAAAATACGGGTCAACCTGGTTTTGACTTGACCCTTAAAAGACCGGGTAAGGGTCATAGGTTGTGCAACCCATTTAGGACGACCCGTTTTTTTACTTGAACCCATTTGACCCAAACCTGTATGGGTCGAACCCAAACTCGATCGACCCAACACGTTTGCCAGGTCTATTTGAGTGCACATATATCACATGCCCATCCGCTTTTATGAAGAATTCAGCAATATAATTGTGATGCCCCAAATTAAATCTAATAGGTGTGTGTATGCTGAGTCTCACATCAGGTATATACGGGGTTGAATTAGTCTTTATTAATAATTGTAAGAAGTCTCAATTGTAACATGACTAGTTCTTTTAAAATATAACTATATAAGTACAGATGTAGCTATCGCTTTGGGTTATTACAGTAATGAATTAAGAAAGATCACCTACATACATTGAGTTTACACTTGCATGTCAATGAAACATCCAAAGGAAAAAATATGACAATTATTCCCTTCGTATGAACTATGAAGTTCTTAACCTTTAAGCCTTCTCTTACTCCTTTCCTTCCTTTCTACAAAAGAAATGATGGAACTACATTTCACACCCTTACCATTCCCTTACATGAAAAAATATGACAATTATTCTCTTCATATGAACTATGAAGTTCTTAACCTTTAAGCATTCCCTTACTCTTTCCTTCCTTTCTACAAAAGAAATGATAGAACTACATTTCACACCCTTACCAAGAATAAGCATTTTTTTTTTCCCTACAGCATTGATGGTTGGTGGTTAAAACTTTTAAGCTTTTCCCTACTTGAGGATAAAGGCTAGCCATCTACCAAGAGACATGCATGATTGGTGTCTACCAATAGAATAGAGTACCACAGAAGCCTTGAGACCAAAATATTCTATTCGCATCCTCTTGTTATGCACAGTTTCACATTTGGAAGCTCCTGTTAATTGGATTGAGATCCCATGCAATACCTGGATATTGCATGGGTACAATTCCATTTAAAAGACTGAGATTAGAAGTTAACTTTTTAACTTCTAATCTCAACCTTTGAATAAAAAAATGCAAAATGTCAAAAAAGTAAAAAAATAAAAAATAAAAAATAAATTAAAAAGGTTAAAAAGTAGAATTACACATACAATACCTTTTGGTGTTGCATGGGATCCCAATCCCTGCTAATTGATGGTTGGTGGTTAAAACTTTTAAGCTTTTCCCTACCTGAGGATAAAGGCTAGCCATCTACCTAGAGACATGCATGATTGGTGTCTACCAATAGAGTACCACAGAAGCCTTGAGACCTAAATATTCTATTCACATCCTGTTGACAACCTTTATTGCCTTTCATGCGATCATTACCAACCTACCAGGGCCACCACATATATGTATATATTAATATCCTTCAATTTCTTTTTTTTTTTTGATAAGTTATATCCTTCAATTTCAATACACTGTTTTCCTCAATAAATTTCAATACACTGTTATTGGCATCACCCATATTACTCAAAACATTATTAAAACAAAAGTCCACAACTTAGCAATCGGATAATGAACTGACAAATTATTCACATTCTCACCTTTACGAATTATGAGTGTCTACTTTGATTCTTACAGATAGATGGTTGAAGCTTTTATAATCATAATTAACCACTATATTGGATTATAATTTATAAGATATATGATGATTTTCTTGGAAACGTCAAATTTATAAAAGGACAAAGTTTGGCTGCAACCCAGGTTATAGCCAAAGCTACAAACTCCCTATTCAATGCATGACAAGTGTCCTGGTCATGTGCAATGCACGTGATTAACTTAACACCCCTTAACCCCGTTAAGGCCTAAATTTTATTTTCTCTCTCCTCCATCAGACACACTCTCTCTCCTCCGTTCTCCATCTCTCCACTACGTAGTCTCCTCCATGGACTCTCTCTCCTCCTCGCCGGTTCCTAACCCCGACTGAACCAACAACCCCACATCACCGGTCCACCCCATCAAACCTCCCTAGCCGAAACCCTATTTCTCAACAAAACCCAACCCCCAGCCTCAGCCAATCAGCGACCACCAATCCACTGCACACGGATCCGCTGCCCTGGGTGTCTCTCCCTCTAATTTGAGTATGGGTTTTGATCTGAAGTCGTAGATCTACAATGATATGGACAGATGTGAACGGATCTGCTGCCTTGGGTGTCACGCCGCTCGCCTCGCCATGCCCAGATCAGAGCATTCTCTTTGTTGGTTTTGTGATGAAGTAACCAAGAGAGATAGAGAAAGCAACGAGTGGTGATTTAAGTCCAGATCGGCAGAGGTAGGCTAAGGCAGCGGCAGTAAGCAATGAAGGGAAGATTCCGGGTCCGGTCAGTGGCGGGTTCTCTCTCTATTCGACTGTGTAACTAAATTTGGTTTTTTTGTTGTGCTTGTGGACTTGTTATTTGGATTAATTTTGTTGTTGTTTGTGTGAAGATTTGATGGGGTTTTGTGTGAGGGTTTGATGGGGGGTTGATATGTGTATTTCTAGAGGTTGGGATTTGGGTATTGTATTTTGGGATGAAAATGGTAAAGGGTGAATGGAGATGATGGTGAATCAATGTGTGCGGTGGACCGGTGGTTGCGATTGGCTGATTGGCCGAGGCTGGGGGTTGGGTTTTGTTGAGAAAGGGGGTTTCGGCTAGGGAGGTTTGATGGGGTGGACCGGTGATGTGGGGTTGTTGGTTCAGTCAGGGTTGGGAACCGGCGAGGAGGAGAGAGAGAGAACCAGATGGAGGAGAGAGAGAGTCCGTGGAGGAGACTATGTAGTGGAGAGATGGAGAACGGAGGAGAGAGAGTGTGTCTGATGGAGGAGAGAGAAAATAAAATTTAGGCCTTAACGGGGTTAAGGGGTGTTAAGTTGGTCATGTGCAATACACTTGTCATGCATTGAATGGGGAGTTTGTAGCTTTGGCTGTAACTTGGGTTGCAGCCAAACTTTGTCCTTTATAAAAGACAAATGCATGATGGGTGTGCATCCGAGAGTGTGATACAACCAAAGGGCGGGGCAACATACTTGACCCCACTGATTATTATTATTTTTTTAAATTTTTTTACAATATTATATTAAAATTTTTCCAAAAAATTGAGATTGTAGAAGTTGACCACACAAGAAAATTAAAATAACATTAAAGGTAGAGTCAATATTATTAAGATTATCATCTTTAGCTCCCTTTAAAAAAATAAAAAGCCCAAGTAACATGAAAAATAACTAAAATAAAATCAACAAAAATTGGCCCAAAATAATAACAATAAAAATCACCTCAAATAACATACACAATTACTATTGGTCCATTTTGTTAATAAAAAAAGAAAAAACCTTAAATTTTACTTTACTTTACCAGTTGAGAGAGAGAGAGAGATAGAATTACTATGACTCTATGAGTGAATTAGATTAGTTATTGGTAGATACTAGATAGTGTTGTTAGGATGGATAAAGAACAAAGTTATTGTTTTGTCTTCTAGCTTTATATAATTGGATTTTTTTTTTTTTTTTTTTTTTTTTTTTTATTTTTTTTATCATAGAGACAAAAACAGTTGGATACCAACAAAAAAGAAACTATATGAATTAATTACATTAGATATGATTTATAGGTTTAAATTAATTTTATTCAAATATTTGAATATAATAAATGCATCTAATTATTTTTTATTTTAAATTTAGGTCCAGTTAGGCCAATAAACTCACTAATACCGTGGATAAATTTCTGAAAATAAAATCAATTATATTTTAAGATTCATCTTTTATCTAAGAAACTTGTGCCAATAATCATTATTCCAAGAAATTGTATTAGGTTGAAATCTCTTGTCGTGGATCTAGAATTAGGAGGAAAAAAAGAAGAAGATAAATTACACTACACCCTCTGTTTTTTAGGAAACTAGACTCGCTATACCATATTTTGGAGAAATGATACTCTGATCCCAAATTTGCAAAATAATTAACACTTAGCCCATTTTTCGCCCTTTTTAAATTTTTAAAGAAATATTCTCACTTAAACTTAAAATAATTAGAATATAATTTTTCTTTTTAACTCTGGTTAGTTAGGCATTGGTTAAAAAAATTAATAAAAAATAAACAAAAAAAGAAAAAGGGATGAGTGTTAATTATTTTGCAAATTTGGGATCGGATTGTCATTTTCCCAAAATAGGTTGTACGAGTTCTAATTTTCTTAATAGAATATAATATCAATATAATTTACCGAAAAAATATTAAAATATTATCATAATGATCAAGATAAAAGTAAAAGGCATATAATGAAATGTTTTTATAATATGAAAACTCAGCCAGGGCAATTGTAAACATTTTCCTTTGCTTGACTTTTATTGAAGGAATATTATTAATATCCTTAAATTTTATTTTTATATGTAATTTGACAATGAGTCGAATGAACTACGAAATAAGCATTTCATGAAGGTTCACATGAGAATAGTATCATTCGCGTAGTTTCCGGGATGCAGACAAACATATCCGAGTCAATCTCTGAGAAATCCAAACACTTATGCATAGCAGTCTACGAGGTAGGAATCATGTCCGGCAGAAATCAATTTCGCGTTGCGCAACCCTCCTCCTCGTGATGTGTTGGCCAAGCTGTTCCATCTTGTCTATTGAATTTCTTTGTTTGCTTCACTGTCTGAAGTTAAGGATTCTTCGATCTAATCCGCAGGCATCTGCTAGTTACAACAATTGGCTTCTTCTGCTTGTTGGTACTTCATTTTTTTTTTCTTCTTGGAAGTTTTGCTTTCTGTCTCTTCTCTAGACCAAGCTCACGGCTTAATTGGCTCCAATTACTTTCATTAGCTCATATGTTGAGTGGTTCACAAGGAAAGTTGAAACCATAATTAGATGGGTATTATTGATCTTGAAACTTAATTAGTACTATTATTTTAAAGTCTTTCATTTTAGAATAATATAGATTATCGGTACACACTACTTAAGACTTGGATAAATATTCATAAAATATACATATTTATAAACGTTGATATTTATAATTGATAGATATATGTCTATATTAGATATTATACACATATCATGATATATTATTGGGGCAGCGGAAGCACTGATACCACTTGTTGAGACCACAATATAGTGGTATGTGAATTAAGAAATTCTATAAGCAAATTTTAATCAATCACTAAAATATCAATCACACACAATAACACAAATATTTACGTAGAATACCCTTTCTCCTTAAAGGGAAAAAACACACGATAAACTTTAATCAATCACCAAGATATCAATCACTATTATAAAATTCAATTTACAATAGTTCTTCTCAAGTTTATGCCTAACTTGAGGTACTCACCAAATACAATAATATATTATTTATAAGAATTAACACTCAACAAACTCTCTAAAAGAAACCTCAAATATTCTTTGTGTATGTCTGTGATAGCTAGTTTTTTGCATTAATACAAGCATCACAAATTCTTTTTGGTTTGTGCACTAACCTAAGTGTCACAAATTCTCCTTAAATTTGTGTGCCCATAAACCTCAGAGAATATCAAAATCTTGTTATCTCTCTCCTTGGGCTACCTTCTAAGCAAAAATCTCTCTTTTTTCTCTCTTGGTTTCACGCTACATAATTTTTCTTCTCTCTCTATAGGGGAGGAACCCTGGGCAAAAGTCAGCTCCTTCAAGCTACACTCTTCTCATGGTGAGATCTTTCTTCTTCTCTCCCTATTGGGGAGAACTCCCTAGGACTCTAAGCCACCTTATACTTTGCAACACTGTCTATTTATAAGACTTCAATTCTATTCAGTGGTGGACAATAAATACATTAATTCTTTAACAAGGAATAAACTTTTCTTACACACCATAATCTTTCATTCTACTCCAATGACTCACATTTTCTTCCACACCAAAGAAATCCAAAAGTAATCTAATTAGTTTTCATTCTTCATCAAGAAAACTCAATTAGTTTTTCAAGTCAAAATAGGAATTTGAGGCAATTTCCCAACATATATAACAATATTTATCATACATTTGGCTAATTTTAAATGCAAATCCACAATATGGTTTTAAGTATTACCACAATTAGAAATTCAACAAAATGTTTGTTTTGCACACATGTGACATATGCGTAGGTAGATAATCTATTCTGATTAGAGCCATGAAACTATTGATAAACTATATTTTTGATTGTGAGAAGAGTTTGATTTCGTGACTTTGGGAATCTCATTTGGAAGGTAAAAAGTATATTTTAAAAAAGTAAAATATAAATTTTGTGTTTGGTAAGAAAAAAAAAAAAATTGTAAAAATTTTAATCTTAAAAAATTATCTTTTAAAAATCAAAATGTGTAAAAAAAAACATGATTAAAAAATAAGATGGGTCAAACTCACCCCTCATCAAATCAAGATTCAGGCCAAAGGGAGAGAGAGAGAGAGGCCAGGGTGTAGTTATCAGTCTCTAAAGGATTTGTAGTGGAGAATGGTGGACACTGGACACTCACAAGTCACAACGTGTCTTATCACGGAATGAGATGTCAATGTGAAGCTTATGAAATGAAATATTGGGCGGCTGATAAATGACGTGATCGTGGCCATATCTCATACGGATCATGGGCTGATTACAAATTATATGATGTATTTAACTATTGATGGAGCCTACCATGAACCATCACGACTGTACTACCAACTACCAATAATGAGCATATTCAGCCAAAAAAAAAACTACCAATAATGAGCAAAGTGTCCCAAAAATGTGATAAATCACTGTGTAATTGCTTTTTAAACATAGAGAGACACCAAATGGATGGTTATGAATCAATAAAATTCTACTATTTTTAATTAAAAAAAAATGGATGATTATGAATATTGCTCCAATCCATTCTTCTTTGTCTTTTATTTTTGTTGCTCAAATACTTCAAAATCAAGGCATCGAAACAAAAGAGGAAAGACTTCAGGTCAAGGATAAAGATCATTGATCATTAAAAGGTGTAAATATACGTTTAGATTTCAGGGGGCCATGGAGTGTGCAATAATATCTTTAGCTGCATTATCATAAGAATAAAGTTGTTATCATTATTAACTTTTAACTGATATTTATCTTAGTAAAAACAATAGTAAATAACCAAAAAATGTAGATGTTTTTTCTTACTTAATTATCTGTGACCCTCACCATCATTTCCAATCTGATTACTTTTGCGCCTACATAAAATGTTAATTATTTTTTGTGTGAACCAAACAATGAAAAATATTTTTTAGAACATTTTCGAGATTGCAACCAAATACAAGAAAATGAGTCATTTTGTGGAAAGGAAAAAAAAAAAAGAAAAAAAAAAAGCTTTCTATATTTTTAGTTTAATTTTTTCTGCCAAAACAAATTTATAGTGTGAATTCAAGTTATTTGGACTTTAAAAATATTTGACACCATAAAAATTTGTTACAAAACTAAGAAAAAAAAAAAATCCAAAAATCCCTTAAAGATTCCATCTAGTGATTAAATTGGGGAAAAATAAATTCAAGGAGATAATGTACACTTTTAGTCAAATAGAGAAAGGAAGATCTCTATATCAACAAGCTTCCGTTGTCGTCCAGCGGTTAGGATATCTGGCTTTCACCCAGGAGACCCGGGTTCGATTCCCGGCAACGGAATTTTTTATAATAATTTTTATTTTGGTTCATTACTTATGTGGCCCCGCGGCCCACTCGATTTGGCTCTTTGGAGGCAGAACAAGTTTATAACAGTGTTCATAACAAAAAAAAAAGGTTTATTTACTCATTATCTAGGGCCCACTCTATTTGGTTCTTCCCAAGAGGAAGGTTTGTTTGCCTTTCAATTTTCTCCTATTTATCAAATTTTGATAATTGGTCTGATTCGTGAAACCCGATCTTAAGTAGAATCCTAATTTAACAAACCACAATACACCATTATCTTGCTGCCTCTTTAATCCCTCATACATATGTGGTACAAGTCTGATTCTAAATCATAATCAAAGTTCAAACGGTTACAAAAGCAAACACCAAAAGGAAGGCCAATACATTCAAGCAAACCCCAAAAGCAAGGCCACTACAAACACAAAAACACCAAAAGGAAGGCCAATACATTCAAGCAAACCCCAAAAGCAAGGCCACTACAAACACAAAAATTGGAAGTCCAAAATAAGATACTATTAAGCAACAACCTATGATTGGATGGAGCCTCCATCATGGAGATAAAGGGAAGTAGAGGAGAGGGAAAGAGAAAATGTTCGAAATATACTAAAAATTATTTCATAAATCTTTCCCTCTCCTCTTATCTCTTCTTTCCCACCATCTTAAACATACCCATAAAAGTGCAATTATGAATGATTAAGATTTACCGTATACAAACCAAAATTATTGTAACTATGATTTATCTTTTTATTTGAGGAGTTACCAAATTAGGTTTAATGATTGTCAAACACCCCTCTAATAATTAATCTTATGTAACTTTTCTTAAACTTTAACTTAACTTATATTTTAATGTTTAAAACTTACATAAAATAACAAAAAAAAAAAATCAATGAAGCACAAAGTTATGGCCTTAAATAGTTCTTATGTATTAACCTACATTTTTTAACTTATTTTAAACAAATCATTTATTTTTTTCCAAAAAAAATATAATAATAATAAAATTGACACCGGAGTGTCCACAAATATCGCATTAAAAACATTATATTTGTCTAGTCAAGGCGACAATTTTTGACGTAACAACTGATCACAATCTTATACATTTGGCAACGGATCCTACCAACGAGTCACGAAAAGTTTCTGCAAACGAAAAAGCAATCTTCGTCTCGTCCTCTGTGGCCTTAATACCTTTTCATATTATTGCCTTCTAAAATATATTTTGTAACGAATCTAGTTGTTCGTTACAAAAGGTTTATGTTAGATCGAAAAATATCGACTTAACAACCTTAGGTCACAAATTCCTTTTGAACTCGTCAGTACGAATTTGATCCAATTTCCCTTCCCAGTGTAGCTACGGCAACACAGCGAGGACTCTCTCTCTCTCTCTGAATCTCTGTTATTCAGATTCGAATTGATTTCTGGTGAGATTTCTCTCTCTCTCTCAGAGGCACACACAGACACTTTACTTTTCTTGATCTTGCAAATTCATAGTCTTTTCGCTTGTCTTACATTACATGTTGTCCACACCTACAATCATTTGGGACCAGCAACATTATTCCATGTAAACGAATTTCCTTTTCTAAGCTCTATTTCCATAGCTTTCCATTTCAGTTAAATTTTTTCACGGGCTTGAAATTTTGGCACATATGTGATATCAGGGTTCTTCAAGTTCATTGCTTTTTTCCTTTTCTTTAATAATTACACGAACTTAGTTTGATCTGTGAATTCTGTGCATTTTTGCACAAAAGGGTCTTGATCTTTTGCTTATAACCAGCTATTTCTTCAATAATTGAATGGCCTTTTTTTTTTTTTTTTTTTTTTTTTTCTTGGAAGCAAACAGGACATGTCCCCTGTAGAATTATTGCATTTGTTGCAGACTTATAGAATCCTAAATAAAGTATTGGTTTCCAGTGAAGCCAGATAGGCAGGTCTTATGTAGGGATTTTTTACTGCTCCTGAGCATGAGCATAAACTGTTTAGCCCGTCAGGAGTGAATGTTCCTGGATTACCCGGAAACTGGGGGTCAGTTGCCCGTAGGTTTTACTGCCTAGAGACGAGTCCAAATGACTCTTCTTTAGAAAGGTTCCCTATGTTATCAAAAAAATGTAATGACTTTTGACAAATGGTGTGCAACTTCTGGGTAAGAATGTTTCAGAATAAGGAATCCTAATACAAACATTTTGTATGATGGGGCTGGACAACCCCAAAAAAATAATGTACTTTTATGTAGATGGAAGAAAAGAGGGATGTAAAACTGATTAGGAAAGAGAAATATGGATGATGAAAAACTATCATAGGAAATATGCATCCTAATCATGATCTATAAGGTCAAATGCTCACTATTACTTCTCATGAGATTCTGGATTGCTAAGATGATTCATATTTCCCATTTAGGATGGTAGCATTTATACTTTAAGGTTGCTTGGTGAATTTTAAATTGTTACCTGAGAACAATGTTAATCCATTCTGAGACAGTAGTGCACACCCACACAAGTCATTTTGGTGTCAATTAAAATGCTTTGCCTCCTAGAGGAATTAGAAAGCCAATGAGTTATAGCTCAACTGGTTTTTCCTCCTCCCATAAAATGGGATGGAGGGTGAGGTTGTGGCGTCAAGACCCAGTGGATGTGCTTGTAATTTACCAATAAATAAATAAAATAGTAGAAATCTTTTAGTTTACCTTACATTTCACGATTGCAGATTTGCAGCAGATCAGGTGGAATAAAAAATTTGATATGAATCTTTCCTTCTTTCTTTCTGCATATCTCTTGTATACTAGGGGTCAGCTCTTTTGTTACTCAATAGGATCTTATTACTTTCAGCAAAAAAATAGAATCTTATTACTTTTCTTTTTACCTTCAATGTCGCTTGCTTTTGTCAAAATAATTAGGCTCATTGGCTTTATTGTTGTTGTCTCCTATTTGCAATATAGTGAAGTGTTTCTGGCTGGAATCATATTGGACCTAGCATCTCTGCTTTTAGGACTCATGTCAATGCCTAACGAGGATAATATGGCTTCTCATGCTCAGGTATCCCTTTCCATTTATAAGAACACATTTTGTTTTGTGACTTAGCTGTTGAACAATGGGAGATGAGATGAAAACCTCCACAATTTTAGGTTCAGATCTGATTGATTCTTCTCACACACTACAAGATTGAATTCCTCAAATTTCCTGATTTTAGACCTGTCTGAGGCTGAAATCAGGGTAGACGATAGGGAAGAGTTTTGTTGCCCTTGTATGCAGAGCACATAGGAAGAAAAGGTGTGTTTGGGGATGGTAATGGAGTCTTATATGATATATCTATTACTGTGAAGGAAACCCATATATTTTTTTTTTTTGTGAAGATTGTCAGGTTTAATTGTGCTTGGTATGTTACACATGCACCTGGTGGGTCTAAACCCATGACCTCACCCTCCTCCCTTCACTTATTTTTCTCTTCCCTTCTTTTGTTATGATTTTTTGGTTCTCTCAGAATAATAAGACATGTCAGACATGAGCCTTTGTATCAACTTACATTGTTTTTGGTTGGTTTGGCTGCACAACGAACATGACCCTAAATATTGCAGAGGGGTTCCATACAATGACCCAAAGTGAAGATAGTTCAGACTCTTGTTTGGTTTCTTATTACGATAAGATTTAAAAACTTGTTTATATGCCCAGAAATTTTCTGCGTGATTTTTGTCATATTTCCTCACTTTTGTTGGGTTTTGCTTGCAGCTTTCATCTCATTTTTTGGGGGATCTCCTCGATTCCATTATTGTTGATGTGGCATCTGAATGTCATCGAATAGCAAGGTTGGGCCTTGATCGTAATTCGGAAGAAGAGGAAGAAGAATTGAGGTTGTCAGCACAAGCCCGGGTAAGGGTGGCTGATCCTAGTAATAGTAGTGAAGCTAATAGCAAGTATGTGGTTGACATATTTGGACAATCTCATCCTTCTGTAGCCAGTGAAGTATTTGATTGCATGAATTGTGGTCGATTTATTGTGGCTGGGAGATTTGCTCCTCATTTGGAGAAGTGCATGGGAAAGGTGATCCTTTGTTCCCTTGATTTGATAATTGGTACTCCATTTCTTAAATTGGGAAATTATTTTCTTCTGGTGGTTTTCATAGATTATCAGGGACATCAATATTCATTTTTAAAATATAATTCTGTGAAAACCTTTATATATATATATATATAGAAAATAAAAAATAAACAATTCAAGCCATTCTTCATCAGCTTTTGTTGTCCTTAACGGCTGTGCTTATGTACACTACAGGGTAGAAAAGCTCGACCCAAGGTAACAAGAAGTACCACAGCTGCACAGAACCGGTATTCACGAGGCAGCCCTGTTTCCACATATTCTCCTTATGCAAATTCCAGCAGCTCAAACCGGTTATCAAATGGGACATCCGGTGTTGCAGGTGAGGAGTACTCGAATGGCACATTTCAAGAGCCATGAAGCAGATGAGTTTGTGAGGCTAACTTAAAGATATAGGCAAATGGCCAATACCATATACCTGGCCGAAGTGTAATATTTTTATTTTCTTTTGGTGGGAATATATGGCTGAACATTTAACACCATTTACTTGGTTTGTGCCATTGCAAACATGTCATCTGAAAGTCTAGTGAGATCATAGTTCTTTAGATGTTTGGACTCAACAATTGTGAATCGCTTCGGAACCAATATTCTTGACTGTGTCCAGCTTAGCGAATTTAATTTGAATGCCATCAAGAGTAAGAAAGGCCAATGAAAATTCTTAACCTTAATGTTGAGGGATTTCTTTGAATCCTAATAAAATGGCAGAAAAGATTACATGTGATCGATCCTAGTCTATTGAAGATCTATAGCCGACCCGAAAATTTTGGAACTCTAGCTTGATTGTTGTACTTTCTTTGAATCCAAGGCCTCTCACTCCCAAGCACAAAGGAAATTCAGAACTGAAAGAAACCCTGATAACGTAACCTTGAATGGCAAATGGATGGGCCTTTCCTGATCTAAATACCCTAAATCTTACGTTTAGAGATTCCTTCGAGAAGAAAGAAGTCACACATTTCGCCAATATGATGATGCCCTATTATTTTCCATGTTTATATGAAAAATACAACAAATTATGTTCATAGGACACGGTGATTTCTTGGAGTCTCGGACCTTGGTCTTAAAAATCGTAAGCTACACACACTGTAGTTTTCCAACAAGCCCATTATGCCGTGCTTAACCCATCAATAATGGGCTTTGTTGAGGATATAAGCAAAAATATGAAAATAAAAGGTTCCGTTGCCGGGACTTGAACCCGGGTCTTTCGGGTGAGAGCCGAATATCCTGACCAACTAGACTACAACGGATTTGTTCTTTAAAATTAAAATGTAATTATTTAAAATGTTATACTATATTTCTCCCAGCTTCCCATTGTTTTGATTAAAAATGTAGCAATTTTTTTTTGTTTGTTTGTTGCTTGTAAGAGAAATGTAGCAATTACTCATGGAAGCAAACTGAATACTGTAGAGGTGAGAATATGTAGAAGAAGATATTATGGTACTAAGGCTCACTTAGCACCCTTTCTTACTCTCTCATATAATGTATACATTTAAAAATTAAAAGGGTTTGTTATTATTATTAACCCCATTATGTGTTTAGATAGAGGGGGAGGAGAGGGGATTAGGGTATTTGATTAACTTTGTTTAGATTTTTTTAATAAAGGAGAGGGAGAAACGGTTTGATGGATTCGGAGGAGAGGGGTTTCATTTAAAAAAAAAAAAAAAATTAATTAATTAATTTGCCAATTTTACTCTTATAATGTTAATTTATATATATTTCTTTAAATATATATATATATATATATATATATATATATATATATATATATATATATATATATATATATATTATATATATAAAAGTATAATAATCAATTTATATGATTTCCTACCATTTCCTCTCCTCATTTCATTTTTAAAACATCCAATGCACTTCCTTGTTCAGCAAAACTAATATTCCGTAGTAACCCTGTGATACAGTCAACAAAGATTACAATGCAAAGATGACTGTTTTTATGTATCAAAACTTCCCAAAAGTATTGTGACTAGAGTAACATATTCTTCCTATTCAAAAAGATCACGCTCTAGCCTTAAGAAGAGCCAATCCTACAAGCGGCTTTAAGTGATATGCACTATATGCGAATTGTCAGATCGATCTATGTCAAACTAGACAGCCCAAGCAAGATTACAATGCAGAAAAATATGATCTAAAGTTTTAGAATCCTCAAAACAAAAGAGCAGATTACATCTGTCACCATGTTCCTACTGGCTAGCTCAGATTTGATAGGAACAGTATTATAGAGAAGCTTCAACCTTCACAAGTTTCTCCATTTTCTAAAGGAAAGACTAGCATATACTAGAGGGAGGGTATTACTATTGTCGTTACCTCTCAAGACATTACACCTTTTCGGCTTTTCTTGACCTCATATGTACCAGCCCTACAAATAGGCCAAACTAAACCTATCAGTACCCATCTGTCTCAAGATTATAGATAAAATGGGGGTAGGAATAGGAGGATCATAAAGCTACTGTACCAAATCTACCCTCCACCTCTTGGTATGTTAATCTATAAGATCATCAACGACTCTAGGATTATTAAAGTTAAGAGGGTAACCTGTCGAAGCCTGTAGGGAACCAAGTTGGATGAGTACTAAGTGGAATATTATCACCATATCCCACAATCCATTATGCTTTTGTAAGAGGAGAGTCTCTAGTAGACAAACTTTCCACACCCATGAATCTTTAGAGTGGATTTTGCTGTCCATCAGAGTTGAGGATGGGAAGTACTTAGATTGCAAAGTTCTGGACAGTAGAATAGAAACTATTCATTGCAGGAAATTCATGAGGAATTTCTTCCAAATTGTCATGTCCATTGATAAACTAGAAACTATTCTTAAGTAACGTGAAGTTAATCATTGTTTGAAAGTAATAATCAGGAGAAGAATTCTGCAGTAACCAAAGCCAGATTGAAGATCTCTGTGCAATCTTAAACACTGCATCTACATAATGTATGTTACTAGCAATCTTGCCCTTACTGATTGTTAGCTAAACCGAATGCATTCACCGATTTAAATTTAAAAATTTACAGATATAAGTAATCTATATTACTGATCCTTCAACTATGAAGGACATGCCTAAATTTGTTTGATGATTCCATCTATATTAGTGTAAACCATCCAAAGACATCTAGCAAATATCAATGCCATGTCAAGAAAGGGAAAGCACTAACAGGGATGAAAAACCTATACTATCATGCCTTAATAAAATATCATGTTGCAAGGAATAAAGCACTCCCTTTGATCTACATATGGCTAAATTCAAAACACAGCAAAATACATCATATCAAAAACCAAATTGTGGGCCTGTAAAGCATTCAAAATTTCAAATTTGGCATTTCCAACTACAGTAGACTATAGAAGGCTAATTTAAAGAAATAAAAATAAACAACTCTGCATCCTCATCGAGTGAATGATTGGCATCCCTTACTGCTTCTCCTTCATCACATCCAAACCAGAACACTAGAAAACTAGCTTCAGCAATCCAGGGTTAAAATGCAAACTAAATAAACAAGAGACTACATGTAACACCCCTGGCTCTGATACCTTGGTGCACTACTCAATATTATCCTCTTTTGTGGTCTAAGGCTTCCATCTCTTTGGGCCTTACCCTAGGCACCCCAGGCGAGACTCCCCCTTCACCACTCTCAAGGCTTTGTCACTGTGGGCTTGCCGTTTCTTAGGCTTTGCAACCTTCAAAGGATTTTCCCACAAAGTGCGTCCCCCATATGTAGAACCAATGACCTGAGTACCATTAGGCTAAATGGAGCAACAACAAACTTGATTGAGATAGCCACAAAGAGTTTAAGACAAATAATTTGACACTATTTCTACAAAATGCCCTTAGAGATACTACATTGCATCCAATATCCCATCTAGCTTTAAATTGTGTTTCATACTTAATTTCATATAGTCTTGACATGTGTAATCTTAATAATAATGGATTCCACAAACAAAATTTTTAGGAATATTCAAAATCAATTAGGCACATAAATCAAATCAACAACAATGTGCAACAAGTTTATGCACATTAAGCAATATATTTACCTCCTCCGGAGTCAGGACAGTCAGCTCTGTAAAGCCCAACGTTCCTAGAATAACACTTTCCCTTGAACCCCTTCTTGGCATTATCATTGAACAAACGGCTCTCGTCGTTACGCGCTTTCAACATCTCCTTACAAGTTACAAGTCCCTACATTCCATAACCTATTCCTCACGTTATTCAAACTCAACTTTTCGCCCATATCCAAGAGCAAAGCACTCCCACGAATCTCTTCCTCTCAACAATCAGGCAGACTGTTCATCAACACCACAGCCATCAGGGATCTCAATTCCCTCCAATCGAAGCTCCGTGGCCTTGGAATCCATCTCCAAGAGGTGCTGGTCCATGGGCTTATCCTCCTCCTTGCGTTTCTTCCACGTAGGACTTGAACAAAGCCATTCTACGTAGCATGCATGGCTTGGTGAAGAACAAAGTTAATGCGTCCATCAAGGACTTTGCGGTCTCATGTTGGTGGTAACATATGTAGAGGTTTTCGTGGAGGGTTCCGAGGATGATGTGCCGTGCAGTGACATCATCGGCAATCCACTTGTGGTAGTTAGCGACGATTTGGGGGAGTTGAGTTGGCGGGCATGAGCGGTTTGGGATCGGTGAAGACGTAGTTGACACGGTGGTTGATGAGGACAAAGCCTACCTTTGCCTTCCAGATGTGGAAGTTGGTGCCAGAGTTGTTGAGCTTGGAGGTGGTTTTGAGTTCTGGGAATACCATGGCTAGCTGTGTCTTTTTATAACAAAAATTTTAGGGTTAAATACATTGTTGGTCTCTACCGTTTACCAAGTTGTACATTTAAAACGGGCAAAAATGGTCCCTAACATTTCAAAATCTTTTAACATTAGTTATTTCGTTTGTCTCCATTAACTATGATATAACATACAAAATTAGAATAAAATAAAACTCACTCACCTAGTTACAAACCCTACCCATCCACTAAAGAAACTCAGTGCTCCTCTCTCTCGTTCGTCTCTCTAAACTTTCTCTCTGTTCCTCTCTCTCTATTGGGCAAAAGGGTATACTTGTAGGGGTGGCAATAAACCTGCGACCCGCGGGTACTGTCATAACCATGGTTTTAAAAACCGGACCGGAGAGAGAACCGGATTGGGGACTGGTTCCCGTATCACTGGTCCGACCCGGTGGTCGAACTGGTGACGTCATAAATAATTATTTAATTATTTTAAAATTATATAAATAATTAAATAAATACATAAACCATTTGTATGCTAAAAATTAAGGATTAAATTACAAAATTACAATATACACACAAGAAAGAGAGCAAGAAATTGAATCTGTAGCTAAATAAGGAAATTGAAATGGTGGGAGCTCTCAATCAGACCAACCCCTGTTACAAAACGAAACCCACAAAACCCAAATCAAAACCCAAATCCAACATTTCATCAAATCAAAAATAGACCAACCCTGTTACAAAACGAAACCCAAATCAAAACCCACAAAACCCAAATCAAAACCCAAATCCAACATTTCAACAAATCAGAAATACCCAAACAAATATGGATATACAAATACCCAAATCGGACCTTGAAAGTGAGAAGAAGGTGGAGTCGTGGAGGTGGAGCCGTGGAGGTGAGACCGTGACTCCGTGAGACCATAAGAGTGAGAGATCGTGGAGGTGAGACCGTAACTCCGTGAAATCATGGGAATGAGAGAAGGTGGAGCCGTGGAGGTGGAGCCGTGGAGGTGAGACCGTGGGAGTGCTTGACCGTGAGATCGTGGGAGTGCTTGAACGTGAGACACCGGAGTGCGACTATGAGACCGTGAACGCCAGAGATCGAGACCGATGAGAGTGAGAGTTAGAGTGAGAGGGAGAGGGAGAAACGGCGTGAGAATGAGAGGGAGAGGGAGAAAAGGCTGAAATGAGTGATAGGTTTAGGTTTAGGTGTTTGGGTTAGAAAAAAAAAAGAGTAAAAAACTTAAAAACGGTGTAGTTTTGGGTTTTAAACGGTGGGTTTTGGAAATCCAAGAACCGGGTCATAACCGGTTCAACCGTGCCGGTTCGCGGTTTTCGCGGTTGAACCGCCGGTTTCCGGTTTTTAAGCATTTTTTCCAGATTTCCGGTTTTTAAAGAAAACCGGACCGGATTAAGTACCGGTCCCCGGTTGAACCGGTCGAACCGGCCGGTCCGGTCCGGTTTTTAAAACCATGGTCATAACCCCATTTTTACCCCCAGGATTTTCTCGGATATTGACACGCAAAACGAGGCAGCCCGAACCAAGCCGGCCTGATCCGACGAGGGCTCGCCACGTCAAATAACCTCAAAATGGGGTCTGGGGCATATTTCCTGAAATCCGATCAAGTTTTCCCAAGGTTGACCAAGTTTGACCAAGTTTGATCAGGAGTTGACCAAGTTTGACCAAGCCGTTTCCGACCCGACTGGGGTCCAATATACCTAGAAACCCTCAAAACGTGGTCCGGGATACATTTCCAGAGTTCGGAGAACTTTGACCAAGTTTGACCGAGGGTTGACCGGGGTTTGACTGAGCCGTTCCTGACCCAACTAGGGTCCACCATGCCAAAAAACCCGCAAAACGCGGTCCGGAATACATTTCCCAGAGTTCAGAGAGCTTTGACCAAATTTGACCAAGTTTGACCAAGGTTTGACCGGACCGTTGACCAGACCAAAAGCTGAATCAAACTGACCACCCCCAGACCATTATGTAGAGCACGATGAGAGCTTCGATTCGATACTTTACGGGTCAAAAACGGACTAGAAACGAGGGAGTTATAGACAAAACCGTGAAAAACGGTCCAACATTTAGCCAAATTTTGCTAAGTGTTGTTGACAAAACAGCCTCTTTGGGAGGCAACGTCTGCACGTAGATTCTCTCCGACCCGCAGCAACTTGGTCCGCGAGCTGAGACCCTTAAGCAAGAAGGTTGCTTCAGCTACAACGAGTAACTTTCGGATCATCAAGAGCTCCTCCGGTCAAGCCAGAATCTCGATCAGAAAATGACCCCTTGGCATGAGGAACATTCCAACGGCCTCTGTTCGCAAGATCATATCTTGCGAACCTAAGCTCGCCTCTGTGCAAGGCCTGTACCTTTGAAAAGTAGGTAGCACAAGCTTTCCGACGATACCAAGATCGTCGAAATTCGATATCGGGAGCTACGTCTACCACGCACGCGAAAACAGGCCGACGAAATAAGGCTGTGCTGAAAATTCCGGAACTCTCCCCTCGACGTTGCCGCGCTTGCGCGCAGAGTCTTCCTGACTCACAACAAGTTGATCCGCAAGCCCAGGCACGTTAGAAAGAGGACGCATACATGCACGACGTGGAACTCTCGGATCGTCAAGATTTTCCCCGGTCTAGCCGGAATCCCGATCGGAAAAATGTCCTCCAACACACCAAAAACGCTCCGGCGGCCCCTGTTCGCAGAACCGTATCTCGCGAACCCAAGCTCGGCTTCCTGCAAGCTCAGGACCTTGAAAAATAAGGCAGCGCAAGCTTTCCGACGGTACCAAGAACGCTGAAATCCGACGTCGGGAGCTAGGTCAAATACGCGCGCAAACACAGACAAAAAGCAAGGAAAAATGGGCCGAAGATTTGACGCATTTTTCTTCCGGACAGCCGCCTTTGCGCGCAGAGTCTTTCCGACTCGCTGCAAGTTGACCCGCGTTGGAAAGATGACGACTCCGGCTACGACGTGCAACTCTCGGTTCGCCGGTGGCATCCCCCGTTTGACCGGAATCTTCACCGAAAAAAACACACAAAAACAACTCCAGCACCCCGACTTCCGGGAGCCATAACTCTCTCGTCCGAACTTCGATTAGCACAAACTTTATACCGTTGGAAAGAAGACGTCGAGAGATTTCCGAAGATATGCTGAATGACCCATTTTTAGCACCAGAAGACCTCCAAAACTGCCCTTAAAAATCGGGTTAGAAAAGGGTATGCACGCGAAAACCGAGGAGGATTCGGTGGGGGGCTGACGTGGAGGATAAGACTGCCACGTGGCAGCTGCACGGCTCGCGCGCCATCATCATGCGCCGCTCGGCATGATGGCGCGCCAGGCGTGCACGCCTCCCTATAAAAGCAGCCCTACCCCCCTCATTTGTACACGATTTTGCTCGGGCATTAGGCCTTCTTGAGCGTAGAATAGGCAGAAAATAGGGGTTTTAGGGGTTTTAGGAAGGGTTTTTGGGTAGTTTTAAAGTGAGAGACTCCTCTCTAGGTACTCTCTCTCTCTAAGCTCTTTCTCTCTTCTCTTTTCTCTCTTTTTTCCTCTTTTTTAGTGGAAGTGACTAGTGATGATCCCTAAAATGGGAAGGGATTCACAAGGATCCACTTGTATTTGTGCTTTTTAGTTTATTTATGTTCTATATTTTGCTTTTTAGTTCATTCATGTTCTATTCTTGCTCTTCTAGTTCATTTATTGTCTTGTTATTGCTTTATATGCTTTGAGTTATTTATTGCTTTTACTTGTAGATCTAAGTATATTTATCGCTTTATTTACATTTACTACGTACTTGTGAATATATATTGTGTTGTGATTATCCCTCTCCCGTGTATTTTAGTACAGCAATCCCGAGTGGCTTTGGTGGATTATGTAAGCCCTCTATGAGGCTTTAACAACCTTGTTAGCCCACGAGGTGCTTGACCCGAAAAATACACTCCCCCATGTCTAAATAATTTCATTTATCACTTTATTATGTTGCAAATATGTGATTTGGGCGTGATAATCCCGATTGGTCATGGTGGACTATGTGAGACCTCAATGAGGCTTTATCCACCATGTAATTCCATAGGCATTGGACCCGTTGAAAAATCTTTGTTTTAATGCCATTTATTGCTTTATTTACATTTACTACGTACTTGTGAATATATATATATATATATATTGTGTTGTGATTATCCCTTCCCCGTGTGTTTTAGTACGGCAATCCCGAGTGGCTTTGGTGGATTAGGTAAGCCCTCTATGAGGCCTTAACAACCATGTTAGCCCACGAGGTACTTGACCCGAAAAACACGCTCCCCCATGTCTAAATAATGTCATTTATCGCTTTATTTACATTTACTACGTACTTGTGAATATATGGCGTTGTGATTATTCCCATTTCCCATGTGTTTTAGTACGGCAATTCCGAGTGGCTTTCGCGGATTACATAAGTCCTCTATGAGGCCGTAACAACCATGTTAGCCCACGAGGTACTTGACCCGAAAAACACAATCCCCATGTCCAAATTCCGTCATTTGTTATTTTACTACGTTGTGAATATTGTTATTTCCTTCCCCTTTTTTCTTTGTGATTTGGAAGTGATAATCCCGATTGGTCATGATGGATTATGTGAGACCTCAATGAGGCATTAACCATCACGTAATTCTATAAGGCATTGGACCCACGAAAATTCCGTGTTTTAGATTTATTATCGTTCTAAATTCATTTATCGCTTCTCGTTATGCTTTAAATTTATTGATTGCCGCTATTTCGTTATTTACCACGTTGTAAATATTGTTTATCCATCCCTTTTTTCCCTTGAATTTTGGGCATGAAAATACCGAACGGTATTGGTGGTTTTAGGTAAGTCTTTCAATAGCACTAAACCCCATGTAAATCCATGAGGCGTTGGACCCGTAAATTGCAAACATATCTTTAAAATGATTTTCACTCATATAAGTCCTATTTGGCATCGAAGGTTTAGATAAGTCTTTCAATAGCACTAACCCTTCGTGTAAGCCCGAAAAGGCATTGAAACCCTTTTTCAAAAATGATTTTCATCATATAAGTCCTATTTGGCATCAAAGGTTTAGGTAAGTCTTTCAATAGCACTAACCCTTTGTGTAAGCCCGAAAGGCATTGAAACCCCTTTTCAAAAAATGATTTTCACCATATAAGTCCTATTTGGCATCGAAGGTTTAGGTAAGTCTTTCAATAGCACTAACCCTTCGTGTAAGCCCGAAAAGGCATTGAAACCCTTTTTCAAAATGATTTTCACTCATGTAAGTCCTAGTTGGCATCGGAGGTTTAGGTAAGTCTTTCAATAGCACTAATCCTTCGTGTAAGCCCGAAAGGCCTTGAAACTCTCTTTTTAGATTGCTTTGTTTCATTCATGTAAATCCTATGGTGGTGTCGAGATTCGAATAAGTCTTTCAATAGCATCGAATCCCGACCCCACGAGGTCTTGACCCTTTCCTTAAAAATTCTTGTGTTGTTATAAATTGCATTTTGAATTAAACCTTGTATTTATGTCGACCCATATTTGTCATTCCCATTCATTTTCATGACTCATGTGCTGCAAACATGCCGTGGTCATTCCATCATTCTTGTGATTTATGTGCTGCGAACATGCCGTGATTATTTGTATAAATGTTTTACCATTTTACCGTCTTGATACCTTGCTTGCTTGTTTATCGCTTTGATGTAAAAAATGTGATTAAAATACACTTTGCCATGAAAATTTTAAAAAGAGTAAACATGGTAAAGTGGGCGTTAGAAACGAAGTTGGTGCAACCCAAGGGCTACGGCTCGCCCTGGCTTTGGGACACCATGGTATGAGTCCTTTACACGGGGGCGTGGCTGGTACGTGCTTTCGTGTAAGGGATTCTACACGTTCTAACTCTCATAGGATCATGGTCTAAAATTCCCCAAAGTGTGAATTAATCATCCAAAACCCCGCCATTCGACGGACCACTTTATCCTTGGAAATCAAGGGTAAAGAAATCCTGAATATGGCACCAAAAACATTAATTGTTTGTCCCGGCACTAGGTGTTAGGATTTCAAGTATATCCTACCACCGAAATGCCCGGAAATTTAAAAAATACAAAGATAAAGGACGTTGAAATAAAGAGTCTAATCAAAACCGAACGAAGTCACATTACATTTGCCATTTTTGGTATATCGTATGATGAAAATCGGGACATTTGTTCATAATAAAAAAACCAACAAACCTAGGCTTATCAGATAAAGGGAACACTAGAAGGGAGGTAACCGTTTTCTTAAACGGATGTCGTGGGGTGCCTAACACCTTCCCCACGCATAAGCAAACTCCCGAACCCATCTCTGGTTTAAGACCATTTAGTTTTAGATGTCTAAACAAGATAAAATCTATTAGACATAGGTGCCCAATCACACCTTAAAATTTCTCATGGTTGGTGGCGACTCCAAATTTGTGCTCACACGCACACACGTACACATGTTCCCACACACACACAACTCATATCTCGAAACGAAAAAGAGATAGAGAACACACACAACACTCGCCAAATGGGGGTCGGTATCTAGGAAAAGAAAATAAAATAAATAAAGAAGTAAAATTTTCCGCCGGTGTCGACAGGTACCCGACCTGACCCGCCCCGTTTATGTAATAGGGTATCGGGTTGAGTTTTTTTTTTAAACTGAAACGGGTTTTAAACGAGTCGGGTTTTATTGAAAAACCCGAATCTGACCCAAACTATTTAAAAAAAAAAAAAACCCTAAAAATCCTAAAACCCGAAACCTGAGCCTCTCCTCAGTCGAGACTTCACCGATCTCGATCTCGAGCTATTTCACTCATCGGACTATTTTCAGTCTCGAGCTGGTCTCGATCTCCTGGCTTCGCATCTCGGCGTAGAAGAAGAAGAGCAAAGACTTTCACGGTAAACAATGTGTGGATTTTTTTGGTTTTTTTGGCTTCGCAGATCTTTGGCTCAAACTATTCACTTCATTTTGTGTTTTAGTTATCTGGGTTTTGTTTAATATGTGGATTTTTTTGGTTTTATATCATGATTGATGGGTTATTGTTATTGTTTGGTATCTGGGTTTTTGTTGGTTTTGAAAAAAAGATTATGTGTGTAGGAAAAAAAGATTATGTGTGTAGGAAAAAAGATTATGTGTGTACAAAAAGGGGACATTGAACTTGAATTTGTGAGCACCGATAGTCAATGGGCGGATATTCTCACGAAACCTCTCATTGAAGAACGATTTTGCACAATTCGACGTGAAATAGGTATGGCTAGATACGTTGATATCAAATAAGCTTAAACTTATTATCCTTCTCTTTGATTCAACTATGTTAAATTTATATATACCTTAAGAATTGAATATAAAATGATTTTATGCATATCATGTTCATAAAATTGTTCATTTTATATCTTCCTAGTTATATTGTTTGAACATTAAATTATATGCCCAGTTCTATGTATATTTGCGTATATGTTCATGCATAAAATAAGAAATAAAACTCATCATTTAAACAAACTTGAGACAACTAGGATGAAGAATCTTACCAATATGAATGTATTTGTTTTACTTCTTTGTACCCAATAGGAGAAATATGTTATATTAGTTAATTATTCTATGTTTGAACTAAATCAAAGGAGAAATAAATTTTTGTTGTTTAAAATGTTGAATGATGTTTGGAGATATTGAATATAATATTTATTTTTGATGATGCCAAGGGGGAGAAAAATATGACATTTTTGAATCTATTGGTGAATTATCATATCTATTGGTGAATTATCATATCTTGCAATAATTGGTAAAAATATGACATTTTTGAATCTATTGGTGAATTATCATATCTATTGGTGAATTATCATATCTTGCAATAATTGGTAAAAATACGTATATATATTGATTGCTTGATAATACTTAAATGACAAATTGATCTATGCATAAAGATAGGGGGAGATTTAAAAATCTCTAATATAAAGATATGCATTATTTTAGGGGGAGCTTTTCAAGAAAAGCTTCAAAATCATAAATCGTATAAAAATATCATATCATATGTGTCATCATCAAAAAGGGGGAGATTGTTAGCCTCAAGGTTTCAATAATTATTAATTGGCTAATTAATCCAAGGACATTCATGTAGTTTTGATGATAACCATGATTTTAAGTTGTTCATTAATGATATTTTCATATGAACTAATGATTTATGTTTTAAAGCTTAATTTTGACTATTGATTTAATTGGACCAAGATGGCCAATTCAAATATCAAGCAAATGCAAAGTTGACAAGTTGCAAATTCATTGAAGATCAAAGTCATCAAGACTCAAGACAAAGAAATCAAGCTCAAAGACAATGATCCGAGACATATGAGAAGTAAGAGTTAGGTTTTGTAAAGTTTATTAAGATTTGATCTTTAAGGCTCAACTTTAAAACAAACTTCAATTGAAAAATCTCTTAAAGTTTTCAAAAGACAAACTTGATTGGTTGAAATTCAAATGTAAGACAACCATATCAATTGAAAAATCTCTTTTAAAGTTTTCAAAGACAACTTGATTGGTTGAAATTCAAATGTAAGACAACCATATCAATTGAAAAATCTCTTAAAGTTTTCAAAGACAACTTGATTGGTTGAAATTCAAATATAAGACAACCATATCAATTGAAAAATCTCTTAAAGTTTTCAAAGACAAACTTGATTGGTTGAAATTCAAATGTAAGACAACCATATCAATTGAAAAATCTCTTAAAGTTTTCAAAGACAAATTTGATTGGTTGAAATTCAAATGTAAGACAACCATATCAATTGAAAAATCTCTTAAAGTCTTCAAAGACAACTTGATTGGTTGAAATTCAAATATAAGACAACCATATCAATTGAAAAATCTCTTAAAGTCTTCAAAGACAAATTTGATTGATTGAATTTCACATGCAAGACAACCATATCAATTATGGTTGAAAAATCTTAAGAAGAAAAGTTTTCAAAGAAAACAAATTGATTGATTGAAAATCAAGAAGAATGCAAGACAACATGATGGCTATAAATACTACCCTTTCTTCATTTCTAAACATCAAGCATACAAGAGAAATCAAAGATAGAAAAGATAACATCTTATACATCAATCCATCCTTCTCAAGCTTATATTTTCATATCATTCAAAATCCTTGATTGAAAATTTCTCTAAACACTTTTTGAGCCATATTGATCAAATCCTTGATATACTATTAGAGTGAGCATATTGTGTACAATTACTCTTTGAGAGAGCCTTATCTTGTACAACAAATACTTTGTTGAAACCTTGTGAGTATTTTGTTAGGGTTTTGGTATAAATCCTAAGGAGTGAAAAGGATTTTTCACTCGGTGGTTACTCTTCACTGTGTAAGGAAGATTTGTAACGGTTTTATCTTCACCCGAAAGAAGATTGTCAAATAGTGGATTTGGGAATCCTCAAGAAGTGTTCTTGAGGCGGGGACGTAGGCACGGGAGCCGAACCTCGATAACAATCATCGTGTTTGATTTTCTCTCTCTCTATCTCTTACATATTTAATTGCTTATATATATACTTGTGCTTGATTTCATATCATATTTATATTGCAATTGAATTGTGATCAAACATTTGCTAAATCAACATTTGCTATTTGAAGATAGTTTTTAATTCCGCATTTAAATCGAAAAAGTTTGCCTCAACCTAAATCACCCCCCCTCTTAGGTTGATATTTGGGTAACAATTGGTATCAGAGCCAAGGCTCTACATATAGATTTAACAATCTTAGAGTTAAGATCATGGCAAACACACCTAGACCTCAAATGCTTGAAGGTCAATCTACTCATAGACCACCTTTATTCATTGGTAGTGATTATGGCTATTGGAAAAATAGAATGATCATGTATATTAAGGGTCAAGACTATCATGTTTGGAAAATCATTGCAAATGGTCCTCATATTCCCACAAAAACTGTGGAAGGAGCAACCTTAGCAAAATTAGAAAGTGAATGGAATGAGGCTGATGTAAGACTCATTGAATTAAATTGTAAAGCTATGAGTACTTTATATTGTGCTCTTGACCCAATTGAATACAATAGAGTCTCGGGTTGTGACTCGGCTAAAGAAATTTGGGACAAACTTGAAGTTACTTATGAAGGAACTAATCAAGTTAAGGAATCTAAAATGAACATGCTTGTCCATGAATATGAATTGTTTGTTATGAAGAAAGATGAAAATATTAGTGAAATGTCTACTAGGTTTACTAATATTGTGAATAGCTTGAAGGCCCTTGGAAAAATTTATACTAACCAAGAAAATGTGAGAAAAATTCTCAGGTCATTACCAAAGAGGTGGGAAGCAAAGATGACAGCAATTTCTGAAGCTAGAGATCTTAAGGTGTTGACCTTAGAAGAACTATTCGGATCACTTATGACGTATGAGCTTGAAATGAATAGTAAAGTGGAGGAAGAAGAAGTCAAACCAAAGAAAAACTTCGCCCTCAAATCCTCTCATCATGACCACGACAATAGTGAAGAGGAAAGAGATGAAGAAGAAGAAATTGCCCTGATGACTAGAAACTTCAAAAAGTTCTTAAAGAAGAAAAAGGGGTTTGGAAGAAGATTCCCTAAGAAAGGAGAAAATAAAGGAGAATCAAGCAAAACTGAAACTCCTACCTGCTACAAATGCAAGAAGCAGGGGCATTACAAAAATGAGTGTCCTCAAGTAAACAAAGAGAAAATGAAGTACAAAAAGAAAGCTCTAAAGGTAACTTGGGATGACTCCGATGAAAGTGATTCGGATAACAACTCAAGTGACAATGAAGTGGCAAATCTTTGTCTTTTGGGATACATAAATGAATCCAACATAAGTGAGGATGAGCACGCAAGCTTTTGTCCGCTAGCATTTAATGACGATGAAAGCGCCACCGAAGATCTTTGCTTAATGGCACATGGAGATGAGGTAACTTCTAAACTTAATTCTTTAGATGATGAATCTTATAGCTATGATGAATTACAAAATGCTTTTGAAGAATTGGTTGAAGAATTTGAGAAAAATGTTTTGAAAAATAAAGCTTTTAAAAAGAAAGTCACATCTCTTTCAAACGAATTAAATGATTTGAAAAACAAAAATGAAATTCTAGAAACACAAATTAATTCTTTGAATAATAAAAATCTGTTTTTAGAAGAAGAAATAATTAAGTTGGAAGTTAAGTCACAAAATTTTATTGAGAAAATGAAAGCAAATGATGTGGAAACATCAACACAAATTGTTCACAATTCAAATCTTTTGATTAATGAAAATAAAGAACTAAAACTCAAGGTTGAAAACTTAACTAAAATTTTGACTAACTTTACAAATGGAAAGAAAAATTTGGATAATTTGTTGGGTAGTCAAAGATGTGTTTTTGACAAAGCGGGTATTGGATATAACCCGAAAATAAAAGAAAAACATTATCAAAAATTTTTCATTAATGAAAACCTCTTGAAATCTCCCATATGTAAACATTGTGGAAAAATAGGGCATAATATTCATACATGTCCTATGAAAAATATGATTTGGATTATTAAAGGAACCTCACCACCAACTAACCCAAGAGGACCCAAGAAGATTTGGGTACCAAAAAGAGTTACTTAAAATTGTTTTGTAGGTATGCTTGATATCCAAATCTACCAAGAAGAAGTGGTTTCTTGACAGTGGATGTTCAAGGCATATGACAGGTGACAAAAACAAGTTCACTTCTCTTACTTTAAAAGATGGAGGAAATGTCAAATTCGGTGATAACTCAAAAGGAAAGATCATCGGTATAGGTAATATTGGTAAAACACATTCTCTTGTTATTGAAGATGTTCTCTTGGTTGATGGTTTGAAACATAACTTGTTAAGTATTAGCCAATTGTGTGATAAAGGCTATAATGTAATATTTAAATCAATCATGTGCATTATAGTAAATGAAATTGATAATCAAGTTTTATTTGTGGCATTTAGAAATGAAAATGTCTACACTATTGATTTTGATAATATGACTTCAAAAGAATCAATTTGCCTTGCTGCCATAAATGAAAATAGTTGGTTATGGCATAGAAGATTAGGACATGCCAATATGGAATTACTCTCAAAATTGTCTAAACTTGATTTAGTAAAAGGTTTGCCGGTTACTAAATTTGTTAAAGATAAAATATGTGATGCATGTCAACTAGGTAAACAAACTAAGTCATCTTTTAAGAAAAAGAAAGTTATTTCTACTTCAAGACCTCTAGAATTATTGCATATGGATTTATTTGGTCCTATTAGAACCGCTAGCTTAAGTGGCAAATTGTATGCATTTGTAATTGTTGATGATTACTCTCGCTATACATGGGTATTATTTCTTGCTCACAAAAATGAAGCTCATAAAGCATTTGTTAAACATTGTAGAAGAATTCAAAATGAAAAAGGTTATACAATTAACAATGTTAGAAGTGATAGAGGTAGAGAATTTGATAATCAAGATATTGAACTATATTGTGATCAAAATGGTTTTGGACACAATTTCTCGGCACCTCGTACTCCTCAACAAAATGGAGTAGTAGAACGTAAAAATAGATCACTTCAAGAAATGTCTAGAACTATGCTTAATGAACATAATTTACCTCAATACTTTTGGGCTGAAGCTGTTAACACCGCTTGCTATGTTATAAATAGAACCATCATTAGAAACACTTTAAATAAAACTCCTTATGAACTATGGAATAATCGAAAACCTAACATTGGATATTTCAAAGTTTTTGGATGTAAGTGCTTTATATTGAATGATAGAGATAATCTTGGTAAATTCGATGCTAAATCCGATGAAGGTATATTCCTTGGTTATTCTATAAATAGTAAAGCATATAGAGTGTTCAATAAACGAACTATGGTTGTTGATGAATCTATGCATGTTGTTTTTGATGAAACTAATCCATTCCATATAAAAAATAATTGTGATGATGAGCCAATTTCTCTTGAAAATAAAACTAGTTCATCTAACCAAGTTGATTTAAGTGAAAAAGTCAAAGATCAAGTAGATGAACCAAAAGATGAAGAAAAAGCGCTTCCTCCAACCAACAATGAAGAATTACCAAAAAGTTGGAACGTAGTCCATAATCATCCTAAAGAATTGATCATTGGTGAAATTGAACATGGAGTAAGCACAAGATCAAAGCTCAAGGACATCTGCAACAACATGGCGTTTCTCTCACAAATTGAACCAAAGAACATAAATGAAGCTATTGAAGATGAATCATGGATCTTGGCAATGCAAGAAGAGCTAAACCAATTTGAAAGAAACAAGGTATGGACTCTTGCACCTAGACCTAAGGACCACTCCGTTATTGGTACAAAATGGGTATTCCGAAACAAAAAGGATGAAGAAGGTATAATAGTAAGGAACAAAGCAAGGTTAGTCGCTCAAGGTTATAATCAAGAGGAAGGTATTGATTATGGAGAGACTTATGCTCCAGTTGCTAGATTAGAAGCTATACGCATGTTACTTGCTTTTGCATGTTTTAAAAATTTTAAATTATTTCAAATGGATGTCAAAAGTGCCTTTTTAAATGGTTTTATTGCCGAAGAAGTTTATGTAGAACAACCTCCTGGATTTGAAAATCATGAATTTCCAAACCACGTTTTTAAATTATCAAAAGCTTTATATGGTTTAAAACAAGCTCCAAGAGCTTGGTATGAACGACTAAGTGGTTTCCTTATTGAAAAGGGTTTTACACGTGGAAAACTTGACACAACATTATTTCTAATGTTTGATGGAAAAGACATGCTTATTGTGCAAATCTATGTTGATGATATTATATTTGGTTCTACTAATGAAAACTTGTGCAAAGAATTCTCTAAGACTATGCAGGATGAATTCGAAATGAGTATGATGGGTGAGCTAAAATTCTTTCTCGGACTTCAAATAAAGCAAACCGAAGATGGGATATTCTTAAATCAATCCAAATATGTCATAGACTTACTAAAAAGATTTGGATTGACAAATGCTAAAGCATATGGAACTCCCATGAGTCCTTCAACAAAGCTTGACAAAGATGAGAAAGGTAAACCGGTGGACGTTAAGCTATATCGAGGTATGATTGGTAGTTTACTTTATTTAACCGCAAGTAGACCCGATATAATGTTTAGTGTATGTCTTTGCGCTCGATTTCAATCCTGTCCTAAAGAATCACACTTAATTGCAGTCAAACGAATATTTCGATATTTGCTTGGAACCATTGATTTAGGATTATGGTACCCTAAGTCAAATTCATTTGACTTAATAAGCTACACGGATGCGGATTTTGCTGGTTGCAAAATTGATCGCAAAAGCACTAGTGGTACTTGTCACTTTCTAGGACACTCACTAGTATCATGGTTTAGTAAAAAGCAAAATTCTGTGGCCTTATCAACGGCGGAAGCCGAATATGTAGCGGCCGGTAGTTGTTGTGCTCAATCTCTCTATATAAAACAACAACTAGAAGATTTTAAAATTCTTTTTGATCATATTCCCATAAGGTGTGATAACACAAGTGCCATAAGTTTAAGTAAAAATCCTATCCAACACTCTCGCACAAAGCACATTGAAATTAGATACCATTTTATAAGAGATCATGTACAAAAAGGGGACATTGAACTTGAATTTGTGAGCACCGATAGTCAATGGGCGGATATTCTCACGAAACCTCTCATTGAAGAACGATTTTGCACAATTCGACGTGAAATAGGTATGGCTAGATACGTTGATATCAAATAAGCTTAAACTTATTATCCTTCTCTTTGATTCAACTATGTTAAATTTATATATACCTTAAGAATTGAATATAAAATGATTTTATGCATATCATGTTCATAAAATTGTTCATTTTATATCTTCCTAGTTATATTGTTTGAACATTAAATTATATGCCCAGTTCTATGTATATTTGCGTATATGTTCATGCATAAAATAAGAAATAAAACTCATCATTTAAACAAACTTGAGACAACTAGGATGAAGAATCTTACCAATATGAATGTATTTGTTTTACTTCTTTGTACCCAATAGGAGAAATATGTTATATTAGTTAATTATTCTATGTTTGAACTAAATCAAAGGAGAAATAAATTTTTGTTGTTTAAAATGTTGAATGATGTTTGGAGATATTGAATATAATATTTATTTTTGATGATGCCAAGGGGGAGAAAAATATGACATTTTTGAATCTATTGGTGAATTATCATATCTATTGGTGAATTATCATATCTTGCAATAATTGGTAAAAATATGACATTTTTGAATCTATTGGTGAATTATCATATCTATTGGTGAATTATCATATCTTGCAATAATTGGTAAAAATACGTATATATATTGATTGCTTGATAATACTTAAATGACAAATTGATCTATGCATAAAGATAGGGGGAGATTTAAAAATCTCTAATATAAAGATATGCATTATTTTAGGGGGAGCTTTTCAAGAAAAGCTTCAAAATCATAAATCGTATAAAAATATCATATCATATGTGTCATCATCAAAAAGGGGGAGATTGTTAGCCTCAAGGTTTCAATAATTATTAATTGGCTAATTAATCCAAGGACATTCATGTAGTTTTGATGATAACCATGATTTTAAGTTGTTCATTAATGATATTTTCATATGAACTAATGATTTATGTTTTAAAGCTTAATTTTGACTATTGATTTAATTGGACCAAGATGGCCAATTCAAATATCAAGCAAATGCAAAGTTGATAAGTTGCAAACACATTGAAGATCAAAGTCATCAAGACTCAAGACAAAGAAATCAAGCTCAAAGACAATGATCCGAGACATATGAGAAGTAAGAGTTAGGTTTTGTAAAGTTTATTAAGATTTGATCTTTAAGGCTCAACTTTAAAACCAAACTTCAATTGAAAAATCTCTTAAAGTTTTCAAAAGACAAACTTGATTGGTTGAAATTCAAATGTAAGACAACCATATCAATTGAAAAATCTTTTAAAGTTTTCAAAGACAACTTGATTGGTTGAAATTCAAATGTAAGACAACCATATCAATTGAAAAATCTCTTAAAGTTTTCAAAGACAACTTGATTGGTTGAAATTCAAATATAAGACAACCATATCAATTGAAAAATCTCTTAAAGTTTTCAAAGACAAATTTGATTGGTTGAAATTCAAATGTAAGACAACCATATCAATTGAAAAATCTCTTAAAGTTTTCAAAGACAAATTTGATTGGTTGAAATTCAAATATAAGACAACCATATCAATTGAAAAATCTCTTAAAGTCTTCAAAGACAACTTGATTGGTTGAAATTCAAATATAAGACAACCATATCAATTGAAAAATCTCTTAAAGTCTTCAAAGACAAATTTGATTGATTGAATTTCACATGCAAGACAACCATATCAATTATGGTTGAAAAATCTTAAGAAGAAAAGTTTTCAAAGAAAACAAATTGATTGATTGAAAATCAAGAAGAATGCAAGACAACATGATGGCTATAAATACTACCCTTTCTTCATTTCTAAACATCAAGCATACAAGAGAAATCAAAGATAGAAAAGATAACATCTTATACATCAATCCATCCTTCTCAAGCTTATATTTTCATATCATTCAAAATCCTTGATTGAAAATTTCTCTAAACACTTTTTGAGCCATATTGATCAAATCCTTGATATACTATTAGAGTGAGCATATTGTGTACAATTACTCTTTGAGAGAGCCTTATCTTGTACAACAAATACTTTGTTGAAACTTGTGAGTATTTTGTTAGGGTTTTGGTATAAATCCTAAGGAGTGAAAAGGATTTTTCACTCGGTGGTTACTCTTCACTGTGTAAGGAAGATTTGTAACGGTTTTATCTTCACCCGAAAGAAGATTGTCAAATAGTGGATTTGGGAATCCTCAAGAAGTGTTCTTGAGGCGGGGACGTAGGCACGGGAGCCGAACCTCGATAACAATCATCGTGTTTGATTTTCTCTCTCTCTATCTCTTACATATTTAATTGCTTATATATATACTTGTGCTTGATTTCATATCATATTTATATTGCAATTGAATTGTGATCAAACATTTGCTAAATCAACATTTGCTATTTGAAGATAGTTTTTAATTCCGCATTTAAATCGAAAAAGTTTGCCTCAACCTAAATCACCCCCCCTCTTAGGTTGATATTTGGGTAACACAATGGACAAATCATTTACGTACTCATCTTGTGAGATGTCCATCGTTGAAGCTTCGAGGGGATCTTAGGAGACAAGTCATGTTAAAAGAGCAAGGAAAGGCAAATAAGAAAGCGAGTGCGAGCCCGTATAATTTTGACCAAGAGGGTTCGAGGGAGGATCTTGCCCACATGGTCATTATGCATGAGTACCCTTTTGCAATGGTTGATCATGTTGAGTTTAGAAAATTTGTGAGTGGTCTTCAACCAAATTTTAAGTTGGTTTCAAGAAATACTTTGAAACGAGACATATTGAAGATATATGATAATGAGAAGCAGAAGTCCATGGCAAAGATTGACAATAATGAAAGTAGAGTTGCCATCACAACGGTTATGTGGACTTCGAGTAATAAGAAGAGAGGGTTCATGGTAGTCACGGGGCACTACATCAGTGACTCTTGGATTTTGGAAAGCCAGGTTATGAGGTAAATTTTTATTTAGCTATATTGTTTCACATGACTTTGTGCAGAATCGGTTAAGGAAATTTGATTCTTTTGTTAGTAATACTACTAATAAAAGAAACAAAAAAAGTGTTGTAGAAAAGTTTGATACATATATTAAGGAAGGAGTATTGAAAAGAAGTGAAATATTTGATATTTTGGGTTGGTGGAATCACAATGGATTGAAGTATCCTACTTTGCAACGCCTTGCAAGAGATATTTTAGCTATTCCTGTGACAACCATTGCATCAGAGTCTGCTTTTAGTACTAGTGGGAGATTGTTGAGTCCACACCATAGCCGTCTTCATCCAAGAACCTTAGAAGCATTGATGTGTGCACAAAGTTGGTTATGGAGTGAACTTAAAGGTAAGCAATTTTATTTGTTTCATGAAATCATGATTATATTATTGATTCTTTTGTGAATATGTAATGGGGTTTATTTTGTGTTGTGTTATTATTTTTTATTGTAGGTTCTTCACCTATACCAGAAGATGCCACAATTCAAAACATTCTTGAGGACTATGATGACCATGAAGAGGAGGAAAGTGGTGCCATGGAGCTTGCAGACTAATTGAAATGAGTTGTTGCTTTTTGAAAGTTTTTGTGTAGGTACCACTCTTATGATTCTACTACTAATTGCACCTAGAATGGTTGTTATAATTTTTATTTTTAATTCAAAGTTATTGCGTATGTTTTATCTATTAGGTTGTTGAGAGCGGAGGAAAGAACATAGAAATTGATGTGATGATGATAGAGCATGGACTACTCCAACTTGAGGAAGCTAAAATTGATGCCATTGTTGTTTTGTGTTAAATTTGGGGGTATTGAATTCTTTGCATGGACAGACAAATTGTTGTAATATTGAGGTAATGTCAGGGATGTGGAATTTGGGGGTAGCAGCTGTTTGGTGATTACCTTGATTTGGATATTCCTGTGGAGTTTGGTGGTGGGCATAGGAGGTTTGGCATTACAAGGGTTCACATGGAGGAAGATGCAGGCAAGCTGCTTCATTCAGAAAATGGAAGTTATTCACAGGAAACTACTGCTGCACCTTTGCCTAAATGCTGTACCACTTTTTACTGTATTAAACTGTGTTCTCCTTTTCTTTCAAGAATATATACTGCTGTTTTCATGTTTAATGAGGTTCAAATGTTAGTCATATGATTTGTGGGTTAAGTTATTCACAGGAAATTTATTCCAAGATAGTGTGATGTTGGATTTTACTGTATTATCCAGCCCACTTTTTACTGTATTAAACATACAATTTTTTATGATGTACGTTATAAGCTTGTTGATATGGAATTTGGGGGCAGCAAATTAAGTACACATAGAGAATCAACATTGGTACCCCACTGCAACAAATGATTCTTTGTTGATAACCCAATTTGTATTGCTAGCCACCTAATAAAAGCATGCTTGAGAATTGTTTTAAGAAACCAAATAAGTTTCCACCATTTAACTTTAGGGAGCCCTTTTCTTATGCTATTCCAAGCTTCACAAGAGTACTGCCTTGTTTTTCCTGGGACCCAAATGGGTCTGTCGCCCTCTCTTTCTAATTCCATGAAACTCTCAACTTGCTTTGAATATTAACCAGCTACATAAATTGACTTTATTGCCATATTTAAAATACATGATGCAATTTGGATGCCACCAATCATGACATAAAGAAATGGCTTTACCGGTGCCAACTACAATAAATTTATGAAAGGCCTAATGATTTCCTTTTGTGCTCTTGGGTCCCCAAAAAAAAAAAAGAGAGAATCGGGTCGGGTCGGGTCGGGTCGGGTCAAACGGGTACCCGTTGAAGCAGACGAGGTGGGGTGGTAAATAGGTTTTTTTGGGATGGGTCACTAAACGGGTCGGGGCGGGGCGAAACCCGACCCATTCCGCCCCATTGCCATCCTTATATACTTGTGCTAAAGTCAAAATAAAACTCAGTAGAGACAGTGGAACAAAGAGGAAGGTTATACCCTTTTGCCCAAAGAGCTTCCGCTCCAAACAAGGAAGTGACTTAGATCTTTGCAACGATAAAATAGATCTCAGAGCATATGAAAAACATTCATAATTAGAAATGTTTGTTTTCGCAAAATTGTCTCTAAATCAAAAGGCCATTTTTTGGATACCATAAAAAAAATTTAGGGTTGATTTAAATTCGGGTTTAATGAGAATTGAGTTTATTTCAATTAAGGTTGGATTGATTTTTTGAGTTGGGTTGATTTTAAATGGATATGCCATGTCATATCATGGTTGTAAAAAATAAAAATAAATAAATAAATAAAATAAAAAACTGCCTCAATTAAAAATTGGCCACGTCATCAATCTGTTAGCCACATATACACAAAGTTAATAAAGACTAACGGAAGGACCAATATTGGTGCACGATTTTGAAACGTTAGGGAACTATTTTTGCTCGTTTTAATTATTAGGGACCAAACGTACAACTTGGGTAAATGTTAAGGAATGAAAATGATCGCCTCCCATTGAGAATCTCTAATTTCCTTTAATTTTTAGGTAGAATTATGACAAATGACGTTTATTTGATTTTATGTGGTTTCAAATTTTCAATTAGTGTTTTTAAGATCATTGGATTTTTTTAAATGTCACATGTCTCTTATCTACCTAAAAATAGGAGGATATTGAAGGATTCAATGTGAAGAATCCTTTCCCAAACTGGAAAAATATAATTTCATGTCATACTTTCACATCCCATTTTGCACTTCCAGTGTTTTTTTGACACATCAACAAACTGAAATCGTGGGTGGCAAACACTATTTTAATGTTTAACTAAAATTGTGTTTCACTGTTACACACTCATGGTTTTAACGTGATAAGTGGTTGTGTAAAAGGTGTGAAACGGTGATGTGGATGTATCATTGTCCATAAGGAATAAGACAAAATGGAAAAAGAAAATTATGTTGTTTTCTCTTGTCTTGAACAAACAAATAGAACCATGTTGCATGTAAGGAAACTTCTTTATAGTCAGTTCATGCAACCGAGGGTTTACTCTCTAGAAATGGGTCCAAAGGGTCAAAGGTTCATCTTAATAGGGTTCCTACATCATTTAAAAAAAAAAAAAAAAAACTTGCAAAATAAGATGATTTTAATAATTATTATTTTAAATTAATGTTGTTTTGAAGTTATTTGGGAATCTACATTTTTCTTAAACTCATGTTTTTGGAAACACGATTTCTACACTAAAAATCTTGTTTTCAAACAGAGATTTTAATTAGTTTATACTAATTCGAATTTCGAATTTTAAGAGAAACCATGTTTTGAAAACACAAATTTAAGAGTAAAAATCACCTTTCTAAAACACAAGATTTAGAAAAGGCTATAGATTCCCAAACAATTTCAAACGAATCCAATTTAAATAATTATTATTAAAATCATATTACTTTGCAAATTTTGTCTAATATAAACCATATGTACAGCCAGCAAAGCTGTTCAAGCATAAGCCTCTGCTTCTATTTCTATCAAGAGTAGCTTTTCAACAATCAAAAGAAGTTAACAAGCTAAATAGGTTCTGGTTCCCATAAAATTATATGTAAATACTGCGATTACAGATTTATACAAACCCATATAATGTGTGGAACTTGTGGTTAATCAAACATTTCCCAGTCCTGGGTTATTTTGGTAGAAGATTGCAGTGGGGTTGGGGCCTTTGGGGCATACAGGCTTCCCACTCCCGAGTCAAACGTCTCCCATTTGGTTGTCACTGACACCACATTCTTACTATTGCTGAAGGCAGCATTAGAGTTTCTTGCCTTTATATTGTCGAGTGTATCTACAAAGCTCTGGACTCGACGAACCTGTGCACACAAATCATCAATGTCATGTTCCCAATTTAGCATTTAGTAGTAGTTAAACATATTGCTCTAAACAATTGATCGTGTTGATAAATTAAAAAATTAATACCTCAATCCGCCTCTGCACTTTTGCTTCTCCATCAGCCTCAATTGAATCCAATTTAAGCAACTGCATCATGAGCAACTCTGTCAAGACAACAAATTCCTTATCCGTCACCTTGGTGCCGCCACGAACAGTTGCCTCCAAAGCATTAACCTAAACAGTCATTAACAAATACTAAACAAGTCTTTAGGATGCCAGACATAGAAGATGTTTTGTAGATAATGAAAGCCAACCTTCTCAGAGATCTTGTCAACTTCTGCTCTCACTTGGGCAACTGCCTCATAAGCCTTTAGTATACACTGATTTCTCTGCATCTCCTCAAGCTTCCTCTCTTTGCTAGCTGGGTCCTCCAACAGTATAACTTTAGACATATCTTTTACACCTGCCATGTGCAAGCATTCCTCATCCTCCTTTTCCTTACCTCTAAACAGCAATCTTTGCTCCTTAGGCTCCAAACCAGTTTCTTGGGCAAGAACCCTTTTCAGATCCCCTTTCAATGAACCAAAAGTAGCAATTGAGCATCTATTTCAGAATGGAGTAGTTATAAGTGTTGCAGCCACTCCCATCACAAAAATTCAGAGCCAATTTCCAACAAACCAAGTAATGAGGCAAAAATTCTAACAGCCTCATGAATCCCAATTAATGGGTGGTAAGAGAGAACAGAAAATTACCAAAAGTCTTGCAGCTCAGTCACATTGACTAGTCTTCTTTACATGGAGAAACATGATTCAGATCCTCTTTTCTCATTGTTGTAACCATTGAATTATAAATAAATAATAAATAAAACATAGAATGGGCGAAATTATAGTGGAAATGTGGGACTAAAAATAAAACAAACACAAACATGATCCGTGTATCTCAAAGGGCTACTAACTTTTTTCTATCAAAAAGAGCTAACTTTTTAAGAATCAATTGCCTATTGAATTAGAGGTTAATGCTTAATAACTCCTTTATGGACAAAGATCAACTTCAAAATTCCCTTTTAACTTTTGTCAAAATCAATTATTAGGTACAACTTTGTTCATAACATTAAAAATATAAAAGTTAAGTAAAATACAGGACAAAATTAAATTACCAAACTGGCTTTTATGGCAATGACCCACTTCAAATTTCCAATCAAAGAAAGACTCGAAAGGTGAAAATGAGAAACACCAAACTAGGAATTGGGCATGAACCTTTTTCACCAGAGTGACCAAATAAAGCAAGTACTCACAAAATTGCTAGAGAGTAAAATAACAGGAACCCAAAAAAGTACATTTATCAGGTAATTAACTAATTACCAAAAGTGGATTGGGCAGGGACAGTGATATCATGGTGATAAGAACCATGGGAGACCTTGATCTTGATCATAGGCCCAGAAGAGGCTTCCCCAGCATCTCTCTTTTGAACAAGCATACCACCAGGCCTGAGCTCCCAATCTATCTCCCTATCAAACTCATTGCTCACTACACTCTTTGAAGTAGCTCTTTTCATAGTCACCAAATAAAATGAAAATCACAAGGGTTGGTAGAGAGAGAGGTGAGAGAGGCCTGTACTGCCAAGAAGTATAGTGTGGAGTGTGGAGTAAGCAAAACTGAAGAGACTTAAGGATAGGGACATTCAAACAGATACTTAAGAGCTAGCGGTTGGTCGGTTACAAATTCAAAGTTGGTAAGAGAGAGAGATTACAACGTTTTCAAGTAATTAAATTTTAGTCAAAGTATGTTAAATTTTGATTTTTAGGATCCATGATAGATATAATTTATCAGAGGCCTATATTTATTCAAAAATAAATGTTTTAAATGAAGTTTTAAAAATAATAGAAAATACTCCTGTTGACAAACTAAAAGATACAAAAAGATCTTTTTTTTTTTTTTTTTATGCATGTTTCATTTACATAAATTTTCTGACAATAATTGTTATAGTTACTTCTACGTAAAGATTTTTTTTTTCAAAATTAAAATTAATAAAAATCTTATTAATTTGTGCATCTCAAAAAATGAGAAAATTGGATTTTAATCTAAAAAATGACTTAAGCTACAATGCTGGTCATTTCTTAAATTAAAACCAATTTTTAGAATGATGATTTGAAACCCCGTTTGTACACCTCACTTAAGTTCTTGTATAGGTCATACAGGAAGATAGTCTACTATTGACTAATTGATAAACTAGTTTGACATGCCTCTTAAGTTTAGGAATGGTTAAAACACTTAACAGCGCAAGGGATAAAGCCTAAAGGGTTAAAGTTTAAGATAATCATAAAAACCCTTCAAAGAAAACAAGAGAGGTTAATAAGATTGAGGATCAATCATAAAACCACTCACGGCGTAATGGCTATTTAATTTCTGATTCTTTCAATGTTACAACATTGCATATTAGTGATGTTGTCAAGCTTTGGGCTCTTCAACATGGCCTTGTGTTGCTAGTTGGATCAAATTCTGGTCTGCAATTGTTTCTTCAACATGGTCCAGTGGATCATAACGCTCAGCATTTGGGCTGGCAAAAGAGCCCAACAAGCTTAGGAGCTGGACTGTTCAAAACAATGGGCTAAGTCAATGGTCGGGTCCAAACACTAATCATATATTATTCAACACCAAGTTTACATAAATTCATAAAACAATTGCCGACAATGGTGTATATACGTTGTCGGCATGAGCCCACATTCAAGCCAGAGGCCCTGGTACTCGTACTCGTATACTGCAGCCTGGGTCCACTTTTTTGGGTGACTAGAAGTAAAGAAACAAAATGTGGGGCATTGCATACCATGTGAGTTTATCTGTGTCTTTCTGATTTTTTTTCAAACAAAGTCAGGTGCAGAAGGAAACCCAATTCAGATATAAGCTAAGAAGCACGGAAAAGGCAAAATCTTTTGTGTGTCATGTTGGGTACGTGTCAGACACAAACATGCTTGCATTTGTCCATAGAGTATTTGGTGATTTTTTTTTTAATATTTCAGACACATTCAAGACATGACAAAAAAGATTTTTCCACCTCATGAATAACGTTATATTCTAGTAGTGTGTGCAAAAATTTCTAAGGATTCGTTTGGGAGTTTATAATGGAATGAGTAAATTATAAATGGATTAAAATGAATATAAATAATAGAAATGAATGGATGGAGTTTAAAACTCTGAAAAAAGATCATAAATATTTTTCTATAAATAAGAGAACACTTCCCACAATTAAGAGGAATGGTACTACCTGATTTTTAAGCACCTTGGATGAATCTCCATGAAATCAATCTTTAGCCTCTCGTTTCTAGTCACCATAACTCTTGGTCAACAGAAAATTGGTAGTTATCATTCAACAATTTTTTTTTGGTGCAATCAAAACAGGATCCTTGCATCAGTCCACATTTTGTGCAAAACTAGAACTTGAGTGCCGATCAAGTGCCCAATTCAACACTCATGTCCCTACTAGAGTGTTGATTTGTCCAAAGGGAAAATTAATCGCTTCTATTTTTCTTAAATCAATAAAACTATAACAATATTCTAAAGGTTTACACAATTTCTACTCTATCGTAATATGATTATAAGCAAACATGCATGATTGAACAAATTAAAACATCATTATGAATTCAAAATTACGTGAGTATGGATTGCACTCAATTTAATTGTTATTCATCAAAAGAGAATGAAATAATACCTGCATGCAGACAGATGCAACCTCCTGAGCAAGTGTCCTAGATTAGAACCTATAAAACGCATGCACTTGATGCTCTTTGTTTAGTATTAAAAATAAGGTTCAAAAAATTATAAAATTTGTATTGGTGATCGAAATTATAGAGAAACAATATGTAATTTTATGATTCTAAGTTCTTAGAAAGTTAGAGCACTTGAAATATCTTCTAAGAATAAGAATTTATAGTCTTCTTCGGAAAAGTTCACTCCTTTCACAATGTGCCATGGTCAAAACCAACAATCAAGCTGGAAAATTCCTAACCAATCTCTCTCTCTTGCTCCATAACAGTCGAAGTTAACTCTCTTGATCTTCTCTATCTCTCAACCAGGTGCGGGCAGCTCTTTCTTCCCACTTTTGCTCTCAAACTCTCTTTTATCACTCTTTTAAAAATTAAAAATTAAAAATCATTTTTTTGCTCTGAAGAAATAATAAAACTCTCTCACCTAGAGGATGAATTCCTCTATTTATTATAACTTTCTCCATTTGGTAGGGGCCACATAAACCCCACCCCAAAGGACCACAATCTCTAAACTATTCCAAAAGAGTAATATTAAAAATACAATTTTGTTCATAAACATTTTCACAAGTTGTTAATGTGGTATGTTGTTATTAATGCAATATCACTTTCATATGGTTCATAACTATTACCACTTTTCTTATGCGGCAGTCACATTATATCATATTAATAATTATGAAAAATATCGTAACACTAGATTTATTGATTTCAAATACTACAATCCCCATGAGATTGTGTGTGAACGGTGTACTTGTTAGTTGTCATATCATCTCGCAACATATATAAACATCTCTCGCTCTCACACACACGCACAATATATATAAACCATTTGGAAAGAACAAGGAAGTAGTCACAAATCACATAACCTTATTTCTTTCCCTTTTTCCATATGGTATTTAAATTAATTAATTTAATAGTTATTAATTATTTTGAAAGCCTAAAATAAATACAAAATGTACCTAAAATAAATAAAATATGAATATATATATGTATAATCTTGGGTGTCCGAGCTAGCGTTCCGAAGTAACGCACACCTCTACTAATTCCATGAGAATACGTAATATTCTATTAGCTACGTGTATCACGATAGACGCAATATTTTGTATTAAATAGATGGTTCTGAGAGGACTCGAACTGACTAAAAATATATATTAATAGTTAATTGATGACTTTTTCTTTTTGCTGGAAAGTTAATTAATGACCTTGTCATTACAATTAATATCACGCCCTAATTTTTAAGAATTGCCGTGTGTCCCTGTCCGTGTCTGTGGCATCCATTTCCATCAATTTCCGTGTATATGCGTCCTAATATATAAGTTTAAATTGATTACCCTTTTGGATAAGGAAGTTGTTCTCACAAACCCATTCTGGATAACGAATCAATAGTTGTTCTTACATCATGTCTGTTATTTCTCCATGCTTGCCCTATTTTCAGTATAAAGTTTTGGTTCTTCATTCGTTTGATATATGTGGAACCTTGTAGCCAAAATGCCTGTAAGGAATAGGATGCTTTAGTATGATGAATACCCACAATTTTTCGTTTGTGTTTGTGCAAATAATATGCGGTTCTCCGACAATGGGTTTTTAGTAAATTGGACAAGGAAAATCATCCTTCCAATATCTATTTATTTCGTGGCTCTTATCTGTACCAATGGCAAGGTTGCGTATTGATTTTGTCTTCTAGTTGCTACGTTGGATTTTCCTAATGAATTAATGATGCCGTTCAGCACCACTTTCATTCAGTGCCATATATACATTCAAATATCTATCCTAAGCCAAGGAAATTGGGAAGGATATGTACCAATTATCATAGGTTGGTTTAGTAGGTTCAACAATATATTGATGAACTATCTAATACTCCAATAATGAGCATCAAATTAGGACATTATGCACCTACCTATCTTGGAGCATAGATGCAAATGAGCACCCTTGCAATATTGTAAGCATCTCTTATAAAAAGGTTTTGAGATAGTGGATAAAGATGATTAAGTGGACTCTTTTCGAACATACTAAGAAGCAACTACACTAGCTAGCAACCCTCATAGTTTGACATGTGCACTAGTGTAGATAAGTTTGAAACGAAGAACCGAGTGGAACAATGCCTTAACCAATAAAAAAACTCCAAACAATCAAAATTCCTAAAAACCTGCCCAAGTGCTTTAGAAAGGGCCTACCTCTTGAGCTCTTCCTTTTCCGAGATGTGGCTCCCCGCTACTCATGGACGCATTATAAGTTGATAGCTTTAAAGTATCCAACCAAGAAAGAAAGCATGTAGAGGACAACATAATGCATGCAAAGAAAAACACAAAGAAGACAGATTGTACACTTCTTGGAGGAGCACTCGTGGAGGATTGAATAATGAATTAGGGGACCTACATTTCTACAGTATTTGTAAAAATGACTAGCAAAGATCACATCCATTGGTGGTAGTGGTGGACCTAATTGTGATTTACGGGTGGGGTGGTGTGAGAGGGCTTTTGCACACGTGTACACTTTTGTATTGGTTAATGGAGCATATATGATATAAATGGTGTACGTGTCTTTTCAAGTAATAATGGGAGGTCTAATCATTAATTAGGAAAAGTGAGGTAGTTGGAAGTAGGTTAATAAAAAAGCTAGGGCCTATAAAGGAAGGAAAGCATACAAAAGAAAAGAGGATAATAGCGACAGTTAGGGTTTTGTGAGCCATTATTATTAGTGTTTTGTGAGATGATGAAGGGTGACTATGCTATGTGCTATTGGGGATTCTGTTTGATGTATTTTAGTGCTTTGTTTTTTATGCCAGCATGATATAAACAAGCGCCCATCAAGCGCGTTCATGCATTCCCAAACATGTATGAGATGCTTATTAAGTGAGGGAGAAAATTTAAATAAAATATAAGGGATTTGAGAGGGTCACTTAGTAAAATGAATTGAGTAAATAATAAGTGTCTTTATTTTCTTTTATTTTCATAGAATATTGTCATATGGATGATGTTTTCCTCCAAACTAAATATAAGGAATCTCTTTCAATCATTATGTGCATAACAGTTCATAAGATCATTCACATATATTTGTGCACATGAATAATTAAATCATTTAAATAAGTTATATGAGTTATCACTGTGAGGTACTGTTAAGGCATCTCAATGCGTTATTCATGCTATTAGACCTTGTGAGATTAAGAGATGAGTAACAATAAAATGAGTGGTCACCTGGTTTATAAGTTTAGGAACCAAATTTGAATACATACACAAAAAGACTAATCTTGAACTAGATTCGGAACTAAGATACATTCTTCGGAATGTGTTAGACATCCAAGATCGCCTAACCTCATGGTTGGCCTTCATCTTTATTATTTGTCTATTCTTGAATAACGTTTATAAAACAAATCTCAAATCACACAAAAGCAATTTGAACCTAAAAAACTATATCAATAAAAGTATGTGAAAATTTGTGAGGGTAGAATGTAATATGGAAGAATGAGAAAATTGAATCTTACCTGACTTCAAGCTTTTTGATCAACAAATAATTGAGAGAATAAATGCCCAAAAACTATAAATCTTTTAAGAGAAATCACGTAAAAATAATCAGGAAAATATACTCTATCCTCTTTAGTGTACGCTGCTATGATTGTAGGGTGCGCCTGTAATAATTTGGGGTATGCTATACATGATTATTGTATTCAAAATTAAGGGCAGCACATCAATATTCCTTGCCCTAATTATTGTATTCAAAATTAAGGGTAGCACATCATTTAGTGTATATTTGGATTTGTATTTTCTTTTGTTTATTTGTTTATCTACAATTTTATAAATCTTATTTCTTTTTAGAGATAATAGTTTTACCAATTTTCTACAAATCAAAAAAAAAAAAAAAAAAAAAAAAAAAAATCCAAAGTCAGACTAGTCTTGACTTTGTTACTCTAATAAGTAAATAAGTGAAAACATGGTGATTTCTTGAGTATCCTAGTTGAAAATAATGTCTATAATTGAAACTTCTATGTTGATCTTTTCAATCCTAAAATTCCTTAGATGAATTTTCTTCATCAATTGTCGCATATGTACTGTTTTTTCCACGCGCTTTTTGCACGTCCAGACTAATTTTGTTATTAAATATACAATGTACTTAATATTAGAAAGCGAGGCAAGTACTTAGTGGGGTTTCACTTTCACTATCGAATCTAAGTGTCTAAAAGGGAGATGGACCACCTAAAGCCTTATAGCCTACAAGAAACAAATGCATAATTAAAATAATGCAAACTTAATAAGTTCAGTGCGAACAGAAAGGGACTTATTTCCTTCCATAAAGCTCAAACTAACAAACACTACCAGACTTATTAATTAATTTAATCACTTGCACTAAATAATTTATATTTTGCTACCATGCACCATATACGGTGTAAACGTAGCCCCGCCGACACAATCTAGAGTCTTCAATTAGGTAAATTACGTGCAACATCTACGGCCATTATGCTATGATTGGTTGATATTAGAATATAAGCTTCTCTTTATCGTTACTTCATGATTAGATTCAAAAATATATATGAATTGGTACGTATATATCAGAATAAAAGCTTGATAGATACTTGTACATGTATAAATCAGGTTGGCTAGGACTTAGAAGAGACAAGACAACATTATACATGATGAATAATCTTTTCTTTTGTTGATTAGTCAATTAATTGGATAACAAATCGGGTTCGGCCAACAACATATAATCTTAGGCGTGCACCATGGCGTGAGGCTGAGGTTATCCTAACGTGGATAAAAACTCATTTAATTAATTATCAGATTTACAATTGCAAAAAGTTAGAGACAAAATGCACATACTATTATTAATCACCTTTTGTCTATTACTATTTGTTGAAACCGAGGTTGAGGTTGATGTTGATGATAGAGAACACACCCTCAATATAAAATGATGATCAAAATGAAAGTTCAAGGCAAAGTTAAAGTCTTTTTCTAAAGCATATATATATAGCTACATTTTTATGAGCTTCTGAGCTCTCATTCCTATTCCTCTCTTATAATAACCACACCTTCTTTTCTTTTGGTGCTAAGTGTGTGAAAGTGTATTGGATTAGAAATGGGATTTGAGCAGCTTATTATAATTCGAAGCTATGACAGGCAATCCGATAGAGCTCAAGTGGAAGATCTAGAGCGAAGATGCGAGGTAGGGCCAGCAGAACGCGTATTTCTCTTCACGGACACTATGGGTGACCCCATTTGTAGAATTCGAAACAGTCCGATGTACAAGATGCTGGTACAACTTTTCATTCTCTTTCATCTTCTTCTTTTAATTTTCTTTGCACCATTATTGATGTCTAATCGAAAACAGCTTATATTGATGGTGTTAGGTGGCGGAGTTGGACAAGGAACTTGTTGGTATTATTCAAGGCTCTATTAAAGTTGTCACGGTTCATAGGCATCATCCTAAGGATCTAGCCAGGGTCGGCTATATCTTAGGCCTAAGGGTTGCACCTCTTCATCGAAGAAAAGGGATTGGGTCAAGCCTAGTGCGCCGCCTAGAGGAGTGGTTCATTGCCAATGATGTTGACTATGCTTACATGGCCACAGAGAAAGATAACGAGGCCTCAGTCAAACTCTTTGCAAACAAATTTGGCTACATCAGGTTCAGGACTCCAGCTATTCTTGTTAACCCGGTTAACATTAATCACCGGTTTCATATTTCATCCAATGTTCAAATAGTGGAGCTGAAGAGAGAACAAGCTGAATTTCTCTACAGGAAATACATGTCCTCCTTAGAGTTTTTTCCACATGACATAGACAACGTACTAGGGAACAAGCTCAGCTTGGGAACATGGGTGGCTTTTCCTAGAGGTGAGTCTTTTGGAATATCTGATGGACAAGTTCCGAGTAATTGGGCTATGGTTAGTGTATGGAATAGTGGGGAGCTATTCAAGTTAAGGCTAGGGAAAGCACCATTATCTTGCTTAATATACACAAAAAGCTCAAGATTGATGGATAAATTTTTCCCATGCTTGAAACTACCTTCTCTACCAGATTTTTTCCACCCATTCGGATTCTACTTCATGTACGGGGTGCACCAAGAAGGTCCAATGTCAGGAAAGCTTGTGAGGAGCTTATGTCAGTTTGTGCACAACATGGCTAAAAATAAGTCTAAGGACTGTAAGGTAATCGTAACAGAAGTTGGGGGTAACGACAAGCTGAGACATCACATCCCACACTGGAAATTGCTCTCGTGCCCTGAAGATTTGTGGTGCATTAAGGCCTTGAAAAGTGAAGAAGAGAGAAGCAGCAGCCTCCATGAATTGTCAAAAACCCCACATGCTACAAGAGCTCTTTTTGTAGACCCAAGAGAGGTATGAATGAATGAATCAAAAAAATATCCTGACCTCTCTTTGTCTGAGTCTCTAAGACCCAAACCCCACCTCATGTATTGGTTTTGTTAAGTCCATCCGTCTATCTCTCCCTGGTGGGGGCTTTTCTCTTGTTCCTTTCACATCGGTGACACAAAGATCTCCAAAGATTTCCTTAAATAGGTGCCACCCTAGTTATCCTTGTTCACAACTAGATTTTACGCCTCATGATTCAGACTTATCAATAAAGGCCAGTGGTCCAAACTTTGTCCTATCCTCACTGGTAAAAGTTTTAGCTGGACCCTCACCTACTTTGTCCAGTCGCATCTATACGAACTTCCATAACATGCTATAACAGCAGATTGACAAGTGAGATAAATGAGAATTCTATTCTAATGAAACAAAGCATGATCTATATATATATTTGTATGAATACAATACACGTACATCTCTAGTGAAATTAGACTACTTATTGTATTCCAACAAAGAGTACTTGAAACTTTGGCACCTTCTCATTGTTAAATCATTTACATCCTACATTATCCGTAAGTAGCCCTAGTTCAAAAGCGTTGGTTAGCTAGGGTTTTAGTCAATATAGTCACGGTCGTGACCAGCATTAAATAAAGCTGCATGAGTCAGGTGGTTTTTGCATTCTCTCCTGCTAAAGAAGTGATAAGCCTCTTTTATATATGTCAGAACTGAAAAGATGATTGATCAAAGGCATATGTACCAAAAAGGAGCTTGTGCCTGTTTGTAACGATGATTAGCATGGTAATAAGGACGAAAATATGGTGGTGACACTGATTTTGATTCTAATCTTAATTGGCTAGCTAGATGAAAGATGAGAAATTGGAATAGGGCCAATCACAGAGCTGTGCTGTGAGTGGATGCAATCAGTGCAAGCATGCGGGTGTTTCACTTAAGGGCCTTAATGATGAGACTCCAGTACTTGCATTTTTCTTTTATTGGTACAAATATTATTTTTATTGTTGAAAAGGTTCATTATCCACCAAACTAGTAAATGGATGGTATATATATGTGTTGTGAATTTTGGATTTTAACAATATTAGTGAATAGAAAGAAAATTTATTACAAAGTAAATTGGTAGTGTGCTTACATCCGCAAGAGCAAGAGGAGGAAAATTTCATTATTAAAAAATAAATGGTTTACAATGACTTTATACTACCTCCAAAGTAACCCTAACCCAGTACATTAAAATTTTCCAATACATATTTACCATGCCACGGGAGCGAAGCCCCCCGCACCCTTCTTCAAACTTATAATTTGTCACAAACAATTTGAGGCGAGTTTAGACTAGTGTTATTAAACCTAAAATTTATTTGGGAATTAGAATGCCTCTTCTAAATTAGTAGATGATCTAGCTAATTAATTTCCCGTAGCAATAGCATGATCTTTGACATTGAACAATAATCTATTATAAGCTTACAGAGGCCATGCTCTCAAACGTAAATTCTTCATCTAAATACATAAAAGGAAGAGAGACATAAACTCACACTAAAGTAAAGAATATACATTTCACACTAACATAAATAAGATGATTGTCTGATTTCACGAAACGTTGAGCCCTAAGCCATGGCATTTTTATAAAGGACAAATGATCAGTTCACACAATTTTTACACCACTTTTTTACACCATTCCAAAAAAAAGAAAAAGAAAAAAAGAACATCAATGTCCACATGTTCATAATTTATGGATGTTGTCATGTTGATGTCTATATTTAGGTAGTGTAGTAGTATAAATGGTGTGACTAATATTTACAATAAAAATGCATTCTGAAATCAAAAGAATAAATCATTAAATATAGATGGAGAAAATTTACACAGCCAAAACTATTCAAGTCATTTTATCATGATAAAGGACCCCAAAACCTATAATGAAGAAAGTTTGAGCTAACACCGTATTTTCATGGTTGAGGCATTCAGCAAAACAACTGTTGGACTACTTAACCCCAAGCCGTAGCACAGATGGCTGGAGACCATGTTTCATGAAAGGTTTATTAGTTCGAATCTTTCATTCCCCTTCCCTTGGGACTAAGCCTCACTTATCACAAAAAAGTGAAAACCCTGTTTTGCAATGAGTTCGAGTACGACCTATCTTAATATCTCTCCAAGGAAGTAAGATTCCGAGAGGTAGGTAAGTGAGTGGAAATTTGGAAATGGTAAGCATAATAATTAAGCTAAGCGAATTGGAAATTTGCATCTTCCTTTGTAGTTTTCTTTGACAAGCGGTGTGGCTTGTCTGAGAGCTGTTATAGGATACGACTTAAGGGCTAAACAACAATTAATTGCCAGCCAACTAGCCACACCAATTTTTTTTTTGATAAGTAACTAGTCACACCAATTGATATATAGTAAATTGTTGATTTCATATATGGTTGAAAAGAGTTCACGGATCACTACAATAGTACAATTGATGGTAAATTGTCGATTTTATGGTCGGCAAGAGCTCATGTATCGCTACCAAACCGATAGAGTACATTGCACATGTAAGACAAAAGGTAGCTATGTAGTAGTAAATTGAATACTAGTGATATAGCTGTTGTGAGACTATTATTTATAGCAAAGTGGTCAATTTCGTATCATTTCGGCTGAAACACTTAAAATATTTCGTTCTGGTACTCTACTCGGTACAAAAATACACCACTGAAACGTATTTGTTAATGTTTCGGGGTGTTTCGGCCGTTTCGGATGTGTTTCAGGTATTTCGGGTAATAAACATTTTAATTTTCATGTTTTTTTTTTTTAGAAGAAAATTTTATGTTAATGTGTTTTAAGTAACTTTTAACTATATTCATGTAAAAAAATGAAGTTTTCTCACTTATATTCAATAATTATATATATATATATATATATAACGGTAAACTCGAAACGGTACACTAGTATTGACCGGTACCAAAATATTCCATTCCTCTATCCAAATCGAAATGGCCTCCGGTACGGTATTCACCACTTTGATTTATAGATTCCGTTTGATACATGCCTTTTCATTTAGTTTCGAGTTTGTTTTGTTTTTGTACATCTTTTGAAAATTTTATTTTTTACAAATACAAGTTTGTTTTAACCAACTTTTAACAAAATGCAATCATCAAAAAATCAAATTTCAAACCGACACCTAGTTATTCATGAAACAATTAAGAGTTAGATATACTCATTTAGCCACACGAAAAAAAAAAATCCTACCCGAGCCGGATAGTAGTTGTTGTTGTGAATCTTTTGGATGGAATGAGCCATTTATAAAAAGCAAAGAGAGATAAGAAACCGCAGATAAGAAACCAAAGAAGTAGGCCAAAGTCTTGTCAAACAAACAAATCTAAATCTAGTTTGGAAGTACTCATAATTTCGAACTTGACGCATTTGTAATACAATATCATGTATCTTATGACATAATCAAAGTATAGTGTGGATCAAGTAGGTGGAGAGTAAGATATGATCGATACTTTTTTGTATATAATAAGTCAACTCATACACTTTTTTTTTTAATGAATGAATGAATGAGGTCTAAGTCATACACGATGTGTGTGAACCGTGAAGTAGTCATGTCACCCGTGAACTTGAACCTCATACCAAGAATAAATTAAGACTCATAATTGTTTATACAAACATATCATGCCAGCTTGTCTGGTTTGTAACTTTTAGTCTACTTTTACAAAGTTCAAACCCTAGGTCATTGAACATGGTCCTTAATAAAATACAAGCTGATTAGTTGAAACTCCCAAGAATAAACCAATGTGAGTGTTTGGACAAAAAGAAAAGTTATACCTGTAAATAAGGGTATTGATTTTTCTTTTTTTAATGTCAAAAAAGGACGACCCTGCTGTCCTGCTACAATTTCACAGAAGGTTCGAGCTAACGATGTTTTTTTTATGTGGTTAGGGCATTTGATCGCAAACATCCTCGTGGACCACTTCGTACATGAATTCTAGCATACGATCAACCAATCTCGATCCTCATAAATTCAGCAACAACAAAAATTCTCGATCGTCACAAGGAAATAATGAGAATCCGAGAGATAGATAAGTCAAATGAAATGGTGGAAGTAATATCTACGCCTGGGATTTTGGAATCTTGCAACTTCCTATGTATCTTCCTTTGACAAACGTCTAGTGCAACTGAGTTTCTTAAGGGATTACTTTGAGTGCCCACTACTAGCTGCGATGTTAAATTGCTTAGAGTTTATGGTCTAAAAGGGCTCAGATGTCACTTCCACACCTCTCCCTCTACGTTACGCAAGTTTGATTAAAAGTTTAGGACTTCTATGGTTTGACATGATTGAGAAGGAGGACTTCATTAACTGTGAGGAAAATTCCTGTAAGTAATTGAGAAGGAGGACTCATTAACATGTTGAAAGCAATATTGGATTTAACTCATCCTCAAAAGACACCTTGAAAGTAAATGGATGCTCATGACTTATGCATAACCTAGAGAAACCTTGATATCAAAAAACATCTTGAGAGTGGAAAGATGCTCATGACCTAATTATAAGTGCACAACCCAGAGAAACTTTAGCGATCTGAGATTTTTGATACACGTCACATGGTTCAAATGTTCGACATGTGGAGCTAACAGTTTGAGAAAAAAGCACAAGACAACAAATAAGGACGTTTCACATGAAATTTTAATAGATAAAACTATCCAACATTTGATTTTTTTTTTTTTTTATCATCATCATCATCATCATCTAAGAAGGAAATTCTCAATTTAATTTATATGAGATGGATCGAACTCATACCCTCATAAGAAGAGGGGCAACACCACATAACCAAATGTCCAATTTATAACAATGGATAGTTAATACCACTGTTAAGTAATCTAAAGAAACACAGAATTGGGCCAATAGTTATCAAGAAGAGTCTAACCAGGATGTATTCTCAAGAAGAGATCAGCGAATAACAGTTAGGACCAATAGTTATCAGGCCCTTCTCTCTTCAGGCCCAAATGAACTAAATTGGGCCAACCAGATATCACAGGACTCTTCTTCATCCATAAAATTAGAACTAGGATCTACCCACCTCACTTATCATTTGGGCTCCCTTCTCTAACCAACCAAAAATTAACCAGCAATTACCGCGCGTACAATCTATTATGAGTGAGCTTTGTAAGGTAGAAGTTTTCATTTTTCAATTGTAATATTGGGGTTGATCCCATTTTTTTAGGATGTATAAGATCTGAGCCAAAGTGGACTTGCTCAAGTGGACCCAAACTGCGATAACCAACTAACCATGGGTGCTTGGGCCTGATTCAACAATATAGAATGTTACTAAAAATCAAATTAGAACTGGGCTTGACTATGCTGAGTTGAGATCTGTCAAGGCCCATCACGACACTTCTTTGATTCTTTCACCTCTCAAGCTCAGCTGGGCACGGGCATGTTGATAGATTACGTTTTAATTAGGAACACTAGTCATAAACCCGTACAATGCACGGAAACCTAATGAAAATGAGATCTAAAGAAATATTGGGTTATTTTTTTCTCTTTTTTTTGAATTTTTTTTTTTTTTTTTTGATTTTAGTTTAAGAGAATATTTCAATTTTTATATCAAACTAAAATAAGAAATAGCTAAAGCAACAATATTAATTTATTTTAATGATTTTTCCATTACAAATTATTTCCATTGGTAACTTCATACCCACTTTGTTTGCAAAGAAACCTACTTTAACCAAAGAGTAGCAATGTTCGAAACAAAAACGAATTTACATACAAAACCAAAATAGATTTGCTCATAACCATATTGGAAGCTAAAATAAAGTTGTTTATTAAGCTAATAGATAGAACCATATTTTAGCTTGGGCAAACTGTTTTTTTATTTTTATTTTATATATATATATGAGATGGGTTCAAGTTACACCCGGTGTAACTCTTTTTGAGTTACACCTTTTTTAAACCATTAATTTCTAAGAGATCATACGGCTTAAAAAATATCATTATACATATCATCATTAAATATTTATTGCTCTCCACCTCAACTTATCTAATTAATATCATATCTCTCTCTCTCTTTCTCTCCCCCCTTATCTCCTCCATGTCCCTTTATTTTTTTACTCTTTCTCTCTCTTGTTTCTGAGCAGTGGCCATTTGTGCACACAAGAGCAACATAAGGATTCCAAGAGCTTTTGAAAATGGTGTCACTCTTTTGAAAATCTTTTCTCTATTCTAGAGCCTTTTGTTCCTTAGACCCTTTCACTGAGGGGAAAAAAAAAATTGCAAAAGGTCTGAACGTAGAAGAGAGAAGAATAAAAAAATAGAGAAACATATTATATCAAATTAATTTTCCACTGTGAAAATATGAAACATTGGCACCATAGCTTTATTGTTTTTTATAACATTTCTCTCTCTTCCCTTTATCTCCTCCACACCTCTTTTCTCTCCCCCAGTTTCTCACTTTCTCTCCCTCATATCCCGTAACACTGCTTTTCCAGTTTAGCAACAATGGAGGACATACACGAGCAACTGGGCAAACTCAAGATTCCATTTTTTTTTTTTAATTTGGCAATGTGTGAAAGTAAAAGACAAAAAACCCAACACTTTTTAACAAAGAAGAAGCACTATTAAAAAAATCTTGAAAATTGGCATCTTAACACTCATCATAGCACTCCTCCTAGTACATGGCCTTGCGATTTCAAGATAAACATGGAGGAGATAAGGGGGGAGAGAAAGAGAAAGAGATATGTTATTAATTAGATAAGTTGAGGTGGAGAGCAAAAAATATTTAATGATGATATGGATAATGATATCTTTTGAACCGTAGGATCTTTTAGAAATCAATGGTTTAGAAAAGGTGTAACTCAAAAAAGAGTTACACTGGGTGTAACTTGAACCCATCTATTTATATATATATATATATATATGTTTATCTTGGACAAACTTTGAATTGTATGAACTATGAATTGCTCATAAATAATATTACAATACCTAAAAATTGAGTTACATTAAAGTTTGATTATAAGAGAAAAATTGTACTCCTTTTAACATCATTAAATAGAAGATCTCCATGCAAGACAATTTGGAATTCCTAGAGCAACCTAACTGTACCTATGTAACAACTCCATTGTCAAAACAGCTCAATAATCGTATCAATTTTTTTTACAAACTCATTTGGGAAGGCTGCGTTGCAAATACTTTGATTTTTTCTGTGGCAATCTCAAACATTTGGAACTTGTTGAAAGCGAAGAGATATGAGAGATACACCACCATGCCCAACCTACATCCACTCTCCAACTTTGCTATTGTGGTAGGTTCTAGAAATAACATTAAGCCATTGACAACTTGAAGATCTCAGTTTGGTTTCCACACCTTTGTTGTTTGCCCAAATCCCTACTGATAAAATTATAAGAAAAACATCCAAGAAAATACACACATCTTAGTGCATGACTATGTAAAATACAATGGTAGACCTCCACAACTTGAAACACTTGAGCATCTTATAATCTAAAGAAACTGAGATATAAGTTTTAATAGTTTGCAACGATTATTCCATAAATAATTAAAAACAAAAACTACAACGTTTTCCTTTATTACACATACGCAAATAAACCAAGCCTACCATAAATGACTAAATGGCCTAGATTTTAGCTCGAATATAAGAAAGTTATAAATTAATAAATAAAAAAACTGAAAGTTCAAAATTTACATGGAACAAAAAAAAAAACTTACTTTGTCGATAATCCACGGACACATCTCATAGCATAATCAAGCATTTCTACTTATTAATACAAATTAGAGAAACTTTCAGGTTGGAGCAATAAAAGAAATCTTTGTCAATAGACATATCTAACTTCGTAAATGCACTTCGTACTTATATCACTCTATTCCCTTTTAGTAATTTACTTTAAGGTACAACAATGTTTAAGAACTAATGCTCAATGCATTGGCAAGAACTTATATAAGTAGTGCAAGGTTATAAGCAGAGAGAAAGACTATGTGCAATTCATCTTTGGTAATTCCAAAGAAGAATAAACCAGAGAGACTCAATTCTTTTTTTGATGAATCAATTAAAGCAAGTTTTTATTGGCCCGTGCAGTTCTCGAACTTGTGACCTTTGCAGTATTAGCTCAACGCTTTAACCAACCCAGAGAGACTAAATTCTCACATATAGAAAATAACATTTAATACTTTTTCAAATTTATTCCACTCAAATACTATTATAAAATTGAAAAACACTAACCTGTTTCATTGTTGCCCAGTTGCTGCTCCCTTCTATTATAATAATTATTTGTGCAAAAATGTAACCTACACAATTTAGAAATTAACTAGAATTATTTTACTAAACCAAATGCCTAAATATAATAATTGTTCAAATTATTATAAGATACAAAAGAAAATTATAAAGATACTCCTTTTAAGCTTAAAGTCTCAATGCAAATTTCAAATATATGTTCAATTGTTCATCCTGTTACTCCTTTTAAGCTTAAAGTCTAAATGCAAATTTCTAATAAATGTTCAATTATTCATCCTGTGAGCAAAGGTAAGGTGCGAGGATGAGCATGCTTTGTGAGAGCAAATTCCAGCAATACACAGTATGCAAAAATATGGACCCAATTAAACTCATCAACAAGCAAAAGAACTGTGAGAGGTGTATTTGGCACATAAACTTCCACTGATACATTGCACAGTTGCATCATAAAAATTAACTTTGTGTGTGTGTGTGTGCGCACATCTGCCCATAGGTAAATAGGAGTGAATGAACCTATCAAAAAATCAAATAATTTTCAAGTTCCAATTTCAAGAGTTATTATAAAGAATCCTTATCCTTCTTCTAATTCAATACCGCACATATTGCCACATATTTGGATAAACAAATTTAATAAATTCCATTACTCCTCCATATGCAATTGGTACGAAGCATAGCGATCATGATTTCAAGAAAAATCATAAAGAGCATCTGGGAAGAATATCCAAACCTTTTATGTTTCTAAGGAGCCAAACAAACAAATACCCAAACAATCTATAAAAATAAATAAAGAAAGAAAGGCAACACTCAAATCCAACATTATAAAATTTGGTAATGTGAAATAAACAGGAAAATAAAGTTAAAGAGAGAGAGAAGAATATACACAATCAACAATAGGCAATACCTTGGTGACCACAGGATGGAGAAGCAATGGAAGGGACAACAGATGGTGCAACTTTGGTCGTTGAAGGCTATGATTCGTTTAATATAGTGTACCCCTTGAATTTGAAATGGGTATAGGCTAACTATACAATCAATTGTCTATATTGATTCATTGACAATGCATATTTTCTACAAACTCCAATTGTTCATTTGATAAACAACAGAGTTTTTGTCTAACTTGAAAGCATACCAAGAAGTAAATACAACTCAAGTAATCAATATTAGTATAATGATGAGACATCACATACACATTATTTATATATTTAAGAGGAGCCAAACTACAAATTCTCTGTTAGTAATGCAACCCTTTTGGGGTTTCTAATAACACAAAAGTTTCAGCACAAAAAACGTATAGTAAAATAAAGAATGCACATTACTAACACATTATGAAAACTAAATAGGCATTTCGGCGAACACTTTGGGGGCAAGATCAAAAGAGACGTGAGGTGACAAAAAAGGTAAAGAGATGAGGCCAAGCAACAAACAACCTAAAAGCCCTTTCAAGTGATTCCAGACTGAACCAATAATTTTAGCTTTAGCTTGAGCACAGATTCAACTCCGTATTGCTTGCATTCTACAATATAAAACATTGATTGTCTTCTTGGTTCTTGCAGAATCTATTGAAACAATAAAAAATATATATATATAAAATAACCCACAAATCAAACACATATAGGAAATACTAAATTACTAATAACATAATCCCAGGGAGAGATGAAACTTAGTGAGAATGATATCCAAAAGAGTCATCCCTGTTTTGAATCTCTAGTCTTTGTTTGGTGAGGATTTTTCGTAGTAAAAAATCAAAAAAACTAAAAACTAAAAATCAGATTAAGTGTAACTATCTTGATGGATTTTTAGCAAAGTTTACATAGCAATCATTAACCAATAATTATAGTACTGTACCATCAACTGGGAAAAAAAGAGAGAGAAAACTGACCTTGAGTTGCAACCGGCGAAATCTTCAATGAATGGTGAGAGGAGGGAGTAATATCAGATATCTATTTTAAATAAATAATAATAATCAAGATGAAGACTTTAGGGTGGAAATTGAAACGTAAAGGAGAAAGAGAGTCGGAGGAGAAGCGAAGAGTTAAACGAAGAAGAAACAGAATCTAATGCGATTGGTATTTTTTGTTTTCTTTGAAATCACCAAAACGGCGTCGTTTTGGGAACTGTATGTTTATAATATTGTAAACGGAAAAAAATAGAAGGCTTACGAAATTTTTTTCCCTTAATTTCTTAAAATTTTATAATTAAGTAAATAAAGAATAAAAAATATATTTTAACGTTCAGTTGTGGAGTATTTAAAAGAGTTGATAGTGGGCATTTAAGGATACATTTATTACTGACACATCATATTGCACACATGGCAAATAGGTTGTCAATAAAAATGACATGCACAAATTATTTTTTTCCATTTGGCAATTTTTGTCCACATGGATCTGAGTAGATTAAGATAAGCATCACGTGTCGATCAGAAGACGTTGCCATACATGCCACATGGCAGAGAAATGACAACGTCTTCTTCTTTAATTTATGGATTTTGTTAAAGAGTGTCCTTAAGGCAATGGTTAAAAATCATTAAATGCTTACATTTTACGGGAAATAACAAATTTTTAATATTATAATAATTAATGAAAAGAATAAAATACCATTAAAAGTTGTTTTTGTATTATTTTAATATTAAAAATTCACTACTTCCTATAAAGTGAAAGTATTAAATGCTTTCTTAACCATTGCCCTAAAGACACTCGTTAACAAGACCCTTAATTTATATATAGATAAATATAGATAGGCTTGGATGGTATTCATTTTCCTTTCTCTAGGGTTGCCAATGTGGCTATTGTAAGCTGTTAATGGTTGGTGGCTATTGCATCTAATTAAAACCCATCGTTTTTATGATGTGGATGAAATGTTGGTCCATAAATGCAATTCAATCATAGCCACTATATAATTTAAAAAATAATTATAATAATAGCCATTATAAAGGGTCACTAAATCACAGATTGAATTGAATCAAAGCCAAAATATAGACCAAGTATGCATGTTTCATCTTTTCATAAAAAACGACACACATGACACACCCACACGCACACCCCACACCCCACACACACGCACACGCATCACACACACATACATGTACACACGTATGCACACACACCACACACATTCTATTCTTAAACATATAAAATAAAACACATATTAAATATTTTTTGCATTATATTTGTACAAAAATACTTCAACTTGACTTAACTTCAATATTTTTATCAATTATAAAATTATTTATTTTGTTAAAGTGTGTCATTATATATTACAATGCAATTATCAAAATCAATATTTTTAGTTACATCACATTTATATTAAATATTAACATTTTCATATTTATATTATATATCTTTATTTTTAATCTTCTAAATATTTTTTATAATGCGAATGGTTAGATCTCATTGCCATATATAATATGTACGCATATATGTAATTAGATTTTAAATAAACATAAATGAAAATCATTTTAAATCACAATAAAATACTTTATTTTGAAGGAATAGATGAATTTATTTATTTTTTATAAAAGAAAAATTGGGTAGGAGGGGGCGACCAGAGTGGCTTCCCTACCTGAACGTGACCATAGTAACACCCTACCTGCTGGGTCCAGAGGGAACTGGTGAGCTATAGTTGTTATCCCAGCCCCACGAGGGCACTAGCGGGTCCAGAGTGGAGATTATGGGGTTTAATCTCAGGCGCTTTCCATTGCGGGATTCGAACCTAGGACCTCCACATCCCAAACCACTTAGGACTACACTCTTTACCGCTAGACCACCACCCTCGGTGGTATATATGAATTTATTTATGCTTTCTAGCATGACATACCTTTTCATAATGTAAAAAAAAAATCAGATATGGAAAATACACTCATTCACCACCAAACTTTGTCCTATTTATATATCAGCAGAAAATAAATGGAGCCGTGAAAAGTATCCTCGTTATATTGCGTGGACCCCATTCAAACTCCAAGGGCCTACTCTATTGTACTGCTTTTCCCCACAGTGGACTCCACACCACACAATCCCATCTCCCTTTCTTCATCTCACAAGTCACAACAAAAAGTCCACAAAAAACCAAACCAGACACACCCCGATAGACTCTCTTCCTTTCTCTTCTCTCTCTCTATAATTCAATTAGCTTAGCCATGGTTGCGTGTCTGCCGGCCGACACGGCTCGAGCCCTGTTGTGCCGAGACGGTCGAGCCGCGGCGCACCTGAAGTTGATATCAATTGTGGTGATATTCTTAACCAGCATAATAGGGATATCTTTGCCAGTCCTCTTGGCACGTTATTTCCAAGGCAAACCCCTTTACGACAAGGCGGTTTTATTAATCAAGTGCTTCGCGGCCGGTGTGATTCTCTCCACCTCATTGGTCCACGTCCTCCCTGACGCCTTCGACGCTCTCTCCGATTGCCAAGTGGCATCCCACCACCCTTGGAAGGACTACCCTTTCTCTGGCTTGGTCACTTTGATAGGAGCTCTACTCGCTCTCTTGGTGGACATCACCGCCACATCACACGTGGAGCACGGTAACGGTAACGGTCACGGTCACGGGCACGGTGACAGTCACGGTGAAAAGTACTCGCCTGTCGGGACACATGAGGAATTAGCGGTAAGTGAAAAGAAATCGGGCAGTCACGGTGAAAAGTACACGCCTGTGGGGACACATGAGGAATTAGCGGTAAGTGAAAAGAAATCGGGCGAGACGAGGTGTGAATTGGGCGAGTTGGGTGTTGTGAATAGTGAGCAGCAGCGAGTTGAGGAGCTGGTGAGGCTGAAACAGAGACTGGTGTCGCAGGTTTTGGAGATTGGGATAATATTTCATTCGGTGATAATTGGTGTGACTATGGGCATGTCTCAGAATCAGTGTACTATTAGGCCTCTTGTTCTTGCTTTAGCCTTTCATCAAATCTTTGAAGGCATGGGTCTTGGTGGCTGCATTGCTCAGGTATACCCAAAACCTTTGAAATGTCAAACAGATTAGATAATTTAGATTAGAGATGGTGATGTTATTAATTTACTAATATTAAGTCGGACCAAAAAATAAAATTAAGTCACATTCTAGGTTATTTCAATAATAAAGAATAGATTAGCAGAATAATGAAATGCAAAAATGATACTGATAAATATATGGGTGTCACGGATTTTGTCTTGGCGTTAGCGATAATGTAAATTAAAGTTTGGCTTAGTGCGATAATAAGGAAATATCACTTTTATTTTAAGAAATTGTAATTGAGGGGGGTTTAGCTCTTGGCTCAATGGTTAGCACCAAAGGTGCTAACCACGTGGGCAAGAGTTCGAATCCCACCAACCTCCTTCTGGGGAGGTGACTTAATGGAAGGAAACCCTCGTGACCCATCACACCTGCGAGTCCGGGAGTTGTGGGTTCGGGTAGTGGTACGCCCCATTATTGCCCAGATGTGCCCCACGCCATGTCTAAATCGGGTTTAAGTGGGTCGGAACAATGAACGCACCTGCGAGTCCCTTTTTTTTTTTTTTTTATCAGCATCAAAAAAAAAATTGTAATTGAGGAATGAATGGTGGTCCATTAGCTTAAGTAATTTAGAATGATATATAGACGGCAAGGACTTTCTGGTTAGTCAATAATCTGACGGAGAACGCAAACTCCGAACATGGACACGTGTTTGATCAAATTGATTTTCAGGACATTGACTAAGACATAGAGGGAAACACTGTCTGTGCCAAGTCTTGCTAGGGACCACCTCGTGACACTAGATGGTCAATAAGATTGCCCAACCGAATGGATTCTTTGTCCTTTTCTTTTTTTTTTCTTTTTTTCTTTGCATTTGAAAAATTAGAGAGGGGAATGAAGACCAAATTATTCAAAGTCTACCTTATTTGGGGAACTAACTTTCTTTAAGAAATTTAAACTCAATATCTTATTTGAGCTGCATAAATATAAATAACTTAACAAGTTGTCACCATGTTATGGATAATACACTATTGGATTATGTGTCAATGATTCTTATGGTCGAGTGATTATTAGTACTTCCGGAATAAATATTTATTTATGTTCCGGGAGTATTAAATAATTTTCATGCGTGGTCTACTATCACCTCTAGAGTTCAATCTCCCACAGTGGGGTTCCCTTGCCAATTTACAAAAATAATAATAATGATACGCTATTGTATTATATGTGTGTCATTAATGTTTAAACTTTAAGTCTAAGAAATATTTGGATGACAAACAAAAATTATTATTGAAGATCATTAAAGAAATTGAGTAATGCTAAAAATATAATATTCATCACACTTTTTTTCTTTTTCTTTTTTATGACCATTGATATAGCATGTTATGATTTAAGCAACTTTACTTTTATTTGGGTCTACATCTATTACTGATACTATTTCTATTATGCACCAATCACAACAAATCATAGTAGTTGTGAAAAAAATGAAAAATATTACTCCCTAGACTTGTTAAAAAAAAAAAAAAATGAATTGGTTTTTTTTTTTTTTCTATCTATTTGATAATCTGATGAAATATGGTGAATATTACAGGCGGGATTTAGCTTTGGAACTACGGCCTACATGTGCTTCATGTTCTCGGTGACAACACCCGTAGGGATAGTATTGGGAATGATCTTATTCTCGGTGACCGGCTACGATGACAGTAGTCCTAAGGCCTTGATCATGGAGGGCTTGTTGGGGTCTTTCTCTTCGGGTATACTTATATACATGGGTCTAGTTGATCTCATAGCTGTTGATTTCTTCCACAACAAGATGATGAGTTCCAATCTATCGTTGAAAAAGGCATCTTATATTGCCTTAATTCTTGGCTCTATCTCAATGTCTATCCTTGCCCTTTGGGCTTGAGCCTTGAAATTTTGTGTTGTGTTTTAATAAGCATAGAGAAAATCATATGGGGTCATAGGCAATGTACATTTCAAAACCATTGATAGCATGTGCAGTCTTAGCCTCTTTCCATTTGGATATTGTGAACAAATAGATAGTGGAAAGCAAATAGTCAAATTAATGAAAGTATCATTTAAACATGACTAAATTACATGCCTCTTAAAATTTTTATTTTGGATCTTTAAGTTTGAGATTTTTCATTTTGGTCTAAGTTTGATTCTATTTTTGTGGTCATTCTGTGTAAATTTGTTATTTTAACTTCTATTAAAAATCACCTAAGCTATCCAACTTAACATTGTCAACATTAGGTAATCTAAATCTACATTTTTAATAAATAATATATATATATATATATATTCATGTTCTTTTCTTTCCTCAAAACTCAATTATTTTTTCTAAATATAATTTGGTTTAGTTTTGAGCAAGTTGGAATTGGAGTTTAATCATTAGTTGGGGGTGGAAAAACCAAACGAAGTTCACCCATTTACATCCAAATACAACCACACAGTAGAGTCTCAAACACCTTACATGTACAACCTAAAAGAAAAAACAAACTAGAGTCTCAAACCACCACCACGCATAAATTGGCCAACAAACATGGTGGCTGAGCCATCATGAAACTCAAATCACTCACACACCACCAATCCACATATCTCAACCACCACACACGATTAGTGGTGGCACCACATACAAGTGAGGTGTGCAGTTGCACACCTTAACTTCTTAAAATCAAAGGGAAAAAAAAATTATATAAGTGTTATACACCTAAAATAAAATTGTGAACAACCTAAACTAAATTCTGAACACCTGAAAAAATTTCCTGAAACCGCCACTGCACACGATGGTCAAGAGGTCGAGTTATAATCAAACTCAAATCACCCACATGCCACCAACCCAAACAGCAAATCCTAGTATCAAGATCCACCTCTAAAAACAAACTCAAACTTTAAAGGTTCAAATGAGTCTTTAAACAAATAACTATGTTTGACACTGAGAAATTGCTTAACTTTTCCATTTCTTCAATTATATTAATCATTCCATCACAATTGGTTACTTGTTTAACATATTTATAGATAGAACCCAAGTGGACAATTCCTTTTCAAAATGGTAGCCAGGCATGCAAGCACATTCTTATGAAACCTCTCCACAGATTTTAGGAAGGTCTTGATTTATATTATTCTACAGTTTCGTCATGTTTTCATACATAATTTGGAATGGGTAGAAGATAACAATTTCGCTTGGTTAAGTTTAAATTCTCATGTTAACCATTACTAGTTGCGAGTAAGGATGCACACATACTCCATTTGGCCCATGTACTTATATGATTGTATCCGATACTCGTACACGATCGACGAAACCCGATATTCATGTTAGTTCACATAAGTTTTTAAAAAATGTTATATTCCTGTATCCATACTCGTATCGTATTTGGTATTATACATGTATCCATGCATTCTTGGTTACAAGATTCTATATAAAAAATAAAAAATAATAATAATAAAATGGAAAATGTAATTGTGAAGAGCCATTTGGGTAGGTCCAAAGCGTCTCAGATGTAAATAGTTATCAAATGGATTACATTATTATTGCACCAAGGCAACCCAAATGCTTTATCTTTTTCTTTTTTTTTGCTAAATAAAATGCTTTATCTAAAGTTGTTATAAAATTGCCTTTTTATCATTCTTCCGGGTTTCTGCCCCCTTTGTCATCTCCAACTTCTATATATATAGATATATAATATGTCATCTCCAATCTCTCACATCAAATGGAAGTGCACAAACATGCATCACTGCATCAGACATGAAAAAAGTTGATTAAGATGGGTTAACACTTTGTGGAGAGTGAGGTGGACGGTGCCTTTATGAGCCATATCTTAACATCTTGATTCATTTATTATCTTATTTCAATCAAAAACTTTTTCCTCCTTGGGCACGGACAAGGAGTGTTCAAAGGTTGTTGAAGCATATAAAAAATACAATAGAAGATTTATTTATTTTTTATTTTTTTTTCATTCGTAATAATTCAAAAAATCGTCTCAATGTCCATATGTAGAATATGCATGATTCAATTCTCCATTATATCAATCAATATTTTTCTTTTCTTTTTTTAGTTTGGATTTAGAAAGATCAGGAATATAATGTGAGGAGTTGATTCCACAATGAAAGTTTAATCTCTATCATATTTTAAACTTTTGGATTCATTAAGACCCTAATTTGTTTTTAAGGAAAAGCGATGGTTGTTTCTTAGTGCTTTAAAAAGCTTGGGTTAATTGCACTTTTTCATTGAGAATATGCTAACATATAATTATAGTTTAAAGAAAATCCATTAAATATGTTTGGAAGCCATAAGATGCAATAAGTGTACAAGTTTGGGTTAATTGAACTTTTTCGTTCCAAATTATGGGGGCAATTTCAGGTTCTCCTAAATTATAAAATCCAGCAATGACTTTCTTTATGGGTTGGTAATAAACAAGTTGTCCCCACAGTTACTAATTTTTGTTATATTCGATTTTCTAAAAAAATATATATTTATTTTCTCAAAAAATTACATGTGATCCCAATATCCCATTATAATTGACTTAAATATTAAATATTAATCCAAAATACCGATTTTTCTCGTAGGTCAAATATTAAATAAAAAATAAAAAACTTATTTACTTTCCTTGACAACCAAACATAAATTTGGGCAAAAAAAAAAAAAATTACACTTATCCCAATTCCCAACTAATTGTACTTAATTCACTTGAGTGAATGTTTTGTGCTTTGAGTATTGTACAATATAATTCAGCTTCGACATTTATTTTTTCCCGTTTCTCACTATTTTTTCTTAGAGGGGAAGAGATAATAAAAGTCATTTATGTTCATCATCTCATCCTGAGCTCTAGGTTGTTGGCAGATGCACTTCCTAACCTCATGAACGACTATCTTTCTTATCGTCTGTCCATGAACCCACAAGACTTAGCATTTGATGTAGTATCACTTTGAACAACATAATACAATAAGTTAAAGTATTAGTTAGTCCTTCACAACTCAAAACCAAAGAAAAATTTAATTAGGGACACACCCTTTGCCACACCCAAATCCACAACCTGTTTAAGTGGCAGGTTGTGATTGGTAGAAAATTCAAAAATACATACGAGTCTAATACTGAACCTCAGTGATAATGATATTGAACCACTCACAATTTATCACTTCAACAAGTTGTGGTTTTGGTTGTGAGGATTCACAACAAGCCAATTTAATTTCTCTTGAGATTAAGTTGTGTTCATGGACTTTCTGAAAAAATTAACACATATATAAGATGATTAGTGGCAAGACTGTTTCGTTTGAGTTGGTATGACAAGTGTTGTTATCTGAATATTAGTTTTAAAGTCTCTTGTATATCATGAAAAAGGTCCCGTAGCTCAGTTGGTTAGAGCGTTGGTCTTATGAGCCGAAGGTCGCGGGTTCGAGCCCCGCCGGGACCATAGTCTCGTTTTTCCATCTTTGGGTCTTTTGCAAAAAAACCTTCTCCCTCTCTTAAGATTAGGCCTCAGGATTCTGGGCCATAACAAGCCCAATCCCAAGAACTCTACACTCAGTCCAGTTATATTTTTTTTAGCACTCGAATAGTTCTCATTTTTGTTTTGTAGCATTGTACGTATAAGTTATAACGCATGCTATGCGCCTATAGCTACAAATGCTGCACATTGTTTTTGGAAGATTCCTTTTTCTGTTTTTCAGATTTTAAGCAAAGCACTCCTATAGCTACAAATGCTGCACATTGTTTTTGGAAGATTCCTTTTTCTGTTTTTCAGATTTTAAGCAAAGCACTCCTATAGCTACAAATGCTGCACATTGTTTTTGGAAGATTCCTTTTTCTGTTTTTCAGATTTTAAGCAAAGTACTGCTTTGTTATGTCATTCTTGTGTGTGGTTTTCTTCTTTAAAAAAGAAGAAGATAACAAATGTCTACAACTAGCATAGTGCTGTAAATGAACCGAACCAAGTCACAGTATTAAAGTTTGTGATTTTTTTTTTTATTTAATTTTATTTCGAGTGCAAACTAAGCTTAAGCTCGAATCAAGTTATATTAGATGTTTAAACTTGATTCATTTTTTTAATGAATAAGTTTGAGCTTGAATAAGTTTAAGCTTGTTCACACTCTGAAGGGTAGCGCAACTGATCCGGCCTTAGGTGTGCTCCCCAATGGTCACTAGTTCGAGTTTTCTTAGAGCCACCTACCCAAGACAAAGTCTTACGTCTATCGGGATATACATGCTAATAAAGTGTTGTGTGTCCCTCTGGGATTAGTCGAGATGCGTATATCTACAGAATGCTGGTCTGGATACCCAAGGTTATAAAAAATAATAAATAAAAAATAAATAAAAAAAGTTTACTTAATTAACTTAGAGCATCAACATCAAGTTCAACTAAGTTTTAGCTCAGTTTTAACTAAAAACTTTATTTATTTATTTTCTATTTTAGCTAACTTACTATTTACAATATACTTACATCAAACTTTTTAAACATTCTATTTATATATTACCTCTTCCCTCCCTCACCCCCCCCCCCAACCTTTTTGGTTTTTCATTTTCAACGTCTTCTCCTCTCAACTCTGATCAAAATCATGCCTATATTTAGGGGTGGGCATTTATCCGTGAAAACCGACCCGCCCGACAAATCCGGCCGACCCGATCACCCGCCCGCCCGCCTGCGAACACTTATTCGGGTGGATACGGTTTAGGATATTTATTTTTTTCGGGTTTCGGGCAGGTAACGGATATTATGTTTTTAGTCGGGTGGTTACCCGACCCGCCCGACCAAATAAACATACATACTAAGTTCTCCCTTACCCGATCCCCTTTCTCTCTCATTTAGTTTTCTCACTCTCTCTCCTCACTTACTCAGACTTTCTCTCCTTCACTCTCAGCTTTCTCCCCTCCCTTTCACTGTCACGGGCTCACGGCAGTTCTTCACCGGCACGGGCTCACGGCAGTTCTTCACCGGCACAGGCTCACGGCACGATCAAGCTCTCTCTTCTCAGTTCTCTCTCTCGGCGGGCTCACGGCAGTTCTTCACCGGCACGGGCTCACAGCACGATCAAGCTCTCTCTTCTCAGTTCTCTCTCTCGGCGTTTGCAGCTCTCTCTTCTCAGTTCTCTCTCTCGGCGTTTGCAGCTCTCTTCTCAGTTCTCTCTCTCGGCGTTTGCCACGGGTGGCTCCAGATCAGGTGAGACCTCACCGGATCTGGTGAGATCTCGCCAGATCTTGCAAGATCTCACCGGATCTGGTGAGATCTCGTTAGATCTAGCGAGATCCTCGCCAATCCGGTGAGATCTCGTCAGATCTAGCGAGATCCTCGCCGGATTTTGGTTAGATCTCGCCCTTTTTTGCCACGGCACCACCATCTCCTCCAACCAAACAAAACCCGACCATAACCGACCGACCAACCCGATCACCGACCAGTTTAACGGATGGTCAACGGGTTCTGTCTTTGCAAACCCGACACAGTCGGTTAGGATAAAAAATTTCCCCAAAACCCGAACCGCCCGACCCGAGCCCACCCCTACCTATATTATAGGTTCGGATCAAGGCAACGACGACATTCTCAACATGGACAAACGACCTTGGGGTTTCTCTATAGGTGACAACATCGTTTTGTTGTTGAGCACCAAGAATCGTCTTGTCTGTGGGTATATCGCCAACAAGCAAAAGGACCACGACAAGGGAAGTCCACACGATTTGTGCTCGAATCATTTCGGTTGACGTCAAGGGTACATTGACTACGATGAGAGAGAGAGAGAGAGAGAGAGAGAGTGTGAGTGTGTGTGTGTGTGTGTGTGTGTTGGGTTTCTAAATTAAAACTAGATCCACCAATCTCATATTGTTAAAAATTATACATAATTTTTACTACGAAATAATCTATTTATAATAACGATAAATTACCAATAATAATTCGATGTTTTATGAACTTATTTACAAATTTAAACAATCTAATTGCAAGTTTATATATTTTATACGTATATTACATATGAATTTTAATATTATATATACTCGAATCAAGTTTTCAAGTTCATGTTTACAATTCACAAACATATTATTATACTTGACATTGGCTTGTTTAATAGTCAAGTCTAAATTGAGATTTGAGCTTGACTTCTTTGCTAAATAAATAAAGGATTTTGTCAACGAATGCCCTTAGAGCAATGGTTAAGAAACATTAAATGTTTACTAGATCTGGCAAAATCTGACCCGGACCCATTTTCCGACCCGAACCCGAAGGAAAAATATGGGTATGGGTAGGGGTTTTTCGACCCGGGAACAAAGATGGTATCAACCCGTACCCGACCCGTAAAATGATGGGTCGGGTCAACCCGCGGGTCACATGGGTCGACCCGTTTTTCGTTTTTTTTTTTTTTTTTTTTTGGAGTCTATATTATTATGTTAGGAATTAAAGTATTATGAGAGTTTTTTTTTTTTTTTAATGATTTGGAATTTGACTATTATAAAAGTTCACATAATGTCAATTAAAAAAACAATTCTTAAATTAAATTTGTATTTGAAATAGGCTAGACTTAACCAAATCAACACAAAAAATTGGATGTTCTTTCTTGGTAGAAAGAGAATTGCAATCTATTTTCTTAGTTTTATTTAATATTTTAATGGCACACGCTCTTTTGAGTATTATTATAACTGCGTTTATTTCTGAATCAACTTTTAGCATTTGAGGTAAAATTCTTAGTATCAATCTTGTCTTTTGCCAAAAAGTGTAGAAACTTTGATTTGCACTTAAAGTTAATTAAATGGATTTGAAGATAATTTCTAATCCATTAATAGAATAGCCATATTTATTAACTTTTAAATATTTATTGACCCATTTACATTGTATACTAAAGTTATATTAAAACTTTGTATTATAAATGAAAATATTAATGAAATTACTCACCAGCTTGAGGTGCAATTTTCAAGTATAAATATTTTCATTGCTAGAACTACTACCAACTTCGAGTAGATTGAGGTCCAATTCATATTAATTTATTTAGTTTTTTTTTTTTACCAAACATATTATGTTTTATTCGTGAAACTTTATATATATTGTCATCTTGATAGGTAATTTAATTTAATTTCATAATTTTCATTCAACTAATACATCTAAGGAGGTTCAATTAGCAAAAAAAAAAAGTACATCTAAAGAGGTTGATAATTTGATATGGTCTATGACATCTACTATTTTTTTCCCCATATTCTTTTATTTGTGAGTGTTTTTGTTTATTTGTTCTCTTATTTGTATTGAAAGGAAGACAAAGAAAACTAAATGATAATTTTGGACTATAGGATCAAGTTTATTTTCATTTTTTATATATATATTTTTTCATGTGTAAAAATACGGGTCAACCCGGTTTTGACCCGACCCTTAAAAGACCGGGTAAGGGTCATAGGTTGTGTAACCCATTTAGGACGACCCCTTTTTTTACCCAAACCCGCATGGGTCGAACCCGAACCCGATTGACCCGACCCGTTTGCCAGGTCTAATGTTTACACTTTATAGAAAACAACGAATTTTTAATATTAAAATAATACATGAAAAGACTGAAATATCCTTAAAAGTTGTTTTTATATTATTTTAATATTAAAATTTCACTATCCTAAAGGCACTCGTTAACAGAGCCCATGAACAAAATATAAACAAGATTTTTTTAACCAAACTCGAGATGTTCATTAACATGACAATACGTCGTAAAGTATAAATTTGTGGTGATTCTCATAGCTTGAAGCCCAATTTTTGCAATAATTAATTTTGTCATAAATGAAGAGTCTTCTATCATGGTAGTCTTTGTTCTTGTATCCGGAAGACCAAAGTCTTGTCTTTCCATTAACGTGCCAAGGCCTAAATTTGGCTAAATAAAGATTGTCCTTTGGAGTTGGCAAGATAAGGAGAGGTTCACTATATGGATATATTCGGATCAGGATCCTCTAGAGTTCCTAGAGTACTCTATCACATAGAGTTCTCTAAATCCTAACCCTTCTTTTTATAATAAATGGTTCAGATTATGCCACATCATCTTTCCACTAATAAAATCCCTAAAATATTGATTTTACTTTTTTTCACTTAACGTGTTAACACTTATCCATTAACATCAATATTTTAGGGATTTTGTTAGTGGAAAGATGACGTGGCATAATCTGAACCATTTATTATAAAAAGAAAGGTTAAAATTTAGAGAACTCTATGTGGTAGAGTACCCTAAGAACTCTAGAAGATCTTAATCCGATATATCCCACAAACAAATGAAAATTTGCTTTTCATAAATGTGGTATTAACTGCTCAAGTTACATTACGATAAGTTGTGAGGATGGATACTTTGAGATGAGCCTTACTAACACACACTTATGTTATCCACCACTCACAAGTCACAAAAAGTTGTCAATAAACTTGTTCCACATCATAAACTGATATTAAACTCGACTATTTTAAAGATTTCCAGCATCTGCACTGAATTTTCAACAGTTAATCCTTATTCTTTGTCTGGCAGCAAAGCCTTAATGCCATTGTAAAGCTCGCTTATGATATTAAAATATGCCCTCGAGATTAAAAAAAAAAATGGTACCCGAAGAAAATATGCTTCAAAAGATTTTTGAGGTAATAGCCTTTGGGCACTTCCCTTTACTATTTGCTAACAGTAATTTGACTAATTTCATCATGTCCGCAGTTTGTGCTTTCATATCCCAACACAATTAAAGTCAATAAAAAGAGATAATAATAGCAAAATATTCAACACCTCGCTTAATTCAATAATCCAAAGCTAAAGATTCCAGTTTGTATAGATATTCTTTTCATAGGTACCCACATATATGGGGACCATACATTGATTGAATGAGCCAGAGACCCAGGCAAGGATTGCAATTAAATGTACCAGTTATTTGACCATTCTCCTTCACATAATTGAAGCTCGGTTCAAAAACATTGACCCGAAATCATGGAAGGCTGTACAATTGCTTTTGTCCTTCTCTCCAGGAGGGGCGCCATAGAAATTGTCCAGTCCTCGACATCATTTTTAATCACAAATCATCAAAACACAAAAATCCGATGGCATATATTTGGTGCACTAAATGCTGAATTTATTATAGCTTTCTTCCAGACAAATTATACACACACCATATAAAACTATCATATAGTGCTTAACTTGACATAAATCGTATTGCAAAGTTGGAATAACATATGTATGTTCACATTTGAAACATATAACATATTAACATACCGTATTTCTATTTGCAACTGAAAGTTAACACAAGCAAATATTGTAAAAATTGTTGAGGTGGTAATTATTATTAATTTTAACATTGGTCCAAGTTTACTATTAACAACTTGTAATCTTAGTAATAATTAAAAATAAATAAATAAATAATAAAAAATTGTATATAGAGACTTATTGAAATAAAGTCCATGATGAATCAAGACTGATTAGGAAAATTTCCAAATTGGCTACTAACACTAAGTAGACCTCAATTAACGAAATACGAAATGAACACGAGTATAGGATTTTACTATTAGAACTATCCGAAAGAAGAGTTTCACAAAGGTAGTGGCATCAACAAGCCCAATGAGAAAACTCTGACAAAATATGATAACTTCCAAGAAATCTATACAACTAGAGCTGGCTATTGACATTGGCAATGATCTTTCTCTCTCTCTCTCTCAAGCATTCAATTGATTCACATTAGAAGATGGGAAAACCTTGCGTTCTGATTTATTCCTGCTCAGCATCCTCTTCAACGAACAACCCAATGACGAAGATGGAGAAGATATTGATAGTGAATCACACGCCACTATATTCTCAGCCTGATTATTAATCTCACAACTTGGAATATCAATTACAATCTCCAATGTAGAATTAGAATCCACATGCTCACTCAAAGTCAAACCCAACTCACCTCCCACCCTCTCCAAACTTTCCACACTTGAATTCCCATCATTTGTTTCTAAAACCTTAGCCTCGGACACCACAGGAGCCCTACAAATGGGACAATTCGCATGAGAACTCAACCACATATCAATGCACTCCACGTGAAAACCGTGATGACACTTAGGCAAGTCCCTCCCTATTTCATTTTCCTCAAAAGGGCTTAAACAAATAACGCATTCCAACCCATGTCTATGCTCCTCCGAATTGTTGTAGACAAACAAAGGGATTGTAGCAATGACCGATGCATCAAGACCCTTTGTTGGAGAGTTGGAGAGAGATGTGTCAAAGTTGAATGTGTGGAAATTCCAACCCATGTCTAAGGGCTCCTCCGAATGTCCCTATGTAGACAAACATTTTCCTCAAAAGGGCTTAAACAAATAACGCATTCCAACCCATGTCTATGCTCCTCCGAATTGTTGTAGACAAACAAAGGGATTGTAGCAATGACCGATGCATCAAGACCCTTTGTTGGAGAGTTGGAGAGAGAGGTGTCAAAGTTGAATGTGTGGAAATGGTGGAACCTAGAGGGCCCGAGGACGTGTGAAACATTCATGGAGCGTCGTCTTCGGTGCCGGGATTGAGCCAAGAACCATTTAGCATAGACGTGGAGAAGCAAGACGAAGAGAATTACTAGTAGTAGAGATACAACAGCAGCGAGCATGACATTTCCGTCGTAAGAGAATATGCTTTGAAAGACATGACTAAGTGAGTTGGTTTGATTTGGCGAGTCAGGAGGAGGGCTGAACATTGTGACTTGTAAGAAAGTGAGAGAGTATAGAGTTTTGTTGCAGAGGTGGGTGATAACTGATATAAGAAAGTGAGAATAGCAAATGGAATCTTCTTCTTCTTCTTCTTTTTATTTAGCATGAGAGAACGTTTACGTGAAAATAAAGTCGTTGTAAAGGGATTAAATTATGAGGATTGTTGTGCCCCGGAGTATACTAATCAACACATTTGCGTGTACAGTTAGCAACAGACAACAGCTACCTCTTTTCTCATTCATTGAAGTCAAAAAAGAATCCCATCATTCAAGGAAGAAATGAGACTCATGCATGGGATAGAAGAGAGAGAAAGAATGAGAGGTGCAGAAATGAAGGACTCGTGAAGGCGACGGCAACGGCAACAGAGGGTGGGTGGGGTAAGGGTTTATTGGATTCATGCGCTGTTTGAAATATTTGTTTAGTTGGGTTTGTAGGATCCCAAGGGCTAAGAGAGGTGTTCTGCTATTTCTTGTTTGGTAGTGGAACTAGTGGTACTGGTAGGGTTAGGGGGACCCCATTCGGCTCTATGTTTGATCATAGGTCCCATGTGAATCTAACCAGTGACCACTCACTGTCTTTTTGACTCTACAACAACCAGTCCGCTGACTGTACATCTTTAAATAGCTTCTACCTTTTTTTGATGCGTGTTTTAGGTAAATGATCAAACTTTAATGTTGGTTACAGGCTCGTGACCTCCGACCCATCCAGGGTCAACGTACCATACTACCATGCTTGTGAGTTGTGAGTGTTATGGACCTCAGCTGCGTCTCCTAGATTAGTCAAATAAACATTAGGCAAAGGACAAAAAATTTTAAACTCCAAATCACTAGTACATACACAATAATGTCACAATCTACAACAAAAATCATAAAACCACATGAGACAGAAAACCGCGTTTGCACATTGGATTGCAAAACAAAACAAAACAAAAGTAATGGAAGATCTAGGATAGCAAACAGAAGTGACCCTCTTCAGAAAGTAATTTAATTCATGCAAAGTAGGATTCCTTTTTGTACAGATGAATTGAAACGCTTGGTAAGGACAAGTAGGATTTAAAATTTTAAACAGCAATAAGACCGCCAATGAAAATTTGAACAACTTAGGATTGATGATTATTGTATAAACAAACGTATCACATTTCTGCTGATGTTACATCTTGTTAAGGAATGAGAATTAAAAGAATGGAAACTTGCCTCAATACTTGAGTTAGAAAGTACAAAAACTAAAAGTTCTTGTTATCTTATTTAATCCATGAGTTTGTATCGTTTCTCTTGGACACCTGTAACTCCCATTTGAATCTCTATTATAGTATGAAGCGGCACCTGAAAACCAGAATACTAATTTAATTAGGATGTAATTCCACAATATACACTCAACAAAAACGAAAGAAAAATCAGATGTCCCAATCAAGATTTGGTCAATTCACAAACTACAAGATTTCCCAAGTCCAATCAAGATTTGGTTTTGAGAGCTAATGTATTTTCGACTCTTGAATCTATACTTTGTGACTAATGTGTTCGAAGCAAGTTCGAGGCCAAGCTTGTTATAGATTCTTTACAAAAATTCAAAAATAACGTTTTTCTTGGATTGGTTTTTATTGGTCCTACTATTGGAAACTTGATTGCAATGGGATTCTGTTCGATTTAAATTCTTTGCTAACTGATTTTTTTTTTTTTTTTTTTAAATAAAAACCAAAAATAAAGTATGAGACACACGGTTTAGGGTCACCACCAGTGAATGCACCAGCCACAACTGCCATCGGTTGGCAAAGGTTCACTACCGATCACAGCATCAGTGAAGGAGACTATCAAGTGGGTCAAATGAGTAGTGGATGGGTGAGGTTTAGAGAGGGGGGGGGAGGATTTTTGCGGGTATGGGGAGAGAGAGAGAGAGAGGTCAAAAATGGCATAAGGAAAAGGGGTGTTCTTTAAACTGAAATCATTGAGTTCAACTCACGATTTCAGACGTGGCATCCCTTCACTTCTGCTGTCAGGTCACCCTTGCCATCTAAGCATGAAAGCTTGAGTTGAACCCACGATTTCAACTGTCAAAAGTGTGTTTTCAACTCATTTTTTGAAATTCCTATAGTTTTAAGATTAGTTTTAGAAAGACAAAGTTTAATAATTATTCACTAAAACCCAATTTTGAGCCAAAAATGGTTCAAACAGACGGCTGCAATAAGGATATAAGATTCTTATCAAATATCTGTCGTAGTTAAATAACACTCTTGCCCCAATATCTGCACAAGATATGCATGGAACACGCCAAGAGAACTGTAAAAAGAATGCTATATTACCTCAATGTGCGGAATTTCTTTCAGAGGCCTATCAGCAAAATAAGCATATAATGCTCTCAATACCGCCTGCAAGAATAAAGCAATAACAAAGTTTAAAAGGATCATAACCCCATAAAAAACTGGTACAAGCAGAAGTTCCAAATGATATAAACCTGGTGAGATATCACTACAACAGGTGCTCGTTGCCGTTCAAGCTCAATAATTACGGGCTCTAGCCTGCATTAGAGGAGGATGTTTAATACCATTTAATAAGTTGGAAAACTATGTATTCAAAGCCTAAAAACTCATGAATCATTAGAAGTACGATTAATAAACCTTTGAATAACATCCAAATATGACTCCCCACGAGGATACCGATACCTCAGCTTGTCCTTCTTCCGTGCCCTGCTATTGTGAAAAAGACATTTATCCAAGGCACATTTTATTGCAATCACAGCTTACTCATACCAGCAGAAATTTACTGAACAAACTGTCATAGATTAAAAAGGTGTATGCACTCTTTATCTTTACTAATATAAATATAAGAGAGAGAGAAGAAGAAGAAGAAGAAAATTGCAACATACTCGTACTCCTCAGGCATGTTCTTCTTTATTTCTTCATATGTCATTCCATCACAGACTCCAGCATTTATCTCATCAAGTGCACGCCATTGTATCTACCAAAAATGTAAAGAAACACACAATCTCCTAAACATAACTGTAGAATAATTTCTAGATCAATCTAGCATCCACCAAAATCATTTAAAAGTATATAATTTAAGAGACTGACATTCCTATGGATCAAGACATACCTTAGGAAATCCAACAATTGGACTAGCTGTCAAAATTGTTCGCTGCAGTGTGCTTGTCCAAATCTAAACCAGAACAAAGCCAAAAAAATAAAAACATTTGATTTATGATAAGTAACAAAGCCAAAAAGAAATTAGCCCTTAGTTAAGAATAAATAGCTGAAAAATAATTGACATATTTCTTTTTTAAGTAAAATATCTGGAACATTGGCAATTTAACCAGACAAAAAAAAGGCCCCAAAAAGCGTATTCCAGTAGCAAGATTAATTCTAGAATATTTTAATACATTTACTCATTCAAGGCCAAGACTATATGGTCCAGATATTTTCACTCATTTTAAACACTGAAGCTAAAACTGTACAAATAAAGCTACCCTGAGACCTCAACATTACTGATTGGTTAACATCTTGGTACAGCAATTACCAATTTGTTTCTTAAAGGAAGAAAATTAATTCGAAAATGACAAAGGATACTTATACTTCTAAATATATCAGCTGTTAGAAGTAAGAGATAAAAGTAGATTATTTGGAGGTTTACTGAGCAAAGGGGAGGAAAAGTGAGTAGGTCCTTTATGGTTCTAATAACAAGAATCAAATTACATTGCTTCAAAGTAAAAGATACATGCATATGATTGAAGCTTACAGAAGCAGCCCTTTCTGACTTAAGTCGCTTTTCGACGAAGTTAGCAAGTTTTTTTGCATAGAGTTCTCCAGCATCACTGTACAAAGAAGTTGCAGTATAGATGGGTGAGTCGCACTCAAGATATAAAACTAATTATTTTTTGAAGAACCGAAGTTCACAAGAAAATTAAATTATATAACTTAGACAGATGAGTGGATCAAATAAACGCATCTCAGCATAAAAGAAAATGAAACCTAGATTTAGATGGACAGGGATAGCAGTTATGATGGGCAAAAAGCAAAGAACTAATCAGATGGCAGAAGAAGACAAGGTACACATGAAAGAAGTATAAATGATTTAAATAGAATTTATTGTTACCTAAAAATTTATGCAATTAACAGTTTTTACAAAACCATTAAAAAAAATCTATGGATTGATGTATTTTTCTTAGGTGCCATTATTGTCACTAACGGTTAATATATTTATTTATCACCATGAAATCATCCAGCCCCAACCAATTAATAGCACATGTGATTTTTTCTCTCTACTTTATATCATGTCTCCATTCATTAACCAATTTTATGTTCTTGAGAAATTCGCAATATCAAATACAGGCTAGAATTCAGTCCTTTGGAAATTGTACTTGCAAAAAAGGCTTTTTGGTAGACGAAGACGATCATCAGCATCCTCTCGCAGGGTCTCAGGATTTCTATGAGATGGGTTTCTGTGTCCAAGTTGTTCCTAGTGGAAGAGCTAGCAGTAACTCCAATCAATGGGAAAAAAAAAAAAGGAGGAGACTCCTCTCCCCAGATTGTCAATATCAAACTTAATCCTTGTGAACAATTTTCCCATAAAGAAAACTTTCTACAGAACCTGCTGGTCCCACTATTGCAATATCGTTAATCTCCGGTTTCTTGCATGTTCACTTAGTTCTGAACTGTTTTTTTCTAGCATTATGAAAACTTATGAAAAAAATTAAATAATCAAAATTTGTAATACAGCTACTAAAAATTTTGTATTAGTGTGAACAGATGAAAATTAAAGATACCTGAAAAATGTTAGGTTATCCAAGATAGAAGACACAATTACAAAAGCAAGTGTTTCATTTTCACAATAAGTGTGGAAATTTACTCATGAACTTGCAAATTCTTAGATAACGATAAAGCCAATAAAAGATTATCTGACAGTTAATAGGAAGATATACCTCACTGCAGTGTCACCCCCAATTCTGCCTCTAACATTATCCATACTCTCCCCATGCCGAGTAAGTAAAATTGGGCGGGGTGTGAGATGTGTATTTACCTGCAACAGACACAATGAGAACACATTCCAAAATATGGACATTTAATCAAGATAGTAACAGCAGAGAAAGATCTCACATCCAACATAGAGAAGTCTACACCTAATCAAAACTTAGTTTAGTGATGTTAAAGTCACTCCTATTTCATAATCTCTAATTAAGTGAAAGAAATCTCTAAGAAAATATGTAGGGAAGCTTTTATGAAGAAGTTTAGATGTATCTTCACATAATGCGGTGTTCTATTAATCACCATAGTTTATAAATATTATTTACAGCTATTACTACAATTTTCCATATATTTGCATCCCTGAGGGTGACTAATGCATTTTTTTCTCATCATATGATCTTATTCAAGCTAAGTTACCTATCCAAAAATTGATCTTATTCAAAGCCAAATTGTCATCACATGTGGCAGATAACACATGGAAGGTGACATATAGAAGGTGACATCCTAAAGCTATCTTTGCAACCAAGAGGCATACCAACTGTTTACATGGTCCAGCCATTAAGACAGATTTTCCTTAAGAGCTTGAAAAAAGACAATTCTTTTCACAGCAGTTAATAATCCAAATATCAGCCCTACCATGTGTCAGATTCCTGCTACATATACAAAGCAACCCAAGGCTAATCCATGGAAGATTAAGATTGAAAAATATCCACTTTTTTTGTCAATCCAACTTTGCACTACAAATATTAACTAAGATTAGCCTGTAGTAGACCGAATTGCATCGTAAAGAACAAACAAGAAGAAAAGAGATTCTCAAGATCACAAAGCTTTATCAGGAAGATATATATATATATATATATATATATATATAATATGATACTAGGACTATGTCTTTCATAGGACAACATACCAAGAAAAATACAATTCGCCCGGGAAGATAGCCACTGATATTGTTCACCTGAACAAAAGATAAAAGGTCTTCAGTAGATCGAAAATCATAGGTCGCACTATAGGCCAATTATATTGGGAAGATTTAAGAGATGCATGAACATCTAAACCAAGGATTTTCCGGAAAAAAGTTTTAAAAACCAAGAAAAATGACTACAAGTTGCAAGAAAGAACAAACATTTTAATAGACAAGTAGTGGTCCATGCAAGTCACCCTATGTAGCAAAGGGACAAAAATAGTGCCAACTAAAAGCCCAACATAAATTTACTAGGCATACAAAATGTTGATGTAAGATTCTTCTTACTAACAAGGTTAGCAAACTTACTTGTATTTGACCACCGTGTCCACTGACCATATCAATCATTTTGATGTAAGATCCTTCTTCTACTGGCTCATAAACCTTTTAGGAGGAGAACAATGTATGTTTAGTATGATAGAAAGCATTCTTACAACCAAATCTCACCAAAACCAATTTGTATAAGTAATTTTGAGGGAATTACTTTTTCATAATTGGCTAGTCGATCTTTGAAGTCCTGCATTCCAGCCTCATAATCTGGCCTGTTGGAGGACACAAATTATTAGGCACACAACTTTCAATCAAGGTAAGAAGCAACTGGGTTCAGAGCAATCATACTGTTCTGCATAGTCAGGGCTTTGCTGAATTTTAAGACGTATATTTCTTTCAATAATGCGCTCATCATTACATAATGTTTCCAGAAAAATAATCTGCATTGACATGAAAATACATAACAAAAGTCCAAATTATTTAGATTACAATTCACGCATGAGATTCCTTAACAATTCTCCATGCTGTGATCATGGTACCTTGCATTTTCCTTCAGCCATTTTCATCAGCATATTCCTTCGTTTCCTGGTACTGTTTGTGGCATCAAATATCCCTACCTAAAACCAAATTAGGATTGTTGGGAAAAAAAATGGACCGGGCAGCAGCCACAAATAGATCAAAATAATCTAACACAACAGAACTTACCTGGCCACCTTCTTGCATCCAAGATATCATGTCTTCCATAGCCAAGGCTGCTACCTAGTAGCATGTGATATATTAAAACTATGTACAAAGAAAAGGGTTAATATGGAGTTAACATTACCAATTGTCCAAAAAATAAATTAAATTTACTACTAATTGCATTGTTCAGAAACATTAGTCTTGGTTGTACGATACACCCAATTCACAATAATATGAGCAATTATATGTTGCCCCTCATCACCATATTCATGTGATGAATCCAAAGAAAGATCACCTCATCAACATAAGCCAAAGTGCTGAATTGTGTAAACATTGCCTCTCATAGTGCATTTGCAACTTTCCCTTGATTATTTTGTTGTTACTGTGTCAGTGGCAGAACCAGGAAATTTTGTTTGGGGGCCAAATTATGGCATTAATAAACTAGTCAATATAAACTCGAAACACATACATATACAATATATATATACACACACACGTGTTGAAAATAATACAAATCTCAATTCTCTAATATTAGAGACTTAGAGTAGGTCATAAGTCATAACTCATAAATATATATATATATATATATTAATTTATGAACTGCGATATATATATAATACACGCACAAGATTAAAGGAAACTTATCATTTTCATAAACTCTAATGAGTATATAAAAGTCATCTAATTTGTTACAAAAATTATTGATTCCTTTTCTTCTTTTTTTTGCTTACTACAAGGAGGGAAGTGAGATTCGAATCTTGGTTCTCTCCATGGGAGACCAAGTAGTGCCACTGAACCATAAGACTCTTGGCTAATGATTCCTTTTTGTTTCTCTTTTTGGGATTAATCAAAACATAATATATGATCCTGGTGGCCATAATGAAATAACACCTGTGAGAAAGGTAATAGTTATGCAAAAAAGACACATTTTTTATTTTATATAGAGGGGTCACTTACCAGTTGCTTTTTGGAGGCCACTAGGTCAATTCACATTTTTGGGGGAGAGGGGAAGAACTCAAATTTTTGGTGGCCCAACCTTTAAAACTTATGAAAATATATGATAAAAAAAAAAAAATCAAATATTGGGGAGGGGGGGGGGGGGGGGGGCATTGGGATAACATGGTTCTGCCACTGTTCACTTAATTAACTTCAAATCATGTTGTGCCATTTACAAAATTCAGAATTCAAATATCAAAAACAACTAAGGATCTTCACGAATCACCGTAGGATACTCTCCAATGCAACTAATGCCAATATTTCTTCAATTGGATTAACCATTCAAACAGGTAATCGTATGATGCAACACAAGGCTTGCTTAAACCCTAGACTTCACCATCTAAGGCTTGCTTGAACCCTAGGCTTCACCACCTAAGACTGCTTGGAATCACCACCAAGCTAGCGAGAAAATTATTAATTAAAGCTTGATTTGTATTTTTCGCTGATCTGTACACTCCCTGTGTACTGATCCTTTTTCCTCATCAATAAAACTTTTATTTACTGATCAAAAAAAAAAAACTATTAATTAAATATTTTTCACCAAATTCAACATACCACTAATGATTCCTCTAGGGCCTATAAATAGGGTTCCAAATTACATCAAATAATGAAGGAAAATCAAATCATAATTAAAACAGCAATCAAATTTTTTTAAACCCTTAAAATAAAATTCAAATCACATAATCTGGATTAATGGAATCAATTAGCATTAATCTATTGTCCGCACCATGCTTATTCATAAGATTTGAAAATAATGACCTTTAGAATTTCCAATTTCCAACCATTATATCCATGGCGAAGTGGATGCTCAAATCCAAGAGAAATTTTTAAGAATTCCACCATTTAGTCCAAGTAAATGACTCATTCATTCACAGAAATGGTGTCAATTCTTTAATGATTCTGACAGATAAGAATTTTTTTTTTTTAAATGACTTGACTATCATATAATCCACCAAAAGCAATAAATCATGCTCATGGATATTCACCTCATTACGTGCTTCCATGCCTTCAGGATTGTCTGCTCGAAAAAAATCTGCAGACTGCACCAAGAAATGAGTCATTGATCAAGAATAATTTAAGAAATTGGCGAAAACTATTGCAATCTTCTTCAGAATTTTAGAAAGAAAGAAAGAAAGAAGAAAAAACACATTCCAAGAAGAAACCTTGGCTTGATGACAAACTATGAAAACCCTGACATTTTAAATACAAAATAATTCCTCCTGAAAAACCTAGTTTCCCTCCGCCTGAAAGCTGACAGATACAGCAGATGGAGAAAACTTGGGTTCCCTCTCTACTAAACTACAAAATCCCTGACATTTCAAGGACATAAGACTTCTTCCTGCAAAAACTTTTGGACCAGTTTGGTTCAAAGGGCCATAACAGTTACAGGCCACCACAGGTAAACCCACCATTAAACCCAACTCCCTCTTGTTTGAAATTTATAGACCCTTGTCTTGTGACAAAACAGACCCATAGTATCCCTATGTCCAAGCCACCACTCGATTTCCTTTTTCCCTCCTCGTTCCTTTGCATATACTTGCAGAATAGTTTGCTGAAGTGGACCAGAAACCCAATCAAACCCTGTTGATACTATGTAGAAATTTTCCCCACACACCCATTAGCTACTTGATAACAAATTCTGAAAGTAGAATTTCTGCTATTGTCTATGCCTTGCACATCTTCACTATTTTGCAAATGTGTGAAAATAAAATGTTGTCAGCCTCCAATCACTTAAAGTAGTTTCACAAAACAAGTCATAGATAATTGTAGAAAAATGTTTTTTATAATTAAAAATATATATATATATATATAGTAAGATAGGCAGAGACATAAACAGGCTATTTATGAACACTGTGAGATCAACTATGTCAAATGAGTTCATCAGACCAAAATTAAACCACAAATCGGATAATAATAACTTCCATAGCCAGAAATCAGCCTGGATTAATCATATCGAACCTTAGACAACTTAGAAGAAGAATTGGCAAAAGAAATTTTATATTGATGAAGGAAATATCACTGTGGAAAAAAAGGGCAGAGATGTACCTGATTTGCCCCATGCTTAAGCCGCCGATACTGTTTCGACAAAAAAAAAAAAAATTAAAGCAATTTTTGTGTTCATATGTTTCCCCATTAACTAGAGGTCGGAAGGGCCAAAAGAGTAGTCATGGTAAGAATTAATGACCTTCCCAACATTGAAATGCTTGGTATCGTGACCCAACCAGCGGAGATATCTGGTAAGTTTAGCTGCAGTAAATGTCTTGCCTCGAGCTGGCAAACCAACCTACAGCACAAGCAACTAGTTAGAATTATTCATTCTCAATGGTACTCCTGAATTAATTTTATGAAGCAAGTGTCTGAAAACTGAATTAATTTTGATTGGGCTTCGGCTTCACCAAATCTTCTTCTGTTGGGGGATTCCTACAGTCATTGAGTTCTCATAATATTGTTTATACTTTGTAATTCTTTAGGCTACAGTGTGTTCATGCTTTATGCACACTGTGTAGCTCTTTTTTAATAAAATCATTCTATTACTGATAATATATATATATGAAGCAAGTGTCTGAAAACTGATGATTGACAATTACCACCAAAATTCAATTTCTAGGCTATTTAAGGGTCAACTTTTGTATATCAATCTCACTAATTTACAACTGGGAGAGCAGTGATTAATGTCATTAACTGTTCTGACAAACAATCATGCAGGGAAATACCAGAACAATTGCCAAATGTCTATCCTCCTTTGGTCCAAGCATCTGATCAGCTACAGCTGCAGCTGCAACAGCTCCAGCAGCCGCCGGCATTGAATTCTAACAATTTAAAAGGGGAAAAAAACAATTGATTGACTTGCACAATCTTCACCAGTGAAAGGATTAAAGAAACTGTACTTTTTACAAACCTTAGTTTCTGTTTCCATTCTGAGATCAACAGTGAAAGTATTTGCACTAGCAGATTTAACTAGCCTTGGAGATCCAACACCCCTATCCACAAGGAGTCCCCTGTAACTATCTTGCTTTTGCGAAGGTGAGAATGTCCCAACTGACTTTGATTCAACTATCCCAGAACCTGAATACACCCTGGATGAATCAGGGACAATTACCTCCATCTCCTATATAAAAATGAAAATAAAACATTAGATCCAAAACAATAAATTTTGGAGGCATCTGCAAGCCACATGGACACATCAATTTTAAGTGTCTTATCTGACATCTTAAACAACAATATCATATTGCTATCGAATCAACTAGTCTGTCAAACATAAATATGGTAGTTCCATTATATTATGGACTAAAGAACACCTTTATAGTTGCAGGTCGATCAAAAGAAACACCACCATCCTTCAAAGGATGTAAAACATTCCCCGAGCCATCCATGTTGGAGAAAACCCCAGCAAGAGTTAATGACCTTGGAGTCTCTGCGTTATTGGCTGCATAAATGAAACCTGAATTGGCAGAAGTTAATGGAGCTGGAACAACATAGTGTTCTAGATCAAGTTCCAAACTGGCTGAAGAGTTATTATTCTGCACAGAAAATGGAATACAAGACGTTTCAAATAAATGTCATAAGCTAACATAAAACAATCTGTTCAAAAAGGAACGACTTCTCATTTTCCATTGTTTGATTGTACTTCAACTGAATTCATTGCTCATTGAACATTAATACAACTCTCAAATTTGTTTTCCATCAGAATACCCCTCCAACAAATTAGAATGGAAAAGCACTAATGGCAACAATCGTATGTAAAAATTTTACCTCGGCACTCGTCTCTGGCGCTGAATTAATACTGACATCAGGAATACCACGAACAGCCGAAGGCCGAAGGTTCTCCTGATAAGCCCTCCAACTAGCCGCAAGATCAAACGGCGAAACCCTATTGGCTTGAATTAACACCCGATACTCAAGAACGTCATCAGCATTAAGCCTAAATAGAGCCAACCTTGCATCCCCTTGCAAGGCTCCCCCAATGAGTTGTCGGTTTGGACCCTCCTCGACTATACAAGGCACACTATTGTGCTTCGGCTTCAAAAGGAACTTGAAGTCCAAAGTTTCTACATCCAAAAAAAAAAAAAAATCATCAAATACACAAGCCAAAAACCCCTAGCATATCACCTATTTGATTGCTATAATATTAGAATATTAAAATAACTAGATTTCTTTATTCTTTCTCTCATTTTTCACCGTTTCAAACTGTATTCTCCAATGGATTGAGGATAATACAATCCTTGATTGAGTAAATTCTCTTTCCTTTTTTTTTTTTCTTCTTTTTGTTGATTATTTGAAACCGACTCCACTTGTTTTAGTGTCTAGTGTCATATTTTTTGTTCGAAGGCCGAACAAAGAAAGACGATCACACAGTCGGTGTACAATTTAGTCACTTTTCATGAATGCATGAAACCAAAATAAAAAACAATAGAAGAAATATAAGATTGAGTGCTAATTAACTAACATATAACCAAGACGTCGTTGTTTATTGGTAAATTAAGCATGCTTTAAGACTTTTTAATGCTTTCCAAAAGCAATAAAAGTAGCTCAAAAGCACTTAAACAAAACACTAGTTACCATGATTAGGAGGCACAACAAAGCTCAATTCCCACGATGACGCCGATTCCCTTTCCATCGAGAGCTAACCAAAAACAATCAAAAACAATTACAAAAACCATAAAACACAAAAACAAAAGCAAAAACAGAGAGCTATGAAATTACTGCTTTAGAAGAATCCCAAGAGCCAACAAGAGGAACCGAGCCATAGACATGAGGAATGAGGTCCCCTTTGCGCTTGTAATTCTCCATCTTCAACGACACATAGAGTTGCCCACCGGCTTGGTCCAGGCTCTCCTCTCGCTCCTCCTCGCTTCCGTGGGACCCAGCCTCCGTATTCTTCGACACACCCGTTCCCATTCTCGCTCTCTCCCTCTGTTACAAAATTAGAGATTTCTAGGCCTGGTTTTCGATTCCTCTCATTGTGAATTTTAATTTTATCGCCGCCCTTGGTTTGCAGTACTACTCCACATAAATAAAAGTATATATATATATTCTAAGGTTTCCTTTTTTTTTTTTTTTAATTTGTTTTGTTTTGGTATTGGATAGGGGAGAGAGAAAAGAATTAAGAGATTTGAGAGATGGAGATGAAAGGAGAGGAAAAATAAATTTGGATTTTTGTGTGTACGTTTTGATTTTTATTGATAAGGGAGGGGGTGGTGGTGGTGAACGATGGTTCAGTTATTGGAGCTGAGACGCTTAGGCGGGCCAGCAATCGCTTGCTGCACGAGGCTCCGACCTTTTTATATTTGGGTTCTTAACTTTCCGGTGCTTGCTTGTGGTGGGTGAGAAAAGTGCATTCGCTTTGTTTGGTGGACACGTAGACAGTTTTGGTCTACGTTTGAAACGGGTTATAACTAGTGGCTCGGTGAAATTACTGGAAGAGCCTTATCTGGGCAGGTGTCGTCCATTGGTGACGAGTTTGTGGGTTCAGCTTAGGGCATTTGCATTAGACTCGGTATTCGGTTGAAAATCAGCCAAAAAGAGGAAAATCAGCCAAATGAAGCTCACATCAGCCTCCGCAATCGAGTGAAAATCTGAAGCTGATGAACAGTAGCTCGCCCAACTCAACTATTCATCCTTCGGGGAATAAAAAAGGCTTTTTTCTCTCTCTTACAAGCTGTCTCCCTCGTTTCTGAAGTTGGAGTTCGCGCCAAAAATACCGGTGCTCACAGGGAAAGGAAGACCAGCAGCTCCAGTAGCCATTCTTGAGGTATTTTGTTTCAATTTCCCCAAATTTCTTCATTTATTTGATGATTAAAACTTTGCTGTATTGTGCTGAAGGGTATGATACCCGGTTGTATGTTTGTGATTAAAACTTGAGATAATTTTTCTGAGATGAAATTATTTGTTATTTGCTCATGGTGTTTATGGTTTTATCCTGTTGGCTATAGTGTTTATCATTGCTATATATAATATATTGATGGATATTCTGATTTTTTGTATTTTTCCTTACTGATTGTCTGTTTAGATATAAAGTTCAAATTTTTAATTATGCTAAAGTTTGATATAAGTTCATTGTCATTTCTTCTATTCTCATTATCCTCTGTTCAGTGTGTTTGAATTTTTCAGCTTCTTCCTGTTGTTGGGAACATCTTAGTTTGAGTGGTTAAATTTGAATTGTTAAAGAACATGAATTGTTTTTAGGAATATCAGTTTCTGGTTTTTAAAAAAAAACATTAGATAAATTTTAACATCTTTAGTTTATTTCTTTTTATACATTCGTATAAAGAAGCCAAAGTCCGCATTCTTAATAGAAATTTGGGTACTGTTTTGGTGTTTAACATCTAGTTCTTCCTCATTTCTTCCATTTGTGAATTTATGATGCTCTAAAAAAATCACCTAAGGCAGAACCATGGATAATTGGATATAAATATGTTAACAGTGTTCAATGAATAGAGTTAGGTAGCAAAATATATGCCATATAGCAACCACTAGGTGTTTATCCTAATTTTGTTATGCATAAATTTTTGTTATGTGTTTATCTTGTTGCTATACATATAGGCTTACTATTATTTATTATTTGACAAGGAATGGATTCACTAACAAGAGAAGATGCGTTCTTCACAAATCTTCTAGAAGAATCTAACATGAGTATCGATTTTGTCATGGAATCTGGACAATTGGAATCCCCACAAGGTGAAGTATGTACCGAACAATCTCCATCCGAAAATCAATTGGGGTCCATTGCTAAGAAACCAGCACGGGGTGTTAAGTTCACCGTAGAGGAAGACCTTCTCCTTGTATCGGCATGGATTAATATTTCCATGGATCCAATAGTAGGGAATCAGCAAAAACGCAATACTTATTGGGATAACATTTATGAGTATTTCGAGAAAGAGAAGACATCTTGCATTAGTCGTACTGCAAACTCTCTAATGCATCGTTGGTCAACGATTCAACTTAAGACTAACAAGTTTTGTGGGTGCTTAGCCCAGGTTGAAAGGAGAAATGAAAGTGGTTTGAATGAGCAAGACAAGGTATTTTTTTTTTTTTTTTAAGTGATGTCAAAATTTAACGCACCAATACTATATATTCACTAATCCAATTTGCATTTGTTAATTTTTCAGATTTGTCGAGCAAAGGAAATGTTTAGAAGTTTACTTGGTGCCTCATTCCAATTTGAACATTGTTGGAATGTCTTGAGGCATAACCCAAAATGGGTGGATCATTGTGCAAAGGGAAAACCAAAAAGAAGACCAGCTGCAACATCTTCTGCTTCAGAGCCGATACAATTAGAGGAAAATGATGCTTCCCAAGCTGCCTTTGTAGACTTAAAGAGACCACTTGGTAGGAAGTCTGAAAAGGCTCGACTAAATAAACGAAAGAGCAGTGATAGCTTGTGTGCAAATCTTGAAGGGATATTGACTGACATGCAAGAAGCAAAGAAATTAAAATCGGATGAAAAAAAAGAAATTCTTGAGAGGGCATGTTCTCAAACTGAACAACTCATTCAGATTAGGAAAGCTGAGGTTGACAACGCTAACGCTCGAGACCAAGAGTTGATTCGGCTTAGGCAAGAAAAGATTAAGCTGGAACGAGCAAAACAAGAAATGAAAATTATAATTATGGATATATCTAGTTTGACTACTCAGCAACAACACTACATCTGTCAACGCCGCCTAGAAATCACTGAGCGTCAAACTAAGACTACATAGTGAAACTTTGCAAATTTTTTGTTTTTGTGTAATTAAGAGTACATATGCTCTCTAACTTGACTTACTTTGCAAAGTTTTTTTTATTTTGTTGTGAAAGTTAGATACTATTTCTAACTTGTCAAAATTTGCAAGTTTTGATTTTTTTTGTTAAAAGTTAGATGTTTCTAACTTGTCAAACTTTGTAAATTTTGATTTTGTTAGTTATATGTAATTAAGTTTTGTTAAATAGCATTATGGATCATGCAAACAATGTTGTCAACAGCTTTATATATAAACTTGTTTGTACTAGCTTTGATGTTCATTTTTTATATTATGCAATTTGATTGTTGAGGATGTCATGATTTATTGCTGCCTCCTTTGTGGCTGAAGTTTTGGGCTTGCTGTTAGTTGATCTTTGTGTATTGTTGTGGATTGGAATGGTTTATGTATCTCTTTCCCTTAAGTAATAAATGGATTTATTCAGAGGAATGGAACTCTAGAGTTGATCAAATGCGGAATTCAAAAAACTATTCTCAAATAGCAAATGTTTGATTAAGTAATTATAAGAGCATAATTCAATTTGCAATATAAATATGATATTAAATCAAACACACATATAAGTACGCAAATGAATAAGTGAGAGATAAAGATTAAATATCAGAGAATGAGACACTGCCAAGTACATCCAGGCGACTGGATGTCCAAACCTAGTCGCCTGCTATGTGTGTGCAAGTGACTTAGTCTGGGAGAGAGTTTTTTAAAGCTTGATCCAGGTGACTGGATCATGATCCAGGCGACTGGATCAAGCTTTAAAAACTCTCTGCCTGACTCAGTCGCCTGGACACATTATCCAGGCGCCTGGATCTATGTTTTCTGGGTTTTAGTAAAACCCAGACACAGTTCATTTTCTCTCACTTCTCTCATTCTCTCTCGATTTTTCTCACTCTCTCTCCTAGGGTTTTAGTCGAAAATCACTCACAATCATTCTCCAAGCCCTCAATCACTCTCAATCACATTCAATTACTCTCAAAACTCTCAAATTCCAAAAACCCCCAATTCAAAACCCTAACTCCTTTAATCCGAATGGCTCCAAAGAAATCCGTGAGTGAAGGACCAAGGAAAAGGCTCAAATCAAAGGCTCAAAGGGAGGAAACTCCATCAATAGACAAAAGCTTCCGTTCTTCCGATCATTCGGTAAGATTCCTCAAAGAAATTTCTCATAGAACGGTAGTTTTTGGAAAAATTGTTGATTTCCATTACTTTGATAATCACCACATTCATCTTAAAAAGCTGTTTGAAGCTCGAGGATGGGTAAATTTCCTTTCTTTGCATCAAATTCAATACACCACTCTTGTTAAACACTTTTACACACACTTTGAATATCAATATAACAAAATCACCTCCTATGTGAATGGTAAATCCATTTCACTCTCCCATTCCGAATTGGCCTCTGTCTTACAAGTTCCTTGTAGTGGGACTATTCAACGTTATACTACAAATAGTTGGATGCAATTCGAAGGGTATAACCCTTTAGAGTCAATTAGACAAATGTGTGGAAATCCTAGCATTGAAGTACCCGTTAGACCTAAAATTTTCGAGTTCACATTAGAAAGCCGACTCATTCATCACATCATAACCCACAACATCATTCCTAGGAGTGGTTCATACGAATACATCTCTTATCTAGACGCCTTCATCATATGGTGCATTCTCAATAAGGTCAAACTTGACCTTGCATTCTATGTTGGATGGCACATGGACACTTGCGTCAAAAAGAAAAATGGTGCCCTCCCATACGGTCTCCACATCACTACTATACTCAATCATTTCAAAGTAAATGTAAGAGGTGAAAAAGAGACGCGAAATGCAATTCCAACGGATTTTTATGGTGAAACTACCATGAAACAAATGATGTATGAATTCAACAATAACACATGGGTTAAGAAGGATGCTCATGTGGTAGAAGAAATGGATGAAGAAGCTCAAATGGCTGAAGCTGATGCTCAAGGAAATGAAGAAGCAAGGCAAGAGGATCAAAAGCCTCCAACCGCACCTTCTAGCTCCTCTCGTGTCAATAAGGACAACTTCCAACTCATGTTTGGACGTTTGGACTCTTTGGCCACTAACATGGGGAACATCACGATAAGTTTTGAGAACTTCTCATCTATGGTTACTCAAACATTCTCAACTTATAATAAGAACTTTGCTAGTTTGGCTCAATCCATGGAGGAAATCAATGAGCGTTTGAGGAATCATGGGATGTAGTTATTTGTTTTCATTTTTGTTTTTGATGATGTCAAAGGGGAGAAAAGATGACATTTTGTATATACATATTATTGGTATTATGTAATTGACATTTTGGTTATGTATTATGTATTGGTTAAACCAAATCAATGGAAATAAAATATTGAATGGTTGTTGGAAATACATGAACTAAAATTGAATACTTGGTTAATGCTAACAACACATTATGATATTTTGCAATAATGTTGAGTAGTTGTTTTATTGGACCGACATGGTTAATCAATATCAAGCAAATGCAAAGTCGACATAAATACAAAATCATTGAAGACCAAATCATTGAGTTTTGTAAAGTTTATGATATTTCAGTACTAAGGCTCAAACTTTAAAATTCAACTCAAAATGAATTTCAAAAATAAATCATTTAGTCCAAAATTCATTTTATAAATAATATTTATAGGACTAATGTATTTTCAAGGAAAATTAATCAAACTGCTCAAAAGGATTAAAATATAAAAGTTTGATTATTTAAAGAAAGCCAAAATTAGCCTAAGGTTGAAAAAAGAATGATGCAAGCGCCTGCATCAGGGGTCCAGGCGACTGGATCCTTGATCCAGGTGACTAAAACTATTCTAGTCGACTGCCCAATAGTTTCTGTCCTATCTAGGCGACTGGTACACTAATCCAGGCGACTGGATTAGTGAGGTCTGGACTAATCCAGTAGCCTGGACTTCCCAATCCAGTCGACTGGATTGTGCTGCAATCTAATATTGTCTGCATTCATTGTGCAGACAGCTCCAACACCATAAATCTGGACATAGAACAACACTAAGGTGAATCAAGTTGTCCTCATTTCAAGACTATATAATTCACATTAATACAAAGTTTAAAATTACAAACACCTAGGGGCAATTGTTTCAAATACTAGTATTTTACATTAATACAAAATTTAAACTTACAAACACCTAGGGGCAATTGTTTCAAATACTAGTATTTTACATTAATACAAAATTTAAAATTACAGAAGCCTAGGAATTGCTATGTAGTTGCCACAAGTGCTCCACAAGGTCAGATTGGAGTTGTGAATGACTTTCTCTGTCTCTAATTTGACGATGACGTTGAATGAAGTCCATAAATTCAAGTGTAGGAGCGTGTGACACTGTATCAAGGGTAGTTTCATTGAATTGCTCATAATCACCACGTTTAACTTCATCGATATGACGCTCATCTTCAATGATCATGTTATGTAATATTATGCAGGCCGTCATAATGTCTTTAAGTGTTTCAATTTTGAAAAAACGTGCAGGTCCACGAACAATTGCAAAACGTGATTGAAGCACTCCAAATGCACGCTCCACATCCTTCTTTGCTTCCTTTTGCTTTTGAGCGAAATGAGTTTTTTTTAGTCCTCGTGGAGATGGAATTGTTTTAACAAATGTTGACCACGGAGGATATATGCCATCAGCAAGATAATATCTCATTGTATAGTTGTTACCGTTGATTGAGTAATTGACTAAAAGAGCACGCCCTTCAGCAAGCTCAGTAAATACGAAAGAACGTTCTAACACGTTGATGTCGTTATGAGATCTGGGTAACCCAAAAAATGCATGCCATATCCATAGATCATATGATGCCACAGCTTCCAAAATAATTGTTGGTTCATGAATATGACCAGTAAAGTTACCTTGCCATGCAGTGGGACAATTCTTCCATTTTCAGTGCATGCAATCAATACTCCCTAACATCCCGAGAAATCCACGACTTTCGCCCAATGCTAGCAATCTGGCAATGTCATTATTGGTTGGTGACCGTAAGTACTCTTCAGAAAAATTTGAAATCACAGCCTTAACAAATTTTTTTACGCATTTTATTGTGGTTGATTCTCCAATACTCACATATTCGTCACAGACATCAGCTGTTGTTCCATAAGCTAGCATTCTTATGGCGGCGGTCATCTTTTGCAAGGAAGACAACCCAAGCCTTCCAGCAGCATTCTTTCGTTGGACAAAGTATGGCTCAGTCGCTTCTAGCGTAGACTTAATACGTAGGAAAAGAGAACGACTCATTCTAAACCTTCTTCGAAACATATTCGGAGGATATAATGGTCGTTCAGCAAAATAGTCACGGAAAATCCTTTCAGTGGCTTGCACAAAATCACGACGAATAAACGTGTGGCGTCGAAGTGGTCTTGATCCTCCACCACTATTCAAACGTTCTTCTTCAATAGCAAAACGTAAAATCATCTACACCTCATCATCAGAGGAGGATGAGGAGTCATTAGCAATTATGTCAAACACAGGATGACGATCCATTGAATGACCAGACCACCTATTCTTCAATTTCAAACTTTCTTTCACAATACTCTGAAAAGATTGAACCAAAACATCATATATTAGATTAGTAATACAATATTTCAAATAAATTAAGAGCAAGTATAGAGCCTAGAAGATAATCTTGTTCTTTGAAAATTAAATAGTGTTAAAGATAAGGATGAGACATTCAATATGTAAATGATTATAGGATATTCCTTTTGTGTGTATGCTTGCACAATGTTCACTTTTTATGTTAAAATTGGAATACATAATACATTTGGCATACATAATACATTGACAGCTCAATGAGACGTGATTTTGTAAATTTTCTGTGGTTGTTTATAGATGACGTTCTAGTAGAAATTAAGGACTTTTAACATATAACTTCCATTTACATTTATGAAACATCATCTAGTCATGAAGGACATAATCTACCTTACCCTTCAATGCATATTCTATACATAAGCAAAAAAATGCAATGCAATGTAAATTTCCCCAAGCAAAAAAATGCAATGCATATTCTAAAATATAAAAATAACTAATAGTCTAAAATAAATCCAAGTGACTGATGACATAGTGTAATAGTAATTAGTGTGAAACAATGAAATAAGTGAAAGCATAAAAGAGACAATTTTTTTTTTTTTAATCAGTAAAAAATACAAATTGCTATCACTGGGCTATATCAATTTAAAATTAATTAGAATATTACACTATGTTTCATGCTTAATATTAGACTATTTATAATGCTTTCACTATTTATAATACATGAAATAAGTGTGATCATATTAATCAATGGGCTATAGCAAGTGAACCTACGAAATTTAAAAAATAAAAAAACAAAAAGCTTGACTGGGCTACACAGCTCCGCCACTGATTGGCTGGATAGAAACTGCTGAAGCTGATCTTAATAGAAATTTTATTTTTATTTTTGGAATTTTCAGATTCTAGGGAACCACCTTGAACCGATGGGTGTGGGTTCTCGCCGGACGCCGGTAATGGGTTCTCGCCGATCGGGAAACAGAAGAAAATGGGTACAAGAAGAAAGAGGGAGGGGGGAGAATACACCACGGGCGGGAACAGAGGAGAGGGAGACGGAAGAAAAAAAATGAGGGGAGAATAGCAGGAACAGAGGGAGAGAGAGAGAGAGGGAAGAGAAAAATGAGAAAAGATGGTATTTTGGGAGTTGTGAAAAAAATAAATAAATAAAAATGAAATAATAAAATATATTAAAAAATGAGGTAGTAAAATTAGAATAGGAAGTCTGATACAGTGGAGTTTTAGCTAAACAAGAAAAAGTGGGTTTTTTAGAACCCATTTGAGGAAAAATATAAGGAGTTTAATGCGAATGCTCTTGCGTGTTCGGTGTTGTGGTTGCTACGATAGCCTTTGTGCGGAGGATCACCTACTTTTTTTTCCTATTAACGAATTGTGGATATTCAACCAAAAAAATATAAAAAATTGTCATTGCTTACCGTCAGTTTCTGGCTACTTTCTGCCACATCTTTTTAATGTGACATTTATCTTCTTCTTTTTTCCGAACATAATAGTAATAAAATACTTATCAAAAAAAAAAAATAGTAATAAAATAAAATAAAATAAAAAAGAGGAAAGGACTAAAAAATACATTTGGACACGTAGCCTAAAATCCAAAATATTTTATAACCACCCCGAAGCAACCAAAATTTTAAGCCAAAATATAGATTGGTTCTAACCTTTTAGAACATGAGTAATTTTAATTTTTAAAGTTTGAAGTAATTCTTGTAGTACCTAACAACTCTAAGTCATCCCTTTTGATTCCTAACAATTTAAAACGATTTTTTTTAGTTATTAATAAATTTGAAGTGATTGTTTTAAATTTTTAATATATCTTATGAAAAGATGGCATGTCAATTTTTAGTTTAACCATATCATCTAAAATTAAAAAATTGAAATAGCTTATGAAAGGTTGAAGGACTAACAATGCATTTAAAAAAAAAAAAAATTTATTATTATTGATATGTCATTATTTCTACATTATTGTGTGTCTACTATGAAATTATTATTACTTATTATATAATACGATAACCGATATTTCAATGAATATATTCATTTCAAATTACATTTTTGTTCACACAACTTATTAGATGACACATAGAAAATTTAGAATAGACTTAACATTTTTGGATGTGCTACTTGGAAGTTCTTCCATCAAGCCATTTGATCCAACTTTTTTATTATTTAGTTATTCATATAAGTCACTTGATTGGATTATTCAGTAAATTACTTGTCCATGTGCACTAAGAATGGTGGATCAAGAATCCTTGCGGACTTATCCTCAAAATTACCCAAATATCTATAATTGTAATTTTAGGCAATCCTCAAGTTCAAACTTTGTGACAATTAGGTGGATTAGATAACTAGCTTCCTTAACTAATACGTTGACATGGAAACTCAATAGCCAGATTAATGGGAAGATGCTCTAACTACCTTTTCTAAGTCTTTGGTTGACTTCACATCATTTGTCAAGGAGGGGGTTCATTCAAACGAGATGGTCTCAATGACCTACTCTAGCTATTCTACACATCATCCTATATCTAAAAACAACACCTTTTAGTAGGTCGAGGCACGTATGCACTGTCAATTTAGAAACAATCTTTGTTGACCATCAAATCCAATTTTATTAATTCAAACCAAGAATGCTATTAGATTCTATATGACATACACCTTAGATTTATATCGTATTTATATATTATAATGTAAAATCGAAATTTTTTGACTTTTGATTGATCTCATCATGTTGCGTCACATAAGCTTTTAAAATCTCACAATTTTATATCTTATTATTTTAATATATATTTTCTAATTGAATTTAAATTTTATTCTATTATTAAACCTTCTATTAGAATTTTGAGACATCATATTTTCTTTAATATAAGAATATATTATTCCATATATAAAACACAATCATAATTAATGTCTAATACTAACATATATTCCATATATAAACACAATATAAATATCTTTTAATAATAATCATAATTATCAATTTTCATCAAGATTTTTAGAGTTCCTTTTTTTTTCTTATGTATTTCATTTAATTTTGTTGTTGACAATAGAGAAAGATGGATGGATTTGTTATAATGAAACCATGTGAGTTTGAAATGAGTTATGAAAATTATTTAGGTTTGATCATATAATCATGTGTTCATGTATTTATTTGTCCTTCTTCTTATTTTAAGTATCCTTTATTTTATTTTTGGATGGAAACATAATTCATATGGTAAATATAAACATGAATCGTGTTTTATAAAAATTGGACTATATTCAACTTATGCCAAAAAAAAAAATTTATATTATATTAAATTTTAATTATCCTATGGTAAATACTTTCTTAGTTATTTTTTTAAACCAAAAGGTAGAATTTATCCTAAATCTGATTCGTAAAGTCTCTTTATCGATCTTACCTACAACATTTTGAACTACAGAAAAAATAAAACAAAATAAAACATATTCAACAAAAAAAAGTAAAATGAATTAAAATTAATTTAGATTTTATTTTCAATAATTTTCCTGTGCATTGCACGGGTTTGCGACTAGTTTATATATATAATTAAAGTAGAAGATGTTGCCATATTTATGCTATGTGGCATTTTTGGCAACGTCTTCTATTTGACACTTATCATCTTAGTTGGACAAATAATACTACATGGCAGAATTTTATTGGCAATATATTTACGCGTGTCAATCTATTTAATTATTATGGAATACTTTATGACATTCTTAAATCCCTCTTAAATTTAATTAATGATAAATTAAATGTTAGTATTGATTCGCCACATTAATTTACTCCTTAAAACCCTCCCTTCTTATATTGAAAATAATTGTGCTATTCCATTTGCTGCCTCAAAAGTCCAAAACAAGGAAAAAAAAAAGTCTCAATAATTTCGTTGGATATAAAAAAGGAAATAAATCAGAAAAAGCATATATTCCAAAACAACATCTTATTAAAAGGAGAGGAAAAAAACTGAAAATAAATTTCATTTAATTTGGATATATCACAGTGCAAATTCCAAAGACCCCTCAGTTAATTCAGATATATCAAAAATAAAAATATTAGGATATATCTTAAAAAAAAAACTAAAGTAACCTCCCTTCAAATTCTTTGTACACAAAGTCTCCCAAAACGACGCCGTTTTGATGTTATTTTGTTGCATCAAAACGACGCCATTTTCTAGCCGGATCCTTTGACGTTCTTTTACTTTTCATTTAATTTTATCTTCATTAACATTCCTTCCACGCTCTCTTTCAACTCTTTCTCTACCCAAACCCAAACGCTTCAGTTGCTGAGTACTGCTACACCAATTGCTCTTCCAAAATTGAAGAGTTATGCTTTCTTTGACACCATTTATAGCACATATAGGCTCTGCTCTTTCACCCAAGAATGACAAAAGAATAACCATTTCAGTTGTATCATCCATATATTTTACAGCCCCAATTGGAAGCTGCAACTACATGAATCTTTTGTTAGATGTCCAAAATTCCAATTGATGTTGGCTGATGGAAAGCAAATGTCTTTAATGTCTTTGGCTCATGGTCAACCTTGGAAGTGTGGCCACACAATGAGAAACCGTTTAGATTTGTATATTTTTCTATCTCCCCACAGTGGCAGATGTGTTGTAAAAGGTACTCTCTATTACTTATTCTTAAGGTAAAATGATTTTTTTGATCATTTATAACATTAAGTATTTTTTCTTTCTTTTGCACTATTATTCTTATGCAAAAAAAAATGCAACGGAAAATTTTTAATTCCATGTGCACAAGCTATTTGATAGAATTCTAGAGTGAGCTTCTGTTCTTATTCTAAAATTCCCATAAAAAACCAAACGCTTCTGGTAGGTGTGTTTGTGGGGTTGGGTTTAGAATCAAGTCAATTCAACAAGCATTGAAACAATATGAATCACCGGAACTGCTACAAATAAATTTTTTGTTTTTTCAATTAAAAAATTCTTTGCAAATTGTGTATCTCAACCATTAACTCTCACAAATAAGCATCAATTTTATTTATTTATTTGTTTTTTGGTTTTAATGTAATCTCTATAAATGCTTGATTTATTCGTAGGCTTCCGATTTCAATTGTTGTTGCAGAACCAATTGGAGGATAAAATGTGTGAACTCCAACTTAGGTGTGGTACAAATTATTAGGCAATCTGGATTTTGCATGCAAGTCATAGAAAAGATAATCCCTCATGCTTTCCATTACACAAGTTGAACTAATTTAGCACTTCTAGCCTCTTCTATTTCCATAACCAGTAAGTGAATGTGGAATTGTTTATCCCCAGATTTTTCCCCCATATCATTCTTACTAGTATTGTACCTTTCAATTTTTTTGGTATCACATAATCCCACATGCTTGCCAGTACACAAGTTAAACTAATTTAGCACTTCTAGCCATTTCTACTTCTGCAACCAATAAGTAAATGTGGAAGTGTTTCCCCTATATTATTCTTACTATAAATGTACCTTTTAATTTTTTGGTATAAAATACGTGGTATTCAACTATACAATGTGATTTTATTTCATTTACCTAGCGTGAGAATACAAGTTGAAGGTAGAACTAACTACTAAGCACTCCGCGTTTACATTGACTCTTTGATTTTTTTTTTCTTCTTTTCATTTCTTTGTTTTTAGCATATGAATACTGGGTCTCTTAGCAATTGGTTGATGGTACTTCAAGTTAGGTTAAGGTTTATGAGCATGTTTTGATGCATGGCAATTGTGTTGTAGCTGGCATGTGTTCTTGAATTTTTCAAGAGTAATATATTTATCCTTGGTATTTAAAATCTTATATCTATTATCATATTCATATTTCTTTAAATATCACATTACAAAGTTGGTAAAAAACGACACTATTTTATCATACACGGTCCAATTGTGTTTTCTTTATCATGCATATCTAATACTTAAGTGCAAAATTAGTTGTGAACTAAAATTATTTTTTATATTCAGCGAAACTAAAAACAATTATGCTAAACAGTTATGCTTACTTTAAGAAAAAAGAGTGCTTAAATTTGTGTTAAAATCAGATAACATGTTTATGGGATAGTATAATTGCCTCATAACTCAAGGTCATAACAAGAGATTCATAAACAGAGTTTGATTGTTATGGTGTAAAATATGTATTCCAAAGTATTAGGTTTGGCTTTTATCCAAAGCACTAGGTTTTGTTGTTATAGAAGCTGAAATAAAATTATTTCATTCTTTAGGAAATGGGAAAAGCAAAGTAGAAAGCATCCAAGCTCGATAAAATAGTAATGGTAATGTGTGAGAAAAAGTATGTCTTTCATGAAGCTAATAAGTGTGTTGATGTGCTTACTAAGCAGGGATGCCAACAAGCTGAGGATTTTGTAATATTCTGTCTCCTCTTTCCTATGAATTTTCTATCATGGTTGATTTAGATGCTATTGGTCTGTATTCTAAAAGACTTACTACTATATATATTTTTTAAGAATGAATGAGGTCCTTTTAACCAAAAAAAGAAAGAAAAAAGAATGAATGAAATCCTTTTAACCCAAAAAAGAACAGAAAAGAAAGAAATCTAAGAGCTTTTCTGATATACATGTAAATTTGAATTGATATATCTACTTTTAATTCAAAATGGTAATCGTGACAAAGACGATGAAGATGAAATTAAGGAAATACAGTGTACTTTAACTAGGAGGGCCCTAAACATTTGAGGTGGTGACAAATGTTTTAGTTATTGTTTCAATTTTTGTTACAACAATCAAAGGTTTTGATGTACCATTTGTAAAAATTGAATTTTGGTTGACTTTTTTTTAGTATATTAAACAATCGAATCATGGGTTGTTATATTTGGTTTGATTTTGAGTTGTGAATGGTAATTACAAAAGTTATTAGAGATATTAAGAGAAAAGTTACAAATGCTACTATAGGTATTATTATTTATATTTTAGTAAGTTTGATTATTTAAAAAGTATTTGTATTTGTGGTTTCTTCCATATCTCAAGTTCTAGAAAAGAATAGCACGTCTGCTACTTGGATTAACCAATTCATTTTTGTACAAAATAAATAGTTGAATCTTTGGATGTAACTGATTTTTAATCAAATTACTCAATATTATGTTCTTTTATCAGCTTCGATTTAATGTAATAAGCTTCTGAAAAAAGTCTACATTTGCTTTTTCCAATTAAAAAAGAAAGAAAAAAAATCTATAGATTTGAAAATATATATCTAAAGAAGCATTTGATAACTTATCCCGTGCGTTGCACGGGCTATTGTCTAGTATATAAAAGAGTCAAGGATTTTGTCAGTTGTCCATAAGGCCTCATGAGATCAATGAGGTATTTGGATTCGAAACTTTTAACCAGTATCTTGGGGCCACCTCTAATGGATTTCTTCTTGAAATTACCTAATGTGTGTGGGAATAGAGATTATATATTCAATACTCAAAGAGTTTTGGACACCGTTGCTAGCAAAAAATAAAAAATCATATACATAAATAGATGTGATATTGTGAATTTGTAGTTCGAGAGAACTTGTGATTTGTTAAGCTCATGTTTGGATGAGTTAATTTTTATTGGTTAATTTTGTTTTGAAATTAAATTTATATGTATCCACGTAAACAAAATAAGTTAGGAATTCTTTCCAAGCTATTCACAATGTATCATCATAATCCATAATTTTGAAAATCAAAATATAAACTCAACAAAACATGGCCGAAAATGAAAACGACTGTCGTTTTTTAGATGCCAAAAACGATTAAATCGTATTGCGCTCTCAACATGAAAGCCCGTTTTCGAGTGGGCCCACTGCAAACGCACCCACGGCCCATATAAAATTAGGGTTTTCATATAAATAGCACTAAAGCCACACCCTTTTCCACTTGTTCCAGAGAGCCTTCATTTTTCTCGGCCGCATAGGTTAAACGAGGGCTCCAAAGAAGAGAAGCTAGGGTTTTTCTTCACTCAGTCGCCATGAGAGCCAAGGTAAAAAAAAAAAAGATCAGCATATTATACTTTCATTTCTCTTTCAATGAAAAATTTTCTCTGCGCTAGATTACAATGGTAACTGTATGTATAAATATATATTTTTACAGTGGAAGAAGAAGCGTATGAGGAGGCTGAAGAGGAAGCGCCGAAAGATGAGGCAGAGATCCAAGTAGAAGCGATAGTGTAGCACTGGCTCACTCAAGCTCTTACCGTGGCGTTTCTCGCTCTTTGGTTTTAGCCACTTCTATTTAATCTAAAGATTTTAGCTGTCGTTTTAGGCTTTGTTTGTTAAACAATTCGCAACGTTTTGCGGACCTTTTGTTTACTTGTTATTGACTCTGTTGAGGTTTTAAGTTTTGTTAAATGAATCTACCAGTTGATGCAACTAGTTTATTTTTTGTGCTTTTAAGTTTGATTGGTATGGTATTGTTTATGTGAATGCGATTGTGGTTCAATATCTTAGTATTTGGAAGCACTTTTATTGGGGCAAAATAGGTTTTGCTATTGTAGTGGAATCTGTAGATTTGGGTTTGAAATGTGTTTATAATGTTCTTTTGTATAATTTTAATAACTCTAATTGACAAAACAATGTGGATTGGAATGGTTTGTTTGGCAAACCAAAGATTGGTTCGTTTGGCAAACCAAAGATTGGTTCAGTACAAGATTAACCAATTCTGAAATCAATAATACTAGTTGAATTTTGAGGTGTTTGATTTATATACAGTTTTTTCTCTAAACTATTCATAACTGCATTTACTCTTTTCCATGGAAACTTGTATACACTAGTTTTAAATATATTGAATTGTTTGTAGCTGACTTAGTTTTGTGGTTTGTCAAATACTTCATATTCATCAAGTAAATTGATGGGCTAGCATAAATTTTCTTGGGTAGTTGATGTCTGTATGTTCAAAGCATTTCGGTACTATGGTTTCCATTCCTATATTTGGTAAAGAAAATCGAATTTGATTTGCTCTGTCTGGAAAACAGAAATGCTATCGAGCTTTGTATTTATATATGATTATCAGTTACTTTCCTTTTATTGTGCTACTTCCCTTGTAGTGAAGAAAGGAATGGCTCTGTAATATTAGTAAATATGTCATCTAATATGGATGGTAAGGTTCATGCAGTTTAAAAATGTGCACTACATGGTTTAGGAAGGACTCGCTTCCCCACCCTTTACCAGGGTTTTGCCTTGTGGGTTGAGATAGCTTTGAGTGTCTTACTCTATGTTTGGATGGAGGGAGAGTACAGGAGATGGGAGAAGATGACTGGAATTTACTAAAATTTAGTATATTCCATGAAATTTTCCCTCTAATCTCCTCTCCTCTCCTCTCACTCCATTTCCCACCGTCCCAAACACACCCTTAGTATTGAGTTTGGAACTCACATTCATAAAAATGGAACTTACCGTCTACAATATGTACCAAAATATATGAAAACATTGAATAGCTAATTTAGGTGAACTTGTAAGGACACTTCGCACACTTGTGGACTGAGAGTATACTACTAGTTCATTTCCACATTCTTCTAACATCTCTGGGTTCTTCTAACTTCTCTGGGGTGTTTACTGTATAGCTACACATGTAATCATTTGTCACTTCCCAAGCCGACTTTCTTTAGCTTTTGAAATGCTTGTATGGTCTCTGCATCAAAACCGCCTGCAAACTGAAGGTTCTGATGGTTAGTAAGACAGATATTAAGGATTAGTACTACTGCTGACTACTGATTGTTTAGAGTCCATTTTACCTGGTGTACTCGATATGCAAATCGAACTCCTTGAAGCATAAGATTCTCATCACTTGAGCATTCATCAGACTGCAGTTCTTTAACTATCCTTTTCATGAATTCCTTGGCCAGCCTCATTGAACTTAGTTTCATCTGCTAACAATAAAGAATTAGGATTTACAGGTAATTATTCTTTTTGGTTTTAGTGGATGTGGAGAATTGTTTTTCCATGGAATATATAAAATCATTGGCTGATTTGGAAGCTCGTGTGGTTCATCGGAATGAAGATAATAGATAAATATATATCCATCCTCATTACTGCCTTGTACCAGCTTGTATCACAGACTCGATGCTGGCCCTGACAAAAGGGTGGCAATGAGTGGGGCAAGTCGGGGTGGGATGAGTTAATGAAGATAAATATATATAGAATTTTGTTAACCAGTGTCCTTAGGACAATGGTTAAGGAGCATTAAATACCTGTACTATTAATAATAAATAGAAAGACTAAAACACCTTTAAAAGTTTTTTTTTCTATTATTTTAATATTAAATTTTTACTCATTTCAATAAAGTGGAAGCATTAAATACTTCCTTAAACATTGTCCTAATGACACTCGTTAACAGGACCCACCCATATATATATATATATATATATATCCATCTTCATTATTACCTTGTACCAGTTTGCATCACAGACTCGATGCTGACCCATAACGGGGTGGCAAGGAGTGGGGCAAGTAGGGGCAGGATAAGTTACATGTATTTTGCGCCATCTATAATGACTAATGAGAGCTGTGGCATTGATGACATTGATGAGACAAGGATAAGAGAGAAATTGAAGAGTACTAAGAGGGAGATAATCTTTTAGGGATGAGAATAGAATATGTATAAACAAAATTAAATTATATATAACGGAATTGAACACAAAACGAGCAAAACCTGTCCCCATTTTATATCCTTTGTAGACTGGGTAAACCCATGAGCAGGACAGTTTCCCCATGCGGGAGACAGGTCGGGATATTTTGCCATCCTTGTGCTGGCCATAAAGTCATTCTAGCTTGGTCTGCTAGCTATGAAGTCTCAGCACCCTTTAACACTAATCACTTGTGCCGGGGATTTTTCCGATTATTAGTCACGTTGCTTGACCACAAGTTAGTAGTTATGACTTACTACAATGGATTAGACAATTTCGATTGTCCTCATTTTTCGTTCAAGAGATTAATCTTGATCGAGGTTTATTGAGTGATAATTCTCGACAGTGACTACTTCACTTTCCTATTTATATAAGATGGACCATTTAGTTTGTACCTAAAAATTTTATTTATTTATTTTTAAAACAAAAAAGCGAAGAAAAGAAACCATGAATGGTTGATGAATATCTACCAGTTTAAAATGCAATTCCACTCCAGTGCTTATTAAACGCTTTTAAGGTAAGACATTGTTATCAATTAAACCTCCAAGCTTTGGGGTAAAGATCAGCTATGTGCTGCCTACCTGACCAATTAGGCCTGTGTCCAGCAACCATTCCCAAGGGATCTGAAGATCCCTGTACCTCTTGCTTGTGCTTTCCCTCATCCTTTCTACATTGTCAATGCTTTGCTCCAACCTGTAGATTGAAATATGATCATGTAATTAATCTACAGTGTAGAATGAAATTACTGAGTTTGTATATATTAGTTTATACATGCTCGCCTGTCTTGCAATGCTTGAATTCTTCTTAGAGCCTGTGTCAAAGGCTCTTTTGGGTTGTCCTCAAAATGTGACACTTCAGATTCAAGGCTCTTTAGATCTCGGTAGGTGAAAGCGGCTTCCCTTAGTGCATCAGCTTTACGTTCTGGCCATTGTGGGAAATGCCTCAGCACTGCCCTTTCATCAACCAGTGAAGACAATTCCCCATCTAGCCATTTCACAAATGACTCTACCTCAGAAATATCTCTATGTGCTGCAGACTCTACCTCTTTAATCAACAACGTAATGAATTCGCCGCGTCTTTCTACGTCTGATTTTATCTGCTCATGAATTTGCATAGAGTCAGCATAGTTTTTTTGTTTTGTATTCAGAGAAACTAAATATGAAGAATAGGCTGCTACTACGTACTATACTATACTTACAGCTGAAAGATATGTTGAGCGGTTTTCGATTTCTCCAATCATGTTCTTAGTAAATGCAACTACAGCAGCTCCTGCAGGATTGGTTCTGTTATCCTTGTTTGCATCTCTCCTAGTTAGTGAACGGTATAATTCCATCACCTCTGGCACTCGCCGCACTGCTCTTGACCCAGCTAGCAATTTTGATGGCAGTGGTGGTGGTGGCGGTGTTGGTGGTGCTATATTTCCTTTCACTTCCTTAGGCAATGAGGGAGTGACTGAATTAGGCCTTGGTGGTGGGCTTGGTATCTTCATTGTTTTCTCTGCTGTTGCTTCTATGATATCTGTTCCGGTACACACTTTTTCGACTCCTGGATTTTGTTCTGATACACTCATGAACATGGATGGTTTGTGTTGTGATGCATCTGTATAGTTGCTATCCAGGGTGTTCTGTAACTTCTTCCATAGCATGGTCTTCCTCTCATTATTGTGTGCTCTAATGGAACTTATTTGTGCTTTTAGACGGCTTACTTCTTGTTTTAGCTCTTGGTTCTCTTTCTCCAATGAATCAATCCTGGTGAGAGACACTTCAAGTTCTTTCTTGACAAAGTTGATCTCTGATTCATCCTCCTCTTGTGGCATTTTCTTGTTCTCTGCTTTCACTGGAAGGTTGACACAGGCATAGGACTAGGAGTCACACCCAATTGTTGGTTCTTTTCTCTTTTAAGTATTTATGATCTTGCTTTTGAAGTAAGGTTGTCATGTGTACCTAAGCCTCAGGAGTGATATCAAAGAAAATGCCCCTGGATTTTTTAGAAATGGCAGTTTGGGAAGTAAACCTTGTACATTAATCTCTTCACAAGGATGCTTTGGTACATTTAAAAGTTTTGGTGTGTTAAATGCGGAAATTTTAAATTTCTTTTTCTTGTCCTTCGTATTTCAATTTGCAGTTTAGGTGAAAGATTACTTTGGTTTGCGAGCATGTGATTAATTTCCTTGAGGAAAATCAAGTTAGGTACAACATTGAATTATTAGTGGAATTTACGTTAAGACTCCTTTTGTCGGTCATATTTTTCATTAATACGTTTTTTGTTAGCTATTGAAATCATGTCATGAGGTACATACACATAAGCATGCTACAGTGTATGTTGACAAGATCATAGGAGTGAAGTAGTGTGAAGGTTTATTCATGATTAAAAATTTATTTTTTGAATCTAATAATATACAAATTACCACTTCATTTTAATTTACCAACTTGATCTTGTTGCTCGAGGTAACAAACATGCATGAACCATTTCATGAAGTATATGTCCGGATAGTCCAAATTCTCGATAGTTAACTCTCAACTTTTCGATTAAAAAACAATATCGATAAAGACATGTATGTATATTTAACTGTTTGTATAGATTAAATTTATAATATTAATCTGAATTATAAAGTATTTTAAATGAATATGATTTTTTTTTTCTTTGTATAAGTTTTTACTTTTTAAATATTTTACACGTACAGTCTTTGAAACATGGTCCAAACAGCAAATGAAAAATGATTGATTGCAAACTTCCAACTTCCAACGTTTGAAACTTTCAAATCCTCGTGGTCCAAGTGTCAATCCTAGACTGGGATGTTAAGTCAATTCCAGTCTTATTTATGATTTTTATGTTTTTTAAGGCGATCTATGTGAACTGATGCAGTGTTCTATATGGACTAAGATGGCATTTGTTATTCTTTGCTTGTGAAGCAATGTGCAAAAAAAACGAAAAGGGCGGTGGGAGAAGAATTATATTGAAGAAGGCTGAAAAGTTAAAGAAAAAGAAAAAGCATTGATAATTACAGCCTACCAGATGAGATCCTCCTAATAAGTACTAGACCTTTGTTCTCAAGCCCCACCCCAAATGAACGGTTGTATTTCTTTACTCTAATAAATTTCAATCATATGGTCGTATTAAGCAAGATAAAACAAATAATATTATCTTTACCTAAGCATAATTAAATTAAACCATGTGCTTGTATTGCAATACAATTAAAGAACTTAAGATACAGTACCTAAACAATTTTTACCTTATTTTTGTCATCTAGTTACAAGGGGATCATAGTTGAGTCAAAAGGTTTTTTTAATATAAACATCACTGTTACTTTATACATTACAAATTTAATGTATTGGTGGGATTACATTACAAATATGATGAGGAGGATATTTATTTGAGTGATAGAAGAAAGTAATTTGATGGCGATATTTTGCTTTCTGAGGTAGTTGAATCTGAAAAGATAATCCAGCAGCACTATAATTGTGGTGAAGAAGATTAAAACAACTTAAAATGAGAGGTTGCTCAATGGTCCTCAACTCGTGTCACTTGAGCATCTAAATTGTGCAATTACTTGGATCTAGACTCTTAGAGCACTAGATCTATCTTTGGAACTTTAAAAAGGATTATATTCTTGCCAATTCCAAAGATGCAAAAGCAAAAGTGCCTTAAATTAAAATGGAGCGGTAGCTGGTACAGGTTTGGAATTTGGCCTTTACTTTCGGCATGTCCATCCTTAGCTCTTAATATGACCTACCTGTTGCCTATTGTGAAGGGAACCTTGTAGGGTGATAGATTAACAAGTAACAACCTTGTAGTGAGGGTAATGGATTAAAGGGTTTGTTATCACAGAAAAATGTATCATTAACAGTTGGGAGAAGATATCTCATTCATTAAATATATGCATTCATAAAATGGGACAATTATAACCAGCTAAGAAAAATTTGTGGTACGTATTTCATATAGATTGCCATCTATGCCCCAAGACAGGGAAATAGTCTATCACGGTTTAATCAAAGAATAATACTGGTCATGAGGTCGTTGTTCTCCTTCTAAAGTTTCGACAATGCAAGGCTGTAATATTTATTGAGGTCGTTGCCGTCCAACAATCCCAACTCCAAGAAGAAGCTTACCTAGTTCTTATTGATTGCATCTTATAATAATCGAAGTAGTAGAATTTGCTTTTACTAGTCCACAACTCAGAATGATTCTTAAAAAGAGAAAAAGAAAAAAAAGTCTACAACTCAGAATCTCCAGCCAACTATCCCTAAATCTGCATACCTATTGCCCCAGATCATGGTAGTGCAAACTTTGGAATTGTTAGATCTTTTTTTTTTTTTTTTTAAAGTAAATATAGGCATATAGCTTAAAAAGAATATGGGATAATAAATGAGTTATGCTAGAATCACAATTTTGTGCACAACTTTTTGGTCGTGACAATGGTTATCACTTATTTCACTGGAATCTACTGTTGGACCCACTTATATTTCTCACCGACCAACACACAACACATCAGCAGGTTGTGACAAATATCGTGGGAAATGTTGTGATCCTTTTTGGGTAAGAATACTCTAATAGTTTCATGTAGTTTGCATATACAATCATGTCTACCCGTGACAGTCTACATCATGTGATATTTTTGAACATGCTCTCTCTCCATATTTTACTGACAAACCAAATCATCCTTTATGCCATGGTAGATTTTTCACATTCCAAGTTTCCAACTAACTCAGATTGTTAAGGTGATCATGGCGGTTGTCCACGGGCCATTTTTCTTTTTTTCCCACCTAAGCCAAGTTAAATTATGAGAAACATCCACCACGCATGCTTCATTGAATCCTTAGGTTGAAACAACTGGAACATTTCTGATTTCTCCAACCAAGCATATATCCCGTGACTATTCCATTCAAAGAGACCTATGGGTTCAGGCCCAGAACTTCTGGCTGCCCAATTGTGTGTTAGGATAATCCAACCAAGATGGACTCCAACTCCTACATGGCATATTAGGATTCCACCACCCCTTATCTGCACCTATATCCACAAGACTAAAGCCCCCTTGCAGGTAAGACTTGTTGCCTTTGAAAGTCACAGTTAGCAGTTTTACAAGCCCAGTCCAAAGTCATGGACCAGACCTGTCATATAACAGGGCTTGGAAATTGGTATAAAGCTTAGCTTCATTATTAGGCATAAGAAACTAGGTTGACTATGGTCCCAAAGAACTTGGCCCATGAGCAGGATAATAGAACTTGAGTTTTGATCCATTACTCATGACAGTCTCTAATGTAAATTTCTCTATTGGAAATGTTGTCATTTTATTCAAACATTATTGTAGTTAAGTTCTCAATTCAGATTCAAAAATGTAGAAACAAAAGAAAAGAAAAAGATAGTCCCTCAGAGAAAGATAAGCAAACAGTTCCACATAGAATATGCTCAAAAGGCTCAAAATTTAGAATTAACCATGAAATGAAAACTTACTCATACTAAAGGATTCGTTTGTGACAAAATGCTAAAATACTCAATATTCTCTTATTCTAATTTCAAACTCAATTCAGCTGAAACATAGTTCTCTCATTGAGGATTTGGTGGGCGGCTATTGGCTGCAGAGACCCTGGACCCCCATTCAAGCAGCTCTTTACTTGTATCATCCTTGTGAACATTCACTTCTATGAAGCAAAAGCAGTCTTTCTTAGCCTCATTAGCCATTTCAATTGCTTCAATAAGCTCCTCTTCACAAAAAACCTGATGAATTAACAATGTCAGATATTGTTATAAGTACTGACTTTCCCATATGACCATTCAAACAACTAAACCAAACTTGTAAGCATTAAAACACATACTGACCTTTGTTGTCCAGCACTTTCCTTGACCATTGTGGATTGCATCCACTAAGCCAGTGTAGTTCCAGTTCTTGATCACATTGTAAGGCCCATCATGGATTTCAACTTCTATGGTGTATCCACCATTGTTTATTAGGAAGATTATGCTCTTTTGCCCACATCGTAACATTGTTGACACATCTTGTGCTGTCACCTATCGGCCAAAATATAAAGGTTTAGGAACCACTCAACAACATTAGTAAATCATCAATTATGCAACTGAATTAATTTCTTAGTACATTAGCTTGAAACAAAAATTCAATATTTTGGTATATAATAGAAAGTTAACATTGATTGCATATAAAAGCTCAGTCTTTTTCAAATTGCTACTTGAGAAGTATATTGGAGCAATGCTAACCTGAAAGCTGCCATCACCAATGCAAGCAATGACACGCTTGTTTGGTACTGACTGAGCATAGCCAAGGGTTGCACCAACAGACCACCCAATCGAACCATACTGCATTTGGAATTCATACCTGCAACACCAACTTTTATTTTCTTGATCATGTTCATAAAATTTGAATAATACAGAGATACTATATATGCTAGAGTCTTTGTTGCTTACCCACATCCTGCTGGTAATTTTAGTTTCTGGCAATTAAACCATGAATCTCCTGTCTCAGCAATCACAGCAGTCTCACTTGAGAGCATATTCTGGATATGTTGAAAGAGAACATTGACCCTCAATGGCTCTTTAGGCTCACTTTTAAGAGGAACCCCATCAGGGATATAGATGCGGCTGTAGTTTTCATAAGCAGTTGTATTGCGGTTAAGCCTCTTAGCAAGTGCCCTTAGGAAGTCCTTCATTAGGACACACCCAAAAGCAGGTCCATTAGCAACTATTACGCGATCCGGCTGCACAATGATTGCTTTCTCCTTCTTGAGGAGGAGTGAGTACCCAACAGAGCTGTAGTCATTAAAGATTGGCCCAGCAAACAAGTATGCATCAGCAGATTCCACAATCTCAGCACAGAATGCAGTGCTCACTGCACCCCAATAAGTCCCAATGAAGTGAGGGTGATTCTCTGGCACTAGTCCCTTTGCTGATGGCATCACAGCAAGGGGATAGCCACAAGCATCAGCCAATTCAACAAATGCCTCACATGCCTTTGCTACTCGCAGCTTTGGTCCACTTACCATCACTGGCTTCACCGCCTTGTTCAAGAAGGCTGCTGTTGCCTCTACAGCTGCTTCTAGCCCCATATTGTTACTCAATCTGTATCAAGAAATCCCAATAAAACCCAAAATCAAAATCGCCTTTTTTTTTTTCTTTTTTTTTTTTTTTCATGTACTTAATTCCCAAAACCAAGAATCAAATAGCAGAAAAAATTACCTGGGTGATAGAGCAAAAGGAATGGGCTCCCTGCTGAAAGTTGGGTAAGGGATACCAGCCAAATTGCAACTGATGCTGATATAGACAGGCTTGCTTTCTTTTAAAGCAGTAGAAATGGCTGTATCAATCAGTTCGTGTGCATCTTCCAAGTTATTCACTATAGCCTATAACAGAAAAAATACAAACCAATATCAATCTCCCTATTGCCACAACAACCAGCCGGGTAAATTCAATCAATCAAGAATATTCACAAAACAAAAAAAATTCAACTTTGCGATCCAAAATGTACTCAACAAAAGTATTTTGCATCTGTCCAATATTTTTAATCAGAAATCATAATCCACAAAGGTCTAGTTTGTAAAAAACTTTAATAATCCAATCATTAATATGCTAGAACACAATTTGAAAAAAATTCAAGAAAGATAATATCTTACTCACCTGAAAACAAGTCACAGGCTTGAAGCATTGTACTTCTTGGCTGAAATCCGGTAATCCAATAGTATGGTGGAGAATTCTGTTAGTCCCAAAATCATTTGTATTTGGCCCTCCAACAATACAAATAACTGGAAGATTCTCACTGTAAGCCCCAGCAATAGCATTGAGAACGCTAAGCCCACCTACTGTGAATGTGACAACGCATGCACCAACCCCACGAGCCCTGGCGTAGCCATCAGCAGCATAGCCAGCATTGAGTTCATTGCAGCAACCAATATTGTTGAGACCAGGCTCAGCAATGAGGTGGTCAAGAAGTGTGAGGTTGAAGTCACCGGGGACGGAAAACACGTCGTTTATGCCAATCTGGACGAGGCGGTGAGCAAGGTGTCGGCCTAGTGTGGCATCAGGGGATGCCAGTGAAGGAGTGTGAGCGTTTTGGATTGATGCAGTGCCGTTCTGAGAAGGGCTGCCCACGTTGTTGTTGCATGGTTTGCATGAGTCTAGCATGTTTATCGTGGTGTCCATGTGGGAATTACAAGGAACACAAAGCAAAGTGGACAAAAATCGAGATTTATAGCAATGTTTTGGTTAGTATATATTTGATCAAAATCAAGAAAACAAAAATGGGGTTTTGATACTGAGTGAAGTTAAGGGAGTGAGTATATATAGCGCGGTGGTTAAAGCGTGAAGCAAGTAACAAGGCAAAGAGTTTCTTGGGGAAGACTCGTAGGCCAAATCTGGTATTGAAGTGGGCTACAAGGTATTGGAAAATGAGAGTGTTTTATGATACTAGATTTATTCCCGGATTGCTTTTTATTAATTTTCCTTTTTTGGTATGTGTAATATGTATCCTCTAGATTTTCTGTTTCAATTTGGTATGTACTTTTGCATAAAAGGTAAATATTGTTGTATACTATGATATGCACAAATTATTTAATATGAATATACATTTACAAATTGTAGACATTAATATACACATTTGATAGATATATCCATATTTTAGATAGAGTATATGGATGTTGTGAGTTGGTATATGCAAATACCAGTATACCACTACCCCTAACATATGTGCTTGATTAAACAACAACATTTCTAATTTACCTTTGGCGTTATCAATTAAATCCCTATTTTACTCTTCAATTACTTGATTTATCTAAAAATTTATAATTGTGTAATTGGGAAACATGGGGAAAAAAAATAAGGGTTGTGGCTATCAATATTACAAATTATAGTTGGTGTAACTTTTATCGATGTTACATCATCCAATAGCTTTTATTTTTTATTTTTTTTTTAACAAATCCGTCGTTAGATTATATTGTCTGCCTAGGCCTTACATGCATGCAAAATATCAAGACTATTAGAGATTAATAACTATCTCATATATAAAATGTTTAAATTTCAAGTTTTTTAAACTTTACAATTATATACAAACATGTAATCCAAATGTACGATTTTCAAAATATTAATCCAAAATTCCTTGTGTGATATTTTTTCTTTTCTTTTCTCTATTGCTATTGAGTAACTATCTACACTCACAATAATTTGTGTAACCATGAATTCTATATTGTATTGCTATTATTCATATTAGGTCCCAACTCTAAAGCAACCGGCATTAATTAACTCCAAGAGATTAGTACAATGGTTTTTTGGTTTTAAGATTCTCACTATGAGCTCATGAGTTCAACTCCCTACACTAGTATCCAGCCAACCCTTGGGATAAATTAAGAGATTTATTCTGTGTTTGTCAGATGGAGTGACTATACATATTCAAAGACTAGTCAAGTCTCAAAGAATTTGGAACACCTGTTAGGAAAAATAAGAAAGTGGTGACATTAATTAATAGAGCTAGTTACTTCACATTGTATTTGACTTAGAAAGCAAATTAGAGGCTAGTAGGATTTCTATTAGCACTCTTTTGAGTGTTCTAAAAATATGAAAGGTGGGGAGCTAGAGATGGCAATTGGGTGGGGCAAGGCAGGATGGGGTAAAAGCATTTTGCTATTCTTAATGAGCTGGCGCTAACATTGATGAAATTAAGAGAGTTGAGAGAGAGATATAAGTGTTTTGGAGGTTTATAATAAAACATATATGAGATGTGAGGAAATGATTAGGGTCATTAGGACATTTCTGCAAAAAGTTTCGATTTAAAGCATGGTTCTGCTGGTCAGTCCATATGTATGTCTCAGCAATAGAAAACACTATGTTATTGAAGGTTTTTTTTTTTTTTTTTTTTCTCTCCCTTCTATGATGCATTAATTAGAGTGCAAACAGAGCTATACTCAGCTAGATCTAGATCTGATATTACCTCATAAGAATTATACAACAAAGATGGAATCCTCGTTCTCATTTTATGGAGTAACAACTCATGAAGTCCTGTTACATACATTATATTTTCTGTAAAACCATCACCATAAGACTACTTCATTTCTGTTTCCATGGATAAAAGAATCATGTACAAATTTGACTGAAGTGCTAGTTCTGCTATATGGTGTTCATTTGTCAAAAAGATAAATTCATATACATAATTTACATCCTAAGATACAGAGTGCAGCATGTAAACCTAAAGATCAGCAACAAGCAATCTAAGAAAGAGAAATAACACTTGTGGGGAGGATCCTCTTACAAGAAGTGGACTTTTTTCTTTAGCACTTAGATGTTAGACATAGTAAATCATACCAACTTCCAGCAAAGAAGTAGGAGACACCTTCATAAGAATATTAGGCTCTGTACAATTCTTGCTTAGAAAAGCATATACTACATCAATGGCTAATTTCTTGAAAATGGAAGATGAGTCCTTTGCCTTTGCATAGGAATGCCCAAAAACATAAGTGACACCAGATTCTCTAGCTTTTAAAATCTGTAGAGACTCATCCTTAAGAAGAAAACTTTCCACATGACGGATATCAGATTTCATCACTTGAATATCACATGAAGAGCTCACGGTGTCCTCATTAGGATATGAAAGTGAGATAGTATGGACTGATGAATCGAAGGCTTCGATATCTGAGTTTCCAAGCTCAACACATAAATCAGTTACTTTCGATGCAGTTTCTTCCTCGGTTTCTACAAATTGTAATAGTCCAGACACCAATCTGTTTTCAAAATTGTAATTTTCTTGTTGCAGATCCTTGTAACCATACCTCAGGATGCATCTGAACATGCCACACTCCTTTGGGCCTACCCTACTAATGAGAAGTCGTTCCTTTTCACTAACATAGGGAACTTGGACAGATTTTATGCAAACAAAAACAAGTACTTGATGGAATGCAGGTAAATTAGTCACAAAATGTCCAAAAACAGCTGGGACCCCTGTGGCCAGATTAGTGTATACAAGTCCAATTCCAGGGACCCGGACCATGCCCAAGCTTGGCCCTAAAGACACTATCCTATTCATTGAAACCTTGTTCTCCACATCAAACTGGTGTTTTTTCATTGTTCCGTAATTCCATATGTACATTACGGCCATAAAAACAGAAGACATTACAAGCGCAATCCATGCACCCTCAGGTACCTTGAAAATACATGCAGAGATGTAAAGCAATTCCATTGATCCAAACAATAACAGAAATACAACAACAGTAATTGTCTTTTGCTTCCAGACTATTATCATCACCAGTGCCATCAAGCAAGTTGTCACAAACATAACAGTAGTCACAGCTAGCCCTGTATATTCAGGAAAACAACCACGTTCATTCATGTACACAAAAGGCCTAAAGATGCATCAGCAATTTGCAAGTTTACTCAGTGGTTTAGGTTTATACCATATGCATGACCCATCATGTTTGTGTCCCTCAATCCAATTGTCACAGCTAAAGAAAGGCACATTAACATCCAATTGACCTCGGGTATGTATATTTGCCCATATATTTTGCTGGAAGTATGGATGATTCTAACATGGGGAAAGCAATTCAATGCACAACACTGGCTTATAATGGAGAAAGTAGCTGATATTACAGCCTGACTTCCTACCATGGCTGCAAAAGTGGCCACTATGAACACTGGCCAAAATACAGCTTCTGCATAGAAGATAATGGCATTAACACAAGAAATGGGGAAAGAATCACATAAACCAATGTGCACATTAATATGTTCTTGCCTGGTATGGCTTTATAGAAGCTTCTCTGAATATCTTCATGGTGCTTAGAGAGGAATGCAGCCTCACCCATATACGTAAGGAGCAAAGAGGGATATACTAGAAATGTGAAGGCTATCTGGGATTAGAAAACCAAGTGTTATGACAATGAGTTTGGCAATAAATTAATAAGCAAAGGCATTCATGTCCTATACATTGACTAGAGTTTGAGTTTACCCTAATTGAGAGTGGAGAGAAATGGCCCAAATTAGCAAACATTGTCTCCACACCTGAGATGATATTCAGAGTATAAGTGTAAAAATAGTTCCAGTAGCTCCTCTTAGTAACAAATAAATGGCAATAGCCATATTCAAAGAGTGAAAGAGTTACCTGTGATGGCAAGAACCACCCCTCCTAATGATATCCATCCTTCAACACCTGTGCTCCTAAGGAACTTTAACATGTAAATTGGAGAAAGTGCATGAATTATATGAGAATTCCACCGAAATATGTTGTATACCCCAATGCCAGTAAGACACAAAAGCCATGCTGTGACAATTGGAGCAAACATGAAAGCAACTCTGTGTGTTCCATGGTGCTGAAGGGAGAAAAGCCCCACTAAAATGACACATGAGATAATGACAACATAATCTGAAAGAAAAGGAAATCAAATAGAATTAATAGACAGTGACATTTTTTAAGGGGAACAGGAAGATAGCAATGTATTGAGCTGCACTTACTCTCATGGAGTTCTGTGATCTTCAGTTTGACGCCTGAAACCGCTGAAAGAACTGAAGGGGAAGCACAGGCAAATCTCTATAAGATCATCTATGGAAAGTAAAGCAGAAATGAAACTGAAAGACCAGCATACTCATATATAAATGCACACTTTGCCTTTAGCATGCAGAATCATCTTCAACCAAGTTTCTTTTTCGAATTATGATCTAGGTTTCTGCATGATCAAATTCTTCGCTTTCCAAATATCATTTCAAGACTTATCCTATGCAATTAAAAACCAGCGAAAAAACCATTGATGACTTACCCTTATTTTTTCTGATTATAATAGGGGCAGATACTAGAAATATCACACAGTAAAATATAGTAGCAAGTTCGATCACAGTTATATGACATGTTTTAGAAAGAAGTATGTGGCTTAGAGCTGGATTTGTTAAGATTGTACATGCACAAATATGTATATTTTCATTTGAAACAGAATAAGATATTCCTATAAAATTTCATGGGTGATATACATTGAAGATATCATGTACTCTTCAAATAAAGCAACAATAAACTTGGGAAATGAAAAGCTAATAACTTCATTACTCAAAATCTGGAACATATTTACAATATGACACTAAGAATAATCTGATCCTAGGTATGCTTGAATCCATATCTTGAAGAATTAATATGAATAAGGCTAGGTAGTCAGAACAAATGATGGAGCAAATAACATCCATGCAGTAAAAAGCACTAGAGGCTGAGCAGCAGCACTAAATCCAGCTACCTGATATTGCAGGAGTGAGTACTCCATCACCAATAGCCATACAGGTTCCAAGCAGTACAAAAATTAAAAGCCCTTTGCGAAACCTTGGGTGCTTCTCAAAGAATGACTTTAGAGCAGAACTCTGCCATGTGTCTGCAGATCCTTCAGTTACATAGGCAGACAACTTCTCATCCGCGGCTTGTTGATTGGGTAGAATGCTTAGTCCTGCATGCCGGCAGAGAAGAGAGTACAATGCAAAGGTACCACCTGCATCATTAGTGAAAAGTTGACAATGATAAACTTTCTTCTTTGTCTAAAAATGAAGTCATGTTTCAAATGATATCTTACAGCTTTCCTTAAGGTTTACATCTACCATACAGGAGGAAATTCCCAGCTACAAATTTTAGGGAAAGCATCAAAGGCATATAGTGCTTCTGTTCAGTGTTGAGATTGAGAAGGCTATCATATAATAAGCAGCGGTTAGCTTGCTTATATGCCATTTTAACAGCATGGTATGCACCATCCCAAATTTATAAGAAAAAATTAGAAGATTATAGTAAATCACTCTTTCTCAGGGGTTGGCAGAACAATATGCATGTTCTCCATACATGCAGTGATCACTAGATTCAGGGCCAGAAGCGACCCTTTCCCATAATGGTGTCATAGCATCCTTCTCAACTATTGTTGGTATGTGAGGGAGTAAATTTTTGAGTCATGAGTTCAATCATGTTATCAAACTTTAGAAATTATTGAAAGGAATAACAAGTTTATACCTTCACCATTGTCATCAGCCAACATCACTATGAATACGTATTTGAAGAGAGCAATGAGTGTAATTGTCCAGAAGATAAAGGAAAGCACCCCATAAATCTCTTCATCATTCTCATGAAGGCTCAATTTCCTAGAGAAAGTGGTCTTGTAAACATAGAGAGGGGAGATACAGAGGTCACCATATACCACTCCAAGACTTTGATAAGCCAATGTGAGCACTGTTGTACAAGACACCCTTTTCAAGTTCTGGTTCAAGACACTAAATTTATTAACATATACGCAATAAACTTAGTTAGACGAAATAAAAAGGAACAGGCAATAGTGATCGCATTAAATTTTCATCATAATAGATCAGCATCATCAGAGATTCACGATACTACTTTGGCTTATCATTCAAGCCTAACTCAAATTATATAATTTCTTTTCCTGTTTAATTTCTTTCTAAAGATTGCACTGTTTGAGTACACTCGACACAGTTCAGGCAGCAAGCTTACAGTAAAGGCAGTAAAGCCATTACAATCATGGCTTTCCACTTAGATTGAAACCTGAGTTACCTTAAGGGATGAAGCATATGAAACAGACATGCACTTTACACACAATTATGTCATAAACTGAAACGACCAAGAACATCCTAAAATCCTGAACTAAGTTTAGTGAAGCAGAATACACTATTCCTTCTTCTACAATAACAACAACAATCAAACCTTAGTCCCACATTTTTGGGGTTACTATGGATCCTCATTAGAGTAGTCAGGGTCAACCATCTGTATTTGTGGGGAACGCCCCAACATATATCTGTAGTGGATCCATTCATAAAAAAGCCACTAAATTTCCACAACCCTCCTCTATTTTCCAGATTTGGGACCACCACCAATGAACAAAATATTTGACACTAAGCACAAACATAGGCAGAGTTATTCCTCCTCCAACATGTTACATGTATCATACTATAACTCACCAATTAAACTCTTGTCAGAACCCCATTTACAATAGGACTAAATCAACCCAGAAACCACACAGAATCTTAATATGATGATCCCCACTAACAAATGTCATTCTTCCATTAATTTTCACACGCACTTTATGTCGGTATGTGCTTTCCAAACACATTATACATAAACATCATTTCATACAACCCCATTAATCCTAACACAGAAGCATTTAACCCAGAAACTATTTCCAAGAGTTAAAAAGTTTCCAGAAATAAAACCCCAGAATAAAAAATAAAAAAAAATCCCAGATGAAAAAAAGAAGAAGAAGAAAGGTGACACTAAGATTGAAATATCCACTTAATTCAATGGGCAAGAAAAGAAGCATTACCTGTTGAGATATTTCCTGTTCTAAAAATTCTTCAGATGGGTTCATGGCTTTTAGAGAGATAGAGAGAGAGAAGATTGGCAATGAAGAAGGCTGAGAATGAGAATATAAAGAGTGATGAGAGAAGAAGTAGAGAATGTAGGAAGTGCAGAGAGAAGCAGTGAAGTAGTCAATAGGCAAGTGATGTGTGTAACCAGGAAGTTGCTAAACACATTCAATGCCTTTTTTATTTATTTTTTTATTTTTTTATGAGAATGCCTTTTTGAATTTTAAGTTTTACTCTCTTGGAAATTGTACTATTAGTAGTACTACATTTTTTTTTTTTTTTTTTTTTAACAAGCTTTTAAAAATTTAATTTATTAAACCTGAATCTATCTTAAAATGAAAACATTTGTAGATATTTAATTTGATTCCTTTTTTCTTTTTTTTCTTTTTTTTACCTTAAAGAAACATCCAAAGATTCGTGCTTATCCAATTGTTTCATATGTTTTTTTAATTTTCTATGTCAGGGTGAATTAACTGTTCAAAAATATGTTCGAAAATATTAAAGTTATTATCAATTTTATTATAAAAATTCTACAAACTATAAATATGATTAAGGTCACATTAATAGCATAATAAATAAATTTATTAATTATTTTTTTTTTATATTTTAAAAATTCATATATCAGTTTATAAAATTAATAAAATAAAAAATTTAGTAAGTAAACATCACTAATGAACCGTTAGTCTCTAGCAGCCATAAAATCACCAACTCCTACTAATTTGAAAGAACTTATCTCTATCCAAAAAATAAAAAAAGCAAGAACTTATCCGTACATTAATTATAAAAAAAAAAAAAAATATCATTTGATGTGAGTGTCTCACTTATGTTTTACTGTATCAATAATTTTCTACTTAATACTATATCACAGAACATGAAATTGATGTGAAATAAAGTGTGCAATAGCTTACTATTCTCTAGTGTAGAAGAGATCATGATGAAACCATGACTTATACAATCCATATCAAATTTTTTGGCATGTAACAGATCCTATTCAAATTGATTGGATGAAAAAATTAGAATGGTTAAATTTTTCTTTTCTTATTCTGAAAAGAAAACAATTTTCTTTTGAGTTCTTAGTTTTAATGTTCCATTCCAAGTTAAATTTGACTGACCAAGCTGTATGCAAACAAATGGCAAAGCTTCTTCTAGTTTACTAGGTGTCCTAACCTACTCCTCAATCGTACCTACTAGGCTACTAACGTGTCATGTAAATCTTTTGTGCAAGTAATATTAGGTAGATATATAGTGTTTGCTATGAAGATGCCACTTGAACATTCCAAAAGATTGTACATGGCAACACGTCCACATGAAGTTTGCATTCTTTACTCCAAATCTCTACTTCTTTTGTGAACATTCTCGATTTTGTATTTGATTTTGACTGATTTGAGGAAAGCAGTTTATTAAAGATAAACCAAAATTAGTGAGATGTTAAATATAACGAGCCTACCATATTTATAATTGGTACGAAAATATGAATAATTAATATAAAAAATTATATTAATTATTAATATTAATTGGATGTGAAAATATAAATATATAGGCCACTATTTGAAAGATTAAAAGTTACTATTTCATAATATAATATCGTATTAATTATTACTGTGATGATTAAAAAGAAAATTAGAAAAGAATTAAGGGCATTAAAATACGATGGTATTACAGCTGTATGCTGTCTTCTGCTCAGCTTTTTTGTGAAAGAAAGAATTTATTTGTTGACTGAAAGGTGGGACAACCAGACCTGTCCACACCAAAGCTACAGCGAAGTGTCCTTTTCCCTTCCATTATGTCCTTTTTGTTCAGGTCCTTCTGGGCCAAAGCTAGTTCTGTTCAATTTTTTTTATTTTATTTTTTTATAAATAAAAAGATTTTAATAAAAGTAAAAACACATTACACAACCCTCTTAAGAGGGAGATAAAACTTTACAAAGAGAGTAGAAAAAGTAACATTCATTATAGAAAAAGACCCTACGCAGAGGGCGGCAAAAGACCCTACATAGAGGGCGGCAAAATAAAACAGGAAAAGAAAAAAGCTAACAACATAATTTACAACAGAAACATTCCAACAACAAACAACCCAAAATACATAATACCAAATAGCACAAAACTTGATCCCAATCCAGTAGATTTCAAGAACAACCACCGCAACCAATGTCTAGAAACGCAGAAGATTTGGATCCATTAATCCCAGCCAAGCAAGTCACTGAGAGGTCAAATCGAATTTGCCAAAAGATTCAAGTGTGGTAGGGGCTCTTCACAAAAAAGAGTTTTGAATAGTCTACCCCAAGATTAGGGTAATCGAAGGAAACTCGAACTGGAATAAATGCCCAAACCCAATGCCCACCAGACATCCGCAGCCGGAGAAGATCTCGACTCCCACTAAAACAGCCAAGCCGTGCCGATCTAAGTACCAAAATAAGAAAGAAGAGAAAAACAAAAGAGGAAGGCGAAAGGTAAAGGGCCACGCTACCGCAATCGGACCATCTCTGGTCACGATCTCCCTCACACGGAGGTGAGGGGCGGCTGCGCAGTCCTGAACGGAGCAAAAAACGGGTCAAATAGGTTCAGAGGATCGGTTGGGTTTTTTTTTTTTTTTTTTCCTTTGGAAGGTTCTCTTAGAATTCTTAGCTTTAGTCTAAATGACAGTTGACAGTTCTTAGCTTTAGTCTAAATGACAGTTGACAATTCAATTTGTGGCTTTCTTACGTATATGATATTAGTTCTGTTCAAATTAGGAGTACATTAGCATTTCGAAAAAACATTTGAACAATGATTAGGAATTGGAGAATTGGATGAATACTAATATGTATGAAATGGATTGAACCCACATCCTACCCTCACGGTTTAATTTAGAGGAAGGGAATACTATTGAGCAAATGTCCATTGGATGACATTGACATAAGCCTTTCTAAATTGCCTGAAATATATTTTAAGCTGAATGAATGCATGCTTATGTGTATCAATGTTAAGGTTAAAATTCAATTTAATCCTTTAATTTTTACTTTGATTGTGAAATTAGTCAATAAGGTTTAATTATTGTTAATTTAGTCCCACATTTTGTCAAAATGGCTCAATTTGCTCATTACATCAAAATTTGTAAGCAAAGGAAATCGTTTAAACATTTTTATTTTATTTTAAATACTTATCAAATAACAAGATCTATTAAATGGCGCATCTTAAGAACATTATGTGTTAAATTTTTAATCAAAAAATATTGTTTAAATGACTCATTTTGACAAAATGAGGAACTAAATTGACCAAAGTTAAACCTTAAGAATCAATTTGAAAATTAAAGAAAAAATTAAAATAAAAGTTAAAGGGCTAAATTGAATTTTGTCATATCATTAATTACGTTGCTATGTAGTTAGTATTATTTAGTGCTGAGCTAAGCTAGATTTTCAATTCATATATCAATCTATCTATAAAGTCCATTACCTTATTAGTGAATTAAATGAGTTTGGACACCTACAATCAACCTATGAATTCCTTTGAATTAAAGAGTTTGGACACATGCAGAGACGAAGCCACGTTATGGAGTGGGGGGTTTGATAGATTTAACCCCCAAAAATAAGTATTAGTCTCCACAAAACTAAAAAAATTGAATCTTCTTTAGGTGAGAATTAAACTCGAGTAGTACTATATTTTTTTGCTAAATAACTCGAGTAGTATTACATGCACAATAATTTTCACAACAATTGTATTTGTAGCTTTCTATTAATTCTCACATGAACCCACCAAGGACATTACTTTATTATCTATCATTCATAACTTGACACTTTAATATTGTTGTAAAATTATTATGACACTGTTGTGCCCATAGCTTTATTGATTAAACTCACCTAACTCCATTATCTAAAAAACAAAATAACAAACTCACCCACCATACTGTCTAATAACTCAAACAACTTACGTTATTGATCATTTTTTCTCATCTTATTAGATTAAGGAAATAGTTTACCTCCAACTCGGTTTGAAGGAATTCTCCTCCAACTCACTACGTGGCAATAAAATAAACCATCCACATGTACTTTTAGTCACATGACCTTTTTAAAGAGTCATGTGACTTTTTCAAATAATACATGTGGATAGTCTATTTAATTGACACAGTAGTGGATTGAAGAAGAATTCCTCCAAACTGGGTTGGAGGTAAACTATGTCCATTGATTAATCGTTCCTCTCTCTCATATTCTAGCTCCTCTCCCTATGTATCTCTCTCTCTCTCTCTCTCTCTCTCTTGCACAACTCAATCTTCACAGGCATCTCTCCCTCTCACACTCTCAGACCTCTCTATCTCTTGTACTCTCTGCCACACTCACTCTGGACTCTTAGGCGTGGCTATGTATGCCCTTGGACACAAGCATTTCATATAACACTGTGTCTACGTTAAATTATAAAAATACGATAATGGAAACTAAAGAAGGCTTAGAAAGTGCTGGTGTGGACTTCTGACCTCCTGATTCGGTCGTTAAACTCTGAAAGCAAAATCAAAATTCAAATGGTGATTGATATGCATTATTTGCCAATAGTATAAGATACTAGAATTTGATGTTTCCCACCAAATTAGAAAAGAAAGAAAGGGAAATATACGGTGTCAACTTGTCCTAAAGATACGATGTTTCACTTATGACTAATCTCTCTCAACAATAATGTCTTCTCTTCTCTATACGATTCATCAGACTAGACAACTTAATAAAAAATTGTTTTTGAATTTGGATTATAATAAGATGCAAACTTAGGAACTAAAATAATCTTCATTAACAACCAGATTCTACTTTGTTTCTCCCGGTATCATTGGGTTCCGCCGTACAATTATCGGATTTCATTATGGGCACGATGATTGTTTGAGTTAGAACTACATGATACATATGATTAGAATAATCCAAGGTTATCTATCTTAACAACCAATCAGTCTTTGTTTAGTTCTTCAAATTCCCGGTATTATTGGGGTCCAACCTACGATGTTTTACTATAGCGAATAGCCGAATACACTGCATATAGAGATGCTTAAATTTTAAAAAGAAAGAATGTGACGGTGTAAGTTGTAACAGTGCAGACTCGATCGAGATTTTAGGTGCCCATTCTACGTCAAATATTTATAGGCCTCTTATGCATGTCCCATTTTGATTCAATGCTTGGCCTTACAAGATTGGAAAGTGACTGTGAAAACTTGCTTACCTTATCCATCAGTTGCATTCATGGACTAAAAAAAATTAGGGCACTTGCTCCATCAAGGGTTCCTCGGGGTACCCATCAGGAATCGGGCCATCATTCATTTTTTGACCTTAGATGTTGCCGCGTGCCCGCGTGTGCAAAATGTTGAACTCGCCGCATGCCTTAGTAGTTTATATTCTTTTCTCTGATTGATATGATGCTCATGCCAAGTTGACCATATCCTCCTACAAAGCTACAGAAAGGTGCCATGCCGCATCATCAGAGACCTGTGAAGGCCCTTTATTTTGGGTCTTTAGTTTTTGACAAAATTGTATTTTATACCATATACTTTCCCAAGGGTCCTTAAATCAAATGTGGGCAGAGAGGTCCAGTTAAGCGGTTTCTTTATGAGAGAGTTTTCGTCTAGCCCAATAGGGATCCAGACCAGGACAAATGTAGGGTCCGGCTCCCCTCCCATTCAAAAGCCTCCAATTTCCTCCAGTTTTTATCTTGATGAAGGACATGTGGCAGATAAAAAATCAAATGGTAGAGAACAAGCCACTTCAAAAGTAATTTACTTCTCTCTCTCAACCTCACCTTTTAGTTCTCTCTCTCAACATGCCGGCGGTCATTCCAACTTCCAACTGAGACGATGGAAAACGAATCTACTAAAGCAAGCAAGAAAGGGGAAAATGGGCTAAACAAATGCAAGTTCACAAAGATAATCCTCCAATCATCAAATAAAGGAACAAAGAAGACAAATAGAAGCAACTTGAGCATACCCGAACCAGAGCTACCAATTAAAAGAAGAACAGCCAAAGCTGTACTGGGTTTTGCAATTGAAAAAGTAGCCACAAGGAGACTCATGAGAATTCCAAAGATTGCTTTTCCAATCTCTCTCTCAGTGCACAAAGAGTGTTTTGTGGGGTTTTTTTTTTTCTTAACTGGGTTTTGCTTTGTATCTATGAGAAAAATTCATGTGGGGTTAATTGCCGGCTTGCTGCTTCCGGGCTTGGTCACCACCGTAGATTTATTTTGGCAAGATGCTTTTCTGGCCTCCTTGATTTCTTCATCACCGCCGGATACTTCTCAACGACAGTCTCAGTTTGGAATGGCGTCCTCGGTGTTGTGTGTTGTGAGGTTGAGAGAGAGAAGTAAATCACTTTTGAAGTGGCTTGTTCTTTACCATTAGATTTTTTATCTGCCACATGTCCTTCATCAAGATAAAAACTGGAGGAAATTGGAGGCTTTTGAATGGGAGGGGAGCCGGACCCACAAAGGGTATCTCACAATCGGCCTCTCAGTACAAAAGCATTTGCAGGCTGCAGCAGCAGATGATTTGATTTCAGGGATCGAGATCCAATACAATAATTGAAAAACTATTGCATGACAGTTGAGATTGAAAATTGGAAAACAACTTTCAATCTCAACCGTCCAAATAAAAAGTAATTTTTAATATATCTGTTTGAACGGTCGAAATAGAAAATTAAAAAAACAACTTTCAATCTCTGACTTTCCAAGTATGACTATTGCACAGGATCTCATTCCTTTCAAAAGTCCAAAATTGACGTTTATATGGTACCTTTGTGAGAAGCCTCTCACTCTCTCTTTGTGTGATATGTCTCACAATATATCTGTTTGGAAGGGGGCCATATTTTCTTGTTGGTCCAAGCCAATGAGTTTGATTTTTAACCTAAATGACCAAAAAAAAAAAAAAAAAAAAAAGATATACCTACCGATTACAAGTCACATGGGTTAATTATTGCATCTAGCCAAAAAGGTAAGACATGTTGTCTTGTTACTCCTTTTCATCTGCCTCTTATCTGAATAAACACTTATTCTGGTCTTGAATAGCTAAATTACTTAATTTTTTATTATTATTTTTTTTTTTATAACATAGGAAATCTTTTTAAAGAAAAGTCATTTGGACTCATCTCTAGGTAATAAACCTACAAGCAACTGAACCCATCCGTCAGAACTAGTTGCCAGGTAATCCAAGGGCATTCACGCTTGAGGGACTAAGCAGTTTAGTTCATACTCATGCCCAAGAGCAGCTAAATTGCTTAAATTAACAATTGAATCATTTTCTTTGTATCCACACCAAATGCAAATTTGTTTATAGCTTTTTTTGGAGCGTATTTAGTTTATTATTTTACCCACTTTAAGCAAATAAACAAAAAGCTAATCCCCACTTTCAACAAATAAACAAAAAACTAATCCAAAAGCACTCTAAAGTAAGTACAGATATGTAAACTTTTTTTTTTTTTTTTTTTTAATAATTTGATAGTTTGGGGAAGATTTGAACCTTGAACTCTAGTTCTCCTTATAAAGGAAACTAATCAATGTCTATTGAGACACAAAATTCTTGTCACATTTTTATTCATGTTAACAATAAACCAAAAGCTAAGCAATAAGCACAAACGTTTTCACTAATGCTAATAAATGATGAATCATGTTAGATTAACCCGAATGTCTACAGCATAGGAGTGTTCTCCAGTTTAAAGGCCTTCCACTCCTGCTCTGTTTTTTTTTTTTCCCTCAAATGCTGGCTCTTCCTCTTCCTGCCCCTTCAATGTGAATTTCTAATTAACAAATCATAAATAGGCAGGCCTCCTCTTCCAGCCCTTCCAAGTGAATTTCAGGGGCCATGTGTACATTATTATTATTATTATTATTCATTGGCAACCAAGCACGTTGGCATCAAGTGGCAATCATTGAAAAACAAGCATGGAACTGACTCCCATTACAAGTTGGCAATAAAAGCCACTGCAAAGAATAAGTCTAATGACAAATTTTCACTACGAATTAAAACAAATAATTTACATTTCAGTTTGTCCTTAACCATCGAAGGGTATGTATGGAATAGGGGAGATGAGGGGAGAGGACTGAGGAGATAAAAAGGAAAGAGAAAGGTAAGTGGAATATACTAACACATCTGGACAATCTTGACATTCCATTTCACCATGGTACCAATAAAGGAGACCATACCCAATCAATTGAAATCAGAATCAAAACTGAATTGTAGCTTGAGACACAAGCAGAACAACTAAATTTTCGGGAAATTGGTTAACACTTAACAACAAGACACAACCTTTGGTTCAAAACTTAAAGAGATAACAATTCCAGACTTTGCACAAATAAAGAGATTATCCCAACAAAAACTGTATGTTTATAAAATTAAGTACTCTTTTTTGCAGCTCCTCATGAGAACAATGACCCGCAGCTTACACAAAGTAAATAAATAGTGTAGAAAAAAAACCCTACATAACCTCTGACAATACCCAAACTGCAAAAAACACAACCCTCAAATACGCGAACAGGAACTTCAACGGAAGTTCGACCCAATGTTGAAAAAGACTCAACTGAAGGACGCATAGAACCACACAATCCAACCCATAGAACACAATCCAATGAATTTCAGCTGCATAAAAATACAAGGACATGGGTGGGGAAAAGGCCAGGCCAGGCAACCAACCTCATCATATTTCCAGGTATATTTGGTATTAAAAACACATCCTCTTTAAGTTGAAGAAGCAGGCTCCTCATCTTTCTTCTCTGTTTTTTCAGCTTCAATCTTAGTTTCCTTCTCCGATTCAACAGGCACCTCTTCCTCAGCTTTGTCCTCAGTTTTCTTTTCTTTAACAGTCAACATCTCAAGAAGCCCAGCAGCTGCAGATGCATCCTTGTTTTCCTCTTTCTTGTTTTGAGATTCAGCAACTTCTTGAAATGTCTCCATGAAGGTTTTGTTATCTGATATTAAAACCAAATATTAATAATCTCCATAGAGTTGAGCAACTTTAAATTAACCATTAATTTAAAAATAAACATTTTAACATGAGAATGTTGCAGGACATTATAATGTGAACCTCGAAATATATTAGTGGCTCAAGCAGTACTCTACCCAAGGCCGGCCCAACCCTTAGGCGAGTTAAGCCGCCGCTTTAGGCCCCCAACAAAAAAAAAAAAAAAAAAACCCTTATAAATCAAGGCCCCCAAATTATAAAAAAAAAGCACACAGAGCCCCCATAGACAAGACTACATTAAGCTGGACTAAGGCTCCTGCCAACATCAGAAAGAAAAAAAAAAAAATCACAGAGGTCACAAACATTCTGATGGAAGAGGGGAAAAAAAGGAAGAAAAAAAATCACAGAGCTCACAGCTGAAGGTCCCTCAATCTATGAGGGTGGATTGAGGGGAAAAAAAGGAAGAAAAAAAATGGTGGAAGAGGTCAGTGAGGGTGGGTTGAGGGGAAAATAAAGAAGAAAAAAAAAAATTGGTGGAAGAGGTCGGTGAGGGTGAGGATTGAAGGCGAAAGAAAGAAGAAAAAAAATAAAATGAAAAGAAATAAGGGGAAGGGGTCTTTTTTTTTTTCTTTTTTTTTCAAACCACTTTGCTTCTACTGAACCTCCAAGAACCCGAGAATTCAAATCTTCCAAGAACTTCGTTGGAGGACCTTCAAGCAATGTATTCACTGATGCAAATTGAAGAACACTAATACATGCATGAATCTTCGGATGAACTACTGAAGATTGGGGATTGAGGAGGAAAAGAAAAGAAGTAAAAATGGAATGGGTAAGGTCTGAACAAGTGAGGGGAAAAAAATGGAGTAGGTGTGTGGTGGGGGAAAAGAAAAGGGAAATGGGGGAAGGGGTAGTGGGCCACGTGTGTGGTGGGGAAAAAGGGTGACCAAAAAAAAGAAAAAAAAAATTGGGGGAGGGGATAATCCTCTACAATATATGTAAATGCAACCCAAAACTTAAATTGAAAACAAACTACCAAACAAAAAAATTTATTTAAATTGAGTTTCAAAATGTGACTTGAAAATAAGGTACCACAGAATTTAAAAAAAAAAAACTAAATTCAAACAAATTTCAAATCTCAATTTGAAAAGTTGAAAAAAGTTATGATTTGAAAACACAAAATAAAAATATGTACCAAACAAGCCCATATTGTTTGCTATAAGTTTAGCATTTTAATTGGGTTGCTTGGTTGTGCAATGTATATTAATGCGTAATACTACTTTGTTTTATTTAGTAAGAAATCCGTTAGACAATCAACAACTGGATAAGACCCAATACCTAGAACTAACATTGTATAACACGATAATTTTTGTATGTGAATGGAGGAAATAAAAATGTGGAAAACGTTGTTATAGGAGGGATGATACCCGTCGGTACGGGATTAAAATGAATAGTTTCAATAAATATATTTTCTAAAAAAAACATTAATTTAATTTAGCATTGAATGATTAAGGCCCCAATTTAAAATTTTGCTTGAGGCCTCCAAAATAATTGGGCCGGTCCTAACTCTAACAACAACACACAAATAGAATACACAAAACATTTCAGAATTGATTGTCAATAGAGTCAATACACACATAATAACACTTTCTTGAAGCTAGTATCACTAGGAGTGAGATATGACCCTGTTTGTCAATAGAGAATAAAATTCAATATTCTCCCCCATTGTGTTCTCAAGTCGAAGAGGTATCAATATCATTATATAAAGAAGTTTGAAAATACTAAGAATTTCAAATTTCCATCTTTGGGTTTCCAAATGATAATATGTAATTATAGTATGGCACATTTATTCCTGTATACATGCATAATACAAAATCAATGAGTTCATTCCAATAGGTTTCATTGTTTAATATTTCTTCATATGCACACATGCTTAAGGAGTACCCCAATAGTGTGGGAATTTACTTTCATGCTTCATAATGCGACTCCCGATTCACTAATCACTAGCATAGCTTTACATAATGTAGTTCTTATTTGGTCTTGTTATATTAACACTGACAACAATGCTCTCCAAACTCACTTTTGCCACATACCTAGCATTACTCAATGACAAACCTTTCAAAATCCAATACTTAACTAATACATAAATCAACCTTCTGTGGAAATATCAGGATATACATCTTCTCTAACATAACCCTCAAGTCATTGAATAATACCAACATAGTTTTATTATTGTAAAATAGAAATAGTTCTTCAGCCTTGAATGTTATCTAAATCAAATAAAAAACCATCTGTGATAATGACAAGCTAATAACACTAGAATTTGATGACACTTGAACAACATTTTTTGCAGTCCAAATTCCACTTTGGGCAATTAAGTTCATAAACCCTAACTTCATATTGCTTTTAAAGATTGTTGTGCAACAATATTATAAGCCAACCAAGAACCATTTGAAAATTCATCAAAAGCTTGAATCTACCAAATATATAATTCAGATTTACCAATTAACAAATAAAAAAAGAAAACTCACTCTCAATGGAAGCAAATCTAATGCAGAAAAGCTCGTCCTTCAATTCACCATCGGCGAAGTCGGTCGCGTGCCAAACACACGATTTCTCGTTCCCGGCGTGTTCCTGCACCGTCATTGTCGGTAACACTGCAAAAGAATTTCAGATCAGATTCCAAACAAAAAATCAAAACCAGCGCGGAATACTTAACATATAAAAAAGAAAAAGGAACAGACCGAGATGATTGGCGCAGATCTTGAGGGTTTTGGACTGTCTCATAACGAGGCGGACCTTGCCGGATACGTTGTGCTTGAGAAACCTGACGGAACCAGCGCCTCTCTCTTTCCATTGGTTCCCATCTTTATCGAATCGGTAAAGCTTAGCTTTCCTATATGAGATTTTAGAAATCAGAAACCCTAGATTTAATATCAGATCGCAAAGGAAACCCTAGGGGAATATAAAACTTACAGATCTAGAATGGAAGTTTCGTCCTCCTCGCCAGTGGTGACGGCAACCTCCTCGAGCTTGACGATCGGGGCGACCTGAGCTCCGGTGTCTTCGTCGTCGTTGGCTGGGGCTTCCTCGTCTTCTCTGTGCTCGTGCTCGGGTTCAGTGCTGGCCATCTTCTTCTTCTTTTTTTCTGGTTTGTTGTAGAGTGACAAACAGAAAGAATTGACACAGGCGAGAGATTGGGGAATTGGGCTGCTGGAACCGGAATATAGGGCTTTTATAGTGTGAGTGAGAGGGATACACGGTATTTATTTTGTGTCAATTTGTTGTGTTAACGGTACGGCTTAACCGAGCCGAGCGTAGTTTCAAGCTTGGCTTGTTAAAAATTACTAACTACATGAGCTTCAGCTTGAATCGGCTCCACTAAGGGTTTTTTTTTTTTTTTTTTTTTTTTTTTTTTTTTTTTTAAATCAATAGTTTTAGATGTCTAAATTTTGAATGAACACCAAGAGTTTATTATTATTACTTTCGGTAAATACTTCGATAAAAATACTATGGAAATATTCACAAAAGCCTTAGGTAGTTTCTTCATAAAATGCAAAACCCCTTACAATTTTGAGTGAAGCATTTAACCTTCATGTGATATTATTTTATGTGTAAACCGTTTAACATCTATGAAAATTAAAAATGAATTTCTTATATGATAGCACATGTTCATATTTAAAGATGCATTATCACATAAAATAATTTTATGTGGGGTTTTGAGTGACTGTTTGTGGGTTTTCAAAAAGCACGTTAATCGCGGAACGTTCCTTTTGCGCGTTTGGTAAGCTTCCACATAGTTGTAAGTTTCACGTTTTTTGACATATTAAAAGCACGTTTTGATAATGGGTAACTAAACTGACCTTGTGTGATACTCAAAAATCTAAGAGGGATTTAATGTTACAAAATTAACTATGATTTACACGTAAACCAATAACACCAAAAATCGGTTAAATGTTAAATGAAAAGTGCAATCGAACATCCCAAATATAATAAGAACTCCACATATTGAGCAACACAAAATTTTGGACATGGGAGCATCCTCTCCTAACAAGGGCATCATTGCACTTGTTGGCTTCCGTGAAGATAAGTTGCACCAAGAGTTGGTATAGCTTGGAGAATATCACAGCATTCAACCACAATTCCTGATCCTCCTGTATAAGAATGTTAAGTGGTAATGAGAAGCTCTAACTAGTTTGCATCCAATTTGACTTGCAAATTTTGGTTCCCTAGATCTCTTGCCATGAATAACCATCTCTTATTGCTCAGATTTCAGTTATCAGACTCGTGGAGATACCAATAGATTGAGAAAAACCTTGCGCCCAATGGCCATTGCAATCCCAAATTAAACCTTTAGCACCTATTAGCTCTGGGTTACAGAGTGACGAATCATCTGTGTTCAATTTGAATTTTGAGCCAGCCTCCAACATCTTTAAGCCATTTTAGCTGTATACCAAAGAGGCTATGACTGTCTTGAAAGGGGTGAGGGTGAAAATTAAGGATTCAATGATGGATAAAGGACTGCCATATTTATTCAAGATAGTAATAATATATTTAGCGAAAAGAAAAAAGTAATAATATAGTAGTCCAATGGAGGATGCGTCATACATGGCTTATTCCAGACTGCAAAAGACCCTGAATAATACCCCCACTAGCATGTTATAAATTATAATAGGATCTCATTTTCTTACTCAAATCTTTTGAGAAAGAAGATTCCTATATGACATGGCATGGCATGCTAGCGATAAGCCATTTTGGCTTCTAATGTTTTTGTTGAATTGAGGTAAAACGACAAGTTTTACTTGGGCAAATTGCACTTTTCCCTCTTTAACTATTGGGTCATCTCAATTCCTCATTTTATCTATAAAATCGAACGATGTCCCCCCTTATGTATTGAAAATATGCAAATTGCCCCCCACCATTTAATTTTATGTTAAATCCAAGCCAAAATAATGAAATATTTTTATAGTATATTAATATATAATGATAGGTTTTGAAAATTATGACTAGAAATTGACAAAATACATAAAAATCATTTAATTAATTTTGTTGGAATTTAACATAAAATTAGACAATGGGAGCTATTTGCATATTTTCAATATATAAAGAGGGACATTACTCAGTTTTATAAATAAAAAGAAAGAATTGAGATAGACGCAATAGTTAAAGGCGGGAAAGTGCAATTTCCCCTTTTTACTTCGTATTGGTGCACAATCTGAGATTTAAATACTTATTGATATCAATACAATGAGGAGATCAGGAATCTAGGATTGACTTTATGCAGCAACAAAAAAAAGCCCACAAAATAATTCTTATACGCATAATGAAACTTAGAGGGGAACTGGAATTATGTTTATTAAACTTTCGATGAGGTGAATACTTATGCAGCCCCATTTGCTTTCTAGGGGTTGAACAAGTGAAACATTAGAGAAAAAGTAATAGAACAACAAATGATGTATGTATGCATTGAGCCAAATCACCTCACCCACCAGAGGGCCCCAATCAGGCTCTATATTAGAGAGCTTTCTTCATGAAACTTTAATTGCAACCAGCTATTACAATGAAGTGATGAAGTGCCTAAGATAAAGAACTCTTATTCTTGAGTTGCAACTCCATTGTCTGCATCCATTGCCTCAGCTTCTGCCGAATCCTCCACTTTGTCACCTTTCTTGCCTGTAAAATAAATCAGTATTAAACCACTAAAAGGATAAATGAAACTTGTTCTACCACCCACCAGATATCAAAGATGAGCTAAACAAATATTTAACTTTCTCTTTGACCCACCTTTTTTCTTCTTCCCACCACCTTTCTTCTTTGTTTTTATGCCAAGGGCTAGCCAGGTTTTGATTTCAGGATCATTATCAATAGACTTTGTGGGCTGCAGCTCCTGCAGAGGATGGGAAGTGATCCTGTCTGACCCATTTGGCATTAATAAAACTGTGAATTTAATATGGGCAACTAAATCACCTGCACAATCACAACCACCAGCCAAATATGTTAAAAGAAAATCCAGTAGACCACCCACCAGATTACAACTAAAAACCAGAGGCACCAACACAATGCAAAGTCTCCATTTGCCTTAAAAACACAAACGCAGGGAAAGCTGTTCTTCAGTTATGTGTGTTCCCTGGGGTGTATTTGAATAATATAATTTTCTATCAACAAATACAAAAAAACATACTTGTTATAGCATCCTGGGGTTTTTGAAAAGATACCATGAACAAATATGGTAGGACCAAATTTCAGGGGAAGATGCTTGTATACATTTACTTATACATCAAGATTAAGTTGATATTAGAGACTTACCAGGTTTCTCATGGAGGACAGGATATGGCTGCAAGAGTTCATGGTTCACACATTCAACTAGTCCTAGCCGAGCCCTCTTCTCTTCCAAAGCTCTATAACAAAGGCACATAAATGAAACTGTGACAACAAATCGTACAGCCTAAATAGCAACGTATATACAAGAATTAAAATAGCATATAAGATGAAAAGGGTTTGAACCTTGCTGTAAATGGCATGATGGGAAATTTTTGATTAATTTCACTGAAGATGAACCTTGATGCTTTCATCTTCAAGTGATAATTTCTGTCAACAGCTCTCTTATAAATAGTTGTTTGGCGCTCATCCAACAGCTTAGGCTGCACTCCAATATCCACAAATGAACAACAAGATTTAATAAAAAAGATATTATCAAATGATGTCTAGGTTAAATATAAGGCTGCACTTACCTTGCCATCACCCGTGCTGGTGACTATATCAATTGCATAGACTTCATTTTCCTCAAATTCTGCATCATCAACCCTTGTTTCAGGATTGGACACACTCAGTACAGCCTTGTTCCCATCTATCACAAACTGCTTCAGCTGGTGACTGAGAACACCTTCAACAATCTTGCAGTCATAGGCAGCAGCAACTTTCTGAATGGCATCTGTCACGTCTTTGTTCTGCCACATCAAGAGTGACCAAGTGAACAAATCAATGCTTACCATGAAAGAAAATCAGCAGCATAATGAAGGATCTTATAGAACAAATTATAAGGAAGAAGGTCGAAGTATATTAGTATAACATTAGAATACTCAACTAATTAAAGAAAAATGATAACCCCAACAAATATACGGACTATAGAAAATTTTATTTTGAGCGGTAGCTATGTTCAGTCGAGAGATGGGAATCAGCATTTGACCACTGTAACAATCATTTTTAACATCTACCCTATCTTGTTTTCTAAGATAACAAAATATGTCCCCCTTCAACATGAGACAACGGATATAATATCTTATCCTATGCAATACAATATTAAAACACATTAAATGACAAGAACCATTCAATTTTAAAGAGGCTGATAAGCTTAATTGGGTCCTGAACAGTTCAGGCCTCTTTGATACCCGATCCTACTACCTTGCTCTTCGGGCTTCTACTGCTTCAGATTTTCCTTGGAAGAGTGTTTGGAGGGTGAAAGCCCCTCGGAGGGTAATGTTCTTTGTTTGGACAGCAGCTTGGGGCCGTATTTTGACGTGTGATAATCTCATGAGGAGGGGTTTGGTGATGGCTGGCCAGTGCTGCATGTGCAAAAGTAGCGGGGAATCGGTTAATCACCTATTGCTTCATTGTAAGGTGGCAAGGGAGATGTGGAATTTTGCTCTTGGCACCTTTGGGGTTTCTTGGGTCTTCCCAGAAACAGTTAGTGGCTTCTTGGCTGGTTGGCATAATTGGTGGGGTCAGAAATCTTCAAGGATTTGGAACTTACTTCCTCATTGTATAATGTGGAACATATGGCGGGAACGTAATGGGCGTATCTTTGAGGATAGGGAGCATTCGGTAGGAAAGATCATTGAGCTTCTCATGGGAGCCTTATATGATTGGTCTAATGCTTGGAACCTTAGTTCAGCTCACTCTTTAGGGGAATTTCTAGAATCCCTCTCTTTTTGTTCTTTATCTTCTCATGTATAACTTGCTAGCCTGTGTGCATGCTTTATGCACATGGTGTTTTTATTAATAATATCTCTTTTTACCTATCAAAAAAAAAAAAAAAAAAAAATTTAATGACAACGGAATAGAAACTGTAAAGAAGTAGCAGTTCACTAGTCACACAATTAAAACACATTCTAACTGCAGTACACGGCCATATTCCTATAGAGTAAATGACAAGAACCATCATACTATTCATGTATTTTATTTTTCCACTAGCATACAGCACCCAATACAAGCTCAATTACTCTAGGAACCAAAAATTTTGCAAAATCATTGATTATATTCCAGTGCCACACAAATGAAATTGCACCCTAGTCCCTAAGCACAATCAAATGTACATAAAACATTTACCGATACACAAAAGTGGTTTTGAGTAAAGTGAGCCCCTCAAGACAACTTGAACATCCAAGGGAGAATATTAAGCAGTAGCAGTAGATGCTTGACTAAGTTGAGAGAAGATAAATTCAGCACTGCAAAGTTACCTTTCTCCCAGGCCTTACAAGTCTCAAAGCAACTTCAGCAGCTGCATTGGTTGCTGCAATAACATCTGCTGCCCTACCCGTGACCGGCCCCTCTTGAAGAACATGAGTATGTGCCACTACAGCAATAAAACCGTCAATGTGACACCCCATATCACTGCAACCAATCAAACACTTCCATATTTAATCCTCACGCATTCGAGTACAATACACATAAAATAAATACCATAGAACAAATAAGTAATAACCAAAACAGAACCTACATCTTGATCAGATCACCTTCTTCTAACACCGTCTCATCACTTGCAAGCGGAGAGAAGTGGCAAACCGTATTGTTTACAGAAATGCAAGTGGGAAAAGCAATACCCTTCTCAATTTTCCTTTTAACATTCTTGTAAGTGTTCCCAGTTTGCCTATACACACAACCGCACCACTCATCAACATCAAAAATCCATATCCAAACAAACCATAATAATACTTTAAGAAAAGAAAAAGAAGACCATATCATACTCTCTAATAAATGTATCGCCTTTCTCGCATATGTCTACAATCTTGGCTTTGGGTTTGCATTCTGATATGACTAATTGCAAAGCCTCTGCAAAAATTGTTTCCCAATTTTATCAAAACAATGTGATACAAAATGCAATTAAGCTAAGCATGATTAAAAAAAAAAAACACTTTCAAACATTTCCCGACAAAAAAAGAAAGAAAGAGATAATAACTGTTGAGAATCTCGGCGGCATTCTTATACTTAGTGACAACCTCAGGCGTTGTAAGATCGAACTCCTTCTCTTCTCTCTCCTCGTCCGACATGTCAAAAACAACTACAACAAAAACAAAATCGAAGAATACAAATTATGAACACTATTGGGAGAAGAAAAAGGACATATGATAAAAGAAATGAAATTACCGAAACAGAACGGTAATTTAAACCTGGGGTTAGAGGTAGGGTTTAATAAGCTGGGAAAAGTTGGGTCTTTTTGTTATGAAATGGTTTATGACACAGAGTGGAAGTGGTGTTGTATTGTGGAGTAGAATAAGGGGTTTTGGTTTTGTTGGGCAAATAGCAAGAATTGATAGAGGCGGTGTGTGTAGAAGGAGGAGGATGTGTGTGCAGTGTGCCAAGTGTAACAGTAGTGTTGCATAGTGATGGCGCAATAGAAGATCATGGACATGGACCCACGTGTGTAATAAGGATTGATCTTTAATCACTTCCCTGGATTTTGTGAAGAGTGTGGATATTTTCACACCAATTTCTTATAAATATAACAATTAAGTGTGGAAATGATAATTTATTTATGTGAATTGGATGCGGTTTCCTAATCAATGGACTGAAAAAGACACCAACACGACACGTTTTAAAATGACGCTATATTAACCAAGTGTCTTTTCTAATACACTCGAGTTTTGGAGGGAAACTTTACCCTTGTGAATGAGATAAAGTATTGCAAAAACTCTCAAAATTTTGGATAAATTATTTTTTCATTTTAGAACTACTTTGAATATGTTTCGTTTAAATCTTAAACTTTTAAAATGTTTTATTTTAACCTCTCACGATTGATCGGTTATTTTTTACCTCATAATGTCGGCCAACCACCATTAATGGCAAAACGTTCCAAACAATCGATCATCGATCGACTCTTCTTTCCTTCATAATCTCGGCCAGCCATTGATATCCTTCATAATCTCGGCCAACCATCATCAATGGCAAAGTGTTCCCAAAAAGAGTAAGCATATTGGTGAGAAAGAATGACAAAGGGGGAAAGAAAAAGAACACCAACAGTGAAGACCGATGGAATTGGATTGTTTGGCGGTAAGAAGGAAGTGAGAATTTGAGATATGTTTGATTAATAGGATTGACACATTATTACTGAATTGATACTAATGTACTGTTTTTAATTAGTTGGGAATTTATTATTGGTTCATTTATACATATTTGCAGGATTGTAGGTTGAGGCATTGCAAGTGATATGGTCCCATAAATTTATGCTACAACGTTAACATATGAGAGTATGAGACTCCTATCAAACACGTAAATCCAGCTCAAATCCTTTTATTTTATTTTATTTTGGCAAAGAAAAGAGTAAAAACAAAGTGTCAAGCTTGTTTCATTTCTCGAGTGCATTCAAAAGGTCTTAAGATCAATCTTAAATAAGAAAATGAGTCGGGAAAAATTATTAGATAATCCGAAGTGGTCTTTCTTCCTCTCACATGAATGATGATTTAATTAAGACTTACTCCTTCGTGAGAGAAGAGAATACCACCACTGGAGTACCCCTACCAATCCCTCATAGATCACCCTTTTCACAAGTAGATTCCATTATCTTTTGGGGCTAGACCTCAATAAATTATACAAAATCTTCATCAAGAATGAGAACCAGAAAATAACATGAAGAATTTGGCCAAGAAAGAAATAACATAATCGAGTATCAGAATCAATAATAACATTTAGAGATAAAAACTGTAATATAAGGGCATTTAGTGTGTACAAAATTTTTTAAACCCTCGGTGGGAACCCCAGTATAAAAGTCTTGGCTCTAACAAGATAAAAGTTATAATGATCTAAACAAAAACCTATACACGTGACAGCTTGCCCACCCACAACCAGGTTTGGTCATCCCAAGGTCTTAGAAAGGTCAGTCCAACACCGCCTCTGCTCAGCTCAGCCTTGACCACCAAGGACATAAAGCTTTTGTTATGCAAACCAATTAAGTTCAAGACAACTAACAACCCTACAAATGATGTACGGACAAGAGATTAGAATATTTGGCACTACTGCTTCAGTTTCCACTGATCATGAGAAGTACGAATACGGTTTAACAAGAAATCCGGACTAGCTACACAATGTAGAAGTTCTCTCATGTATGTTAAACAAACCAGAGATCATCAGTAGGAGCCCATGGATGGCATGCCGTAAGGTGGCATTGGAGGCATCCCCATCCCACCCATTGGTGGCGGTGGAGCATAACCTCCACCCATTCCTGGCATTGGTGGTGCAGGCAAAGCAGGCAGCAACTGAGCATACATATTCTGCAGAAAATGAAAAATAAAAATCAATTATTAATATAGTAATAGTTATCTTAGTATTAAAGAAACAAACTTTTTTATGTATGCTAAATGGGCAAGTTCAAATGGCCCATAACATGGTCCAATGAATTCACATATCACTAAAAACTTATCTAAACTCTAAACATTTATAAGATTTCTAGGTAGTTATATAACCCCATAAGGATAATTTTAAATGTTCAATATATGACTGATTCGTACATCATTTTTAGGGTAAAGCTGACAGCCAGCCCACCAACCAAAGAACCCCCCAGAGTCAGACTGACTGAAACTTATAAAAACCATCAGACTGCATAGTGCATACACTATCGTCTTTCCTTTCCTAGGTAAAGCTGTTGAGGGGATTTGACCCCGGACATGCCCCTCCATAAGGGAAGTAAGTGCCAGTTGGCCTGAATACACTATCTTCTTCTGACCATCCAAGATAGTGGCCAACACTATAAAGAATGGATGATTAGGAAGCCATGTTAGCATAGATGTTGCAAGACCAAAAAATGCACCAGAACCCACAATTTTCAGGTGGATAAAAGGCATCCTTAATGACACAAAAAGAGAATAGCCATACCTGCTGAGCGACCAATTCTTTCTCCTCCCTCTCCTTAGCTTTGACCTCACTTTGAGCCTCAATTTTGTCCTTGACAAGTTCATCTACCTTGCTTGTGTACTCTCGAATAAACTTAAAAAAAAAAAAAAATCAAATAAATAAAGGATGTTAAGAACAAATAAATAAAGGATGTTAAGAACTAGTAACAAGAATTAAAGCTAATAAGATGAAGAAAAAGAAGAAGAGTGATGACAAACATAAAAAGGCTACCTGCAATAGGTATGGGAAGGAAAAGTCAATCATATTGTTCATCCATGCTAGCTCAAGAGCAACATCTGGCCGGATTAAATCATAACAAACAAAGAGGCATGATGCAAAACACTCCTTCTTTCCCTGCATATATGTTAAGCACAAATTATTAGAGAAGAACATGAAGCAGTTTTCACAGGTGAATCTAAACTTAACGTGAGAATGACTCAGATAATTATATATACATGTCCTTGACTCCTCGCTTTATTCTAGAACCATATTTATCTTAAAAAAAAATAAATAAGAACACAAACCTGCTCAATGAAATAGACAAGCAACTCCTCTGAAATTTCACGCTCTCCAGACTGTGAACATGTCTCCATCGCATCCTTGTAAAGATTATCTTTCTTTGACAATGCAATGGACTGCTTCCATCTTCCTGCTTTCTTATAAATATAAGCAGCAACACGCCTCATCTCAAGAAGCTCATGTTTCTCAATCTGCACATTTGTATCATTAACACAGGTTAGTGTGAGTTCCACCATCAAAAACTTCCAGTAACTAAAAGATTTTTAAACCTCACCTTCTGTGCAAGGCCTATCTGATCGAAGTTATCATGCAGATCAATTGATTCACGAAGTCTGTCATAGTCCTCCTCCTCTATATAAATCTCATTCAAAGCTTCGTTTACAGCAGCAACATTGTTACTCTGAACTGCAACCATGTATGGCTTCACAAGACGGAGGTGACCAGCCTAAAACCAAGAAGATAGCAAACAAAAATCGAGGTTAAAGACAGATCTTTAGACAATATTTAATCATCTTCCCAAGGGGGGGGGAGCCGCAGCAACAGCACCATATAGCAATATTAATGGCATCATAAGTGACATTCATACCTTTCGCATTATATCCACCACACGGGTATGGTCAACACGCAAGGCAAGCACATTAAGAAGATCATTGATAAGATCAGGATGTTCTTGCAAGTAGAAATGCACAGCCTTATAGTAGAGCTCAACTAGCAACTTTGACTATCACATCCTTGAATTGCATATGATCCCAGGCTTCTGGGGAGTGGTTCATTATGGTGGTTGCGGCATTGTCAAACTCATCATATTGGATGTATAAGTAAGTTAATTCCTTCCAGTGTTGCTGTTCATCACAAGCTCGGATGAGCTTTGGAATGTTCAGACGAGTTGAGAACAATTTAATGTGCTCCATAAGCTTCTCAGGACGATATCTTGCATATAGAACTCCCAACTCAGTAAAGATGCCCATATGAGCACGTTCCAACCCTAGTCCACTCTCCATGAGAGATATGAGCTCATTAAAGCAACCCCTGTTCTGGTAATACTCACTGACCTCTTCCAAATCATCCACCTTAAAATGACAAAATATAAAGAATTAAGGAGTAGTCAAACAGCAACAGGGTTCTAAATAAAGCAATCGATTAATTATGTTATACAAAAATGGACCAAAGTATAGGAGCCAGCCCAGATGTCTGGCAACCTAGGTCCACAAGGACCCAAGCAACTGTATTCAATCACGGTTCTACCAAGTAAATAATTTTGAAAACCCAACAAACAAAAGGGGAAAGAAAAAAGGATAAGGAACTGCTGAAAATCTGCGACATGTGGAAGCATACAACAGGGACATTTATTACAGATTTCCCTCTAATTACACCATTGCGGCCCATCACATGTATATAAAAACCATCATAACGACTTTCATAAGCGAGATGACAAAAAAATCAAAATGGACTTTAAACAAGAATGGCACCTGTACGATGATGTTGAGACCACATATCTGAGCCAAGCGGAATTCCTCAGCATCAACACAGGCAAAGCAAACTTCCTTCCATGTTCTTCGAGCTATTGGCTTTCCGAGCTGCATCAACGGCACCTTGGAACTGTTGTAGCTTCACCAGAGTAACGGCCAGCTTAGCCCAGTTAGAAATAAATGCATATATAATCTTTGCTGCCTCATATAGAGCTTCATCATATAAACGATCTCCCACATTCTGGAGATTAGCAACGTTTGGCATGAGAATGAACTCTTCAATGTCACTGAGCCGATCAATCTTAGCATAAGCATAAATGAGTTCACTGTCCACTTTGGGTTCTTTGGTCTTCTGCCTAACCATCAGAAGGTATCTCACCAAGTCATGGTACACATCTCCATCCTCAGCAGCCCGTATGACATCCAAAAATTGGGTGGCATCATCCGCACGGATAAATGACTCAATAGCATCACTCACTAACCCCTCTCGTAGTTGAGCCTTGGCCACTTGACTCCAAACAGCGTCTTCTTCAACCCGGAAAGCAAACTCCACAGCTCGTTCAATGCTACGAATGTTATCCAACAGGACATTCACAGCCTGAACATTCAAATTGAACTTTTTAAAGATGGCAAATGCTTCTTCATACAATTGAGCTTCCACAGCCACCTCCCCAACAGCAGGTCCATCGAAGTTGTCTAACCTATTAATGTAATCCATAACTCTTGACGGATCAGCCTTGATGGCAGTAAGGATCAGCAGATTCTGCAGATTAAAGTTACCACTAAATGCAGAATTTTGGAGGACAATCTTCTCAAGAAGCTCAATTAGTTCATGTGGAAGATCTGCTGTCATAAAAGCTTTAACAGCTGCTGACACTTGCTCAGGACTCTTGCTTTCAGGCAAAGCAGTCGACACAACTTGATCAATTAGCTGCCTTCTATACTCATTTTCAGGATTAAGAACTTTGTCCCAGAGGTCACCATCCATCCTTTCCACCACATATCTGATAAGAAACAAAAAATAAATAATCTCAGTGTGCCAAATAGAAGTGTTAGTATGTATACTCACATCTTAAAGCAAGGAACAACGTATAAACCTGGCCTGCAGTTTGAACAACGAGTTTTTATTTGTGACATTTATAAGTTCTTCATCACATTGCCCTCTGCGGTAAGCAACAACAGCAAGAGTAGGATCCCTTTTCTCACAATATTTTCCCACAACACGAGAATCATAGTATGGGTTGGTTGTGAGAAAATGCTCTGGATTGTTATTGCTATCAATGATGATTTTACCCAGAGCATTGTGAACATGCACATCTTGGCTTCCCTCACTCACAAGATGCTCTAAGAACTGAGTGAGCAAGCGGAGACGATTCCTGCCAAAAAGAGAAGCAAGAATTAGATAGAAATCAGAGTGATGAAAACAAGGCATAGTGAGAAAACAGCACACCTCTTCTCACATTCCTCCACTAGGGGTTCAACAGGTAGAAGAGAGCGAACTGAAAGAATAAGACCTTTGATGAAATCTTCAGGGCACTCATCATCTAACAGCTGCCCAACAACTAAAGGAGCATTTGCCGGATTGACCTATCAAGCAACCAAGAATTATAATGCATGTCCACTTGATATTGACCAAGTTTCATAAGTATATAATAAAAACAAAATTCACCTGGAACATACATACATATATATAGCAGAACTCCTTGTGAAACATTTACCTTTTGAACATAACCTTCAATATATCGAAGCATGTTACTTGTGTAAAGGTAATGGGTGAGATCCGGAACAAAACCAAAACGATCACAAACATTAATCAGAGGACGTGCATCTGGAAGCTTGGCTTCCATCAGAAAGTTCTTTGTCTTTTCTGGGTCATAAAAGTTTGATTCCCGAGTCACACGTTCTACCTCCTTGATTTGGCCAGTTTTAGCAGCAGCTTCAATGTACTTGAAGTGGATCTCAGGATCCTCACTATATAAAAGGAAATAAAAAGTAATGAAAAATTCCCCACAGCATGCACATGGTCAACTAATGACAGATTTTTCTTCTTTCACCATAAAGAGAGGGGTACCTGGAGCTCAAAGATGACCCTAAGAAAAAGTATAATCCTTCATAGGACTTGAACTGCTCAAATAGTTTTATGCATGCATCAACACCCAACTGCTCAGAGTATTCTTTGGCAGCCTGCATATAAATATCCTAGTAAGCCTCATGTTTAAAAACACAGCTAATAGCAACACCAGCTGAAAGAAACAGTACTTGACCTGCACAATAATCTGAAGATTGCCTCTAAGATTGACCAGTAGAAGATCTTTCATGCACTCAAGAGCCCATTCTTTGGAAAGGGTTCCAAAGAACTCAACAAGAGACTGAAAAGCACCAAACGATTAGAAAATTTACCATATTCACATTTGACCAGTAATGTATAAGCATTCCAGTTCCAAACCTGTGGTTCAATAGCATGCGTATTCACAATGACACGCTTAATATCAGACAACTCTGTATAGTGCTGCACAATAAAAAATGATAATTCAGTCCAGGACATAATTATCCCTTCAAAGAAGTCTGTTATCAAAGTTCAAGAGGCCATTGTACCTGAAGGGCCCGCAAATATAAGCCAGCCTTTTCACAAAGCTGTCCAATACGTGGGCGGTCATAATGACTGAACATACCATTGGCTAATATAGCATCAGCAACATTTGGAAATGTCACAAGGTTAATTTCCAAAACCTGAACAGAATAAAAAATGAATAAGATACAAGTAAAAATGAAAAAAAAAAAAAAAAAGGTATAAAATCATATTAAGACAACAAAAAAGTCAATTACAAATGAGGGGAAAAAAGATTTAAAAAAAAATACCTTTGTTTGAAGGAATCCATGTTCAGGTAGATTAGGCTTCAGCACATCCAACAAAAAGGCTGTTGCCTCACGGATTAAGTTCCTCTGAACAGAAGAAATTACTTAATAAATAGAAGTCTAAGGTTGTAAGCTTTGAGTTTAAATCAACAATAAGAATACAGTAATGTTCTCCTGGTGGGAAATCTGAACATGATATGATAACCTAAAAAAGTGCAAAATATGTATAAAACTTCATATAAGAAATTAATTTTATTATCTTACAAAGAAAATGAAGACTAGGTGGAATCTGAAACTATTAAATGACAAAGGAAATTTTTTATTGAACCTGAAGAAACAGATCTGTTATCGTGTTATAGTCAAGTGGGCAGCCTCCTTCCATTTGAGACATCATTAATGCAAAATTGACAGCCCCCTGCAATCAAGAAAGTTCCTAATTATCTTAGATCATCATTTTTAAATCCAATGATCAGAAAAAAGGAAGTAAAGGGAATTTGAAAATGCACTAGAAGTCAAACCCAACATAGAAATCTGTGTTTGATATCATAAGTGAATAGATACATTTCCATGACATAGCAACATATACTACAGAATATAATTTAATACTTGAATCATAGTATATGGACCTTCAAATGTTGCCCCTAACTTAATTATAATATCCTAGTACAGCAAACAAAACTCCCTCAAAACTTCTATTACAAAAGAATTCACAGACCTGGGGATCTGACCGCAAAATCGTTTGCAGAAGGAACAAATAATCTGGTGTGTAGCCAACCTGCATTGGTAGAGAAAATCATTAGTATGATGAGCATCAACAAGCATGTGTTCAATATTATATTACAATGATATGACAGTTAAATGTCCGTTTGGGATAGCTTATTTTGGGCAGCTTCTTTTTAAGGTGGGGCCCGTTTTAATAAGTGAGGCTTTAATAAGCTGTATCTAGACGAAAAAAGAAAAAAGAAAAAAAAAAGTGAGGCTTTAAAAAAGCTGTACCTAGATAAGCTGAGGAAAATAAGTTGGCCAATAAGCCATAACAAACAGGCACTTGTTGCAATTTACAAATAATGACTAATGGTTGAAATAGTAGAATTTGACTAAGTATACACTGAAGACTCTGGAAATAGAAGGAAAGCATATCTCAGTCACCTGCTTTGAGTATATCAAAATCTTGTCAAACTCCCTCCTCTCAGCAAACGCTGCAACAACTTTTGGAGTTGCCCTAGCTTTGATATATATTTTCAGTGCAAGATCATTATCCACCGTCTGCAAAATAAAAGAGTTCAAAATATTAGAAAGAGAGGAAAAAAAAAAGTGAATAGCTTAGTAAAATGAAAGCACCATAAACACCCAACTAAACAGACAAACAACAAAAGATCCAAGGAGGCAATTGTCAATTACAAGTCAAAAATATATTGCAGTTCAATTTGAACAAAGTTGGCCTTTTTCCCCCAAAAAGTATAACCTAACCCACCCCACCCAATGAGCTAACAATTCAAGCTTTGCCAGCTTGAACAATGCTCAAAAACTTCTCAACATATCCCAACACACACAGGGTGTTACTGAAGAGTTCAGTAAAAAATTCCATACAGACCTTCACAAGATCTCCAAGCTCCTCACTACATTCAAGTTTGTCCTCTGCCAACCAATTCTCCAGAAGATTCTTTTTATTCTGATTTACAACAAGGCGTGACAGTTCCAAAGACTCAAAAGCATTAAGTTTTCCTCTTGTCAACAGAGTTCCAAAGTACTGCAACAACGGTGGTGTTTGCCCTGATTGCACAGGAACACTCTGCAACATAAGAACAACACAAGTAAATTAGAATCAACCCCCAAAGATCACGAGCAATAGATGAAGTGTCCTGCTCTCAAGATCACTTAACCAAAATGGAATGCACAAGAATTTATCAGGAGTGAGGAATATGCAAAAGCTAACCAAAAACTGCCAAACTGAAACATATACCTGAAATTTAGCAACAGTATCAGGGGTACGGAGTATTCCATGAGGAGATTCCGCAGCGAGCTCTGCAGCCTCCTTATACTTAGTCTGAGCGAACAACTCTTGAAACCGCTGGATAACCTGCAAAATGAACAATACAGAAACCAGTTAAACATAGCTCAGAGCTCACTAAATATCACCAATGACAGCTCAAACACAAAACTGATATGATAAATGGAATCAAAGTCAATGTAAATTTACCAGATCTTCTGCACCAGGAAGGTTTCCTCTTTTGGCAAGATTAACAGCAAGTTCCAAATTCTTCAACTGCAAAATCACAACAAAAAAAAAAATTAAAAACATTGTTTCCTTGGCTCTGGCAGCCAAAATAGGGAAATCTTTATAACATACCTGGGAACTAACAAATGGTACAATCGTTTCTTCGTTTACAGTGGCAAGCAACACCTGGCCACGTCTATTAACGGCATAAAATCCCCCAACAGAGGATGCTTCTGATGTTAAAAATATAGGATCTGGACTGATTCGGTTTCTATAAACCGCAGTAGCTGTCTCTAGGTCATACACAAAAAGAAGTCCAAGCTTCGTGATGACATATATTAAACCATATTTTTGCGAAACCTGCCATGAAACGAATTGCAGCTTAATTTATAGTGAATATATCTAGGACTAACCAAATCACTAAGAGAGAAACTGATACCTGCATTGACACAGGAAAGTCATCAGCAAAGTCTGGGGGAAAGAAGAGATCTGCTTGTTTCTTGGTAAATGATTGTTTCCCTGACAACAAAAATCCATAATCAGTATAACAAGACATTACAGAAAGCAGAAGACCAGAAGCATTCAACTTAAAACTGCCACAAAATTGATTGCTTGTAGTTTCGTATAGCATGAAAGCATGATTTGACAAACTAATAATAATATAGCTAGCCAAATGCATGCAATTCTATGTTAAGAGAAATGTCAATGAAGAAGAGTTGTACCTGGCTGGGCACCAAGTTCAATAACATGCAGCTTTGATGTAATTTGTCCAGCATTCATGGTCTTTGAGGCAAAACAAATTAGAATTGAAGGATTTTCATTCCCTGCAACCTGTATATAACATGAAAATGAATATTGTACAGAACCATTCAGCAACACAACAATATAACCGCATATTAATATAAATCCCATAAGAACTAAAACAAAATAGACACTGAAAGTCATACTTTAAAAGAGGCAAATGATGCAGCATGTGCTTCTAGAGCTTGACTACGTTGCTGATCCACAGAGAAGAGCTGCAAATTTCCTTTGACCAGTTGTGGCCTCTATAAACAAAAATTTTGAAAAGAGAAAACACATCAATGTTGAAAAATATTATGCAAACTGCTAAATTTCATATAGCTTCTGCTCTATAAAGGCAGATGCAATTTCAATCATTCAAAAGCCATATAGCCAGTACAATTATCATTTAAAAAAGAAAAGTGCAAGACAGCTGTAGTGCAAAAAGATAACCTAATGGTCATAGGATCGCACAATCCCACAATCCAAATCCCAATTTTAACAACCACGATAATAAGAAAATAAAATGCAATGATACAACCATATTTAAGCAATTGAGCGGCAAGTTATAATAAGCATGGTAGGTGTGCATCCACCACAGCATTACAACTATCTCACATATACAGGTAAACAGCACAATTCATCAAAGTGATGAACATGTAGGAGTATTTATGCATATCAAAACCATTTTATGCACTTCATGTCCAATGTCTGTTGCATTATGAAAGGACTAAAAGACACCAATCACTAACAATTTTAAGATATACAAATCAAGAGTCAAAGGTACACAAAGATAAGAGCAAGCCTATAAAACATAGAAACATTGGCAATATGAAGCCAAAACTACAAATAAGGATTGACCCACTTACGTCAGGAGCACCAGGGGCAATTCCAACCAAAACCAACCACTTTTCAGTAGGATCACAACGATAGTTGATTATTTGATTATTTGCCAAATTAGCCGTTCGGTCAAACATCTTCACAGGCTCAGATTCACCTAATATATGAGATACATTAAGCATGTTACATGAACCAATGACCAGAGAGAGAACAAAAAAAAAAAAAATCAGGAAAAGTTAAAAAGTCTTACCTTCAATCGACCAATGATATACTGAGCTCTGTGTGACAAGACCTAGCAACTTTGGGGTGATCCATTTCCAAAAGACAACCTATCCAAAGAGAGAAGTGCAACAATGAACACCATTTAATGAAGTTGAACTCATAACAAGACAAGTTTAAACACTTTTAATATGCTCGAACAGAACAAAACTGTCACCTGTTCAGGCATCTGATACGACTTGATCTTTGCTTTCAGCTCAATGTTAAATATCTGTAAGTGATCCTGGGTAGTTCCCGCAACTTGAGCTTTACATCGAATAAAACAATTCATTAGCTACATAGTAACCAAAAATAAACTAAAAAAAATCAAGGAGCAATGTGAAAAAAATGACTGTTACTATTTCCTAATATTTAACATCAGTATTTTTTTAAATATGTAATAATGTAAAAAAAAAAAAAAATGTAAGTACATTGAACTTGTGAATTGCAAAGTTAATTCCCTTTCAATAAAACCACGAAAAATCATACAAGTACAAACTTACCCGGTAGGTCTAATCGAATATACACATTAAATCGATTCATACAAACTCTTAAAAATTTAATTGACAACTTTTGCACCATTCACAAATCCTACTAAATGTCACTAAATTTACATGTCAAAAGCCATCATTTCCAATTGAATCCTCGCTACTAGATTTTTTGTACTTGTACATGAAATGAGAGAATGGAAATGAATTTGGGCGTACCTTTAAGAGCGAGAATTCTGGAATTGGGGTTCATGAGAGCGGAATCGGCTGTGATTGGACGCCTGAGTGGTTGCATGGGCATGTTCATGTCGATGATCACCACGCTGTTCTGCGGCGCCGTTTCCCTCACGCATATGTACTTGTCCGATTCCATCGTCACGTGCGTGAACGTTATGAACTGCGGGCTAATCCCCACGCTCGGCAACTACATCAACAACAACAATTTGATTCAAATCAGAAAAACGACGCCGTAAAATTGAAAACGCGAAACACAGAAGCTCGATCTGGAGAGAGTAGATCATCAAGGAGAGAGGGAATTTACCGTTAGGGCCTCTTTCATAGTGATGGGAGGCTTGGGAGCGCTGGATGGAGGCGAAGTGGTAGACATGGTTGCGTAGATCGGAGGAGGGTACAACCCTCTGTGAGAGAAGAACACAAAGAGAGAGAAAATGAAAGAAGAAATGGAAGAGAAAGAGAGAGAGAGAGAAAGGGTGCAGATCTAGGAGTAAAGGAAGAGTCTTGTACTCGACGCATCGACGGGCTATTCTGCTTCTGTGAGATGTACCTTCACGATTAAGATTAGTCAATGCATTTTACGGTGTACAACTCTCCACTGCGAGTAAGTTGTGATGGTAATCGTTTTGTTTGGATGTAAAATAATTTTTCAAAAATATTTTGGCAATTTATCTTAAAATATGGTTAAATGAAAATAACTTATTTTAATCATCAAATCACCCTCCCTTAACGTGTAGATTATTTTAATCATAAAAACAAATAATAGACAAAGCTACGTATAGGGAATTTAGGTCTATCATTACAAACTATAAACATTAGGTCTATAATTACAAATACTAGGCCTATGACTACAAACCATACAAACTAACAAATGGTTGCCGACAACATGTACTTAGCTAAAAAACAAATGCAAACCATTAATAGAACTACAAAAAATTGGTTAAAAGTTGAAAGAAAAGAAATTATACATAAAGAATTTCCCCGGTATAAATCTATAATCATAAACTATAGAAACCAACAATTATATGAATGGAATATTGATGACATGTTACAATATGAAATTTTAAATGAATTATATGAAATATTTATGGTTTCAAATGTTTACAAAAGTAATAATAAAACTGATCATCAAATTTCAAATGTTTAGAAGCACATAAACTTCAACATCTATGACATGTTTGTGTCACGTGTTGGATACAAATCATACAATCACACTAAGGACACTCAGCATTCGTGTCCTTAATATGTCTTGAGAGGAAAATAAGTTAATATAAAAATAACCATTTTAGATATGTTTTTCAAAGATTTAAATAGTGGTTATTTTTTAAAAACTTGAAATATATACCCAGTATTCTTTCATTATAATTTCATCGTCAATTGGGCAGGCCTCTAACTGGACGAAATTCAAACTTGAATGATAAATCGTTGAAATGGTTGGGAGGTCATGAGTGATGGTGGGTCCCGGCCTTTCAAATATGATATCCACCTTTCAAATATGATATCCACCTATTAAGTAGATCTAAAAATAAAAATAAACTTAAACAAACAACTTAAAGTTTTATTTCATTTTGTTTATTATGATAGGAACTTAAAAGTTTTCATTGATCTTAGGGGAAACCCCAATTGAAAGCCAGATGATTTTGAATTAATAGCGCTACCCACCCATCATGGATGGGGGTGCCCATTAACCCATATTTTCAACTACTTTAATGCCCCCACTTGGTTACAAGCTCATGTTTGATAGGAACTTAAAAGTTGTGATACATTCATTGTGGGTTCTTTTTCATCTTGTTTTCCATGAACTATTAGTTGTGATACATTAATTTTTATTTTTGTAAATTTAAAAAAACTACGAGAAGTTTATAATTATCTTTATATTTCTTATTTGTATATTTCGAAAAGCTACAAGAAGTCTAAAAAAGATAATTGAGCCTAAAATCACGGCAGTTCAAAGTTTTGGGCTTCAAAATTATATATAGTTGTAGGAGGTCAAAATAACTCCTCCAATTTATTTTTAGGATCGAAGTCGCATGTTTGGGTTTTAACGTGATTGAGGAGAGAGAGAGGAAAACGACACTAGATTATCGAAAGACTAAGAGGGACTACGTCCACCTAATATTTTCTTACTCATTCTTGGTCATGTTTTACAATAGAGTGGGGAGACCTTTATATAAGTTACATAAGATATAAGGAAAAAGATACACAAGTAATTAGACCTAACTTGAATGGATTACGCCTAAATATACAATCTGCCACCACACAATAATGATTTATTAAAACCATAATTTTGCCCTTTAAAATTTCATAGTTTGTCATAAAAAAGTTCCTGTTAGGATCAGGTGAGTTCACCTTCCTATCATGGTAGGTCACTTTTACAGTTTTGTTTTTTCATAGATCTTTTGACTTTTAGAGTTTCGAAGCTTCTTCGAGGACTTTTAAAAGTATATATTATTTTTTGCTCAGTTTTAAAAGTATCTATATTATTTTGATGAATTAATAACTTTTATTGAGAAAAAAAGTATAACATTGCTCGTTGGGCTTCCACCCTATAAATAAGAAAAATTCACATTCCAATGAATGGGGCTATAACATTGCTTGTTGGGCTTCACTGTCTCCGAATTCTTATACACCTAAACTAAAACCGGCTCTGAAAGCCCCTAAGCCCCGGAGATTAATGGATGTAATGGTAGATATACTGTACAATAAAAAATGCCCACTACGTAAGACAAGCATAGCAATTAGCAAAGCCCATTCTCATTTTTCATCGAGTTCTTGAATAATTCATTACCTCTAACGGGACACATGATGGTTAATGCGGATTTCTTTGAACTGACAATTAGGCCCATAGCATTAAGATTGGATTGACCATTTTTTTTTTTTTTTTTAAATGCTGTAAGAGCAAAAGAAAATTAAATTAACAAGAATTAAGAACAACAAATTCTCAAGTAGCTAACACCTCCAATATTTGGAGAATTTATTCATTTCTCCTATTGTATTATACATGTGGTCCTATCCACTATTAAAAATAAGTTATTTATTATCAATTGTTAATTTTAAGAAGCCACATAATCATTGAAATTCACAACGATTTATTTGTAATAGTAAAAAGAACTACGTGTATAATACAATGAGATTAATGAGTAATTTCTCTCATATTTGTCAAAAATTGACTTACAACAAAAGTAAGTAGAATTTACAGACCTTTGCTAAAAATATAAGAATTTGTTAGAAGATCCAAATAAGTCTACTACAGATTTTGCATCTAACTCTACAATGAGTTTTTGCAATTACTTAGAATATTCTCCATTTTGCAATTTGCATACAAATCAAATCCCATTAACCGCAGAATATATAATCAATTCCAACAAATATGAAAGAGAATGTATTCTTTTCCTTGCTAAATAACTAGATAACAAATGAAAGTTTAGATAAAAAGCAAGATAAGCAAAGGATATAAGTAGCAGCCAATTAGATCAGTCTTTCATTGGCCTTAACTTTTCCTTTGTCTCCATGACACAAAAAGAGATGTTTTTGAGTTTGATTGATATTAGCACTTCAACAAAGTCCATTTACGTGGAATAAGGTTCTAGACAAACATCAAGTACAATGCACAATTCACAGGTTCAAAAAAGCAAAGCACATAATCCCCTTCAGGTACTAACACATTTTCATTGAAAAATTAAAGTCCATGGGCCTTCTCAAGTTAAATTCCTACTTATATCAAAAGCTCAAAGGCTTTCTCCGGTTAATTTTCCCACAAATAGCATTGCCAGATAAACACTCTTTTGTAGGTGTTATATTCATATTTCTCAGTGACAAGATAGACCATATTAGTTTAAACTAATTATAACTCATCATATTTTAATTTAATTTTACAAAGCAATACAGTACTAACAAAACTTTAATTAAATCAGATTTCATCTTCTCTGAATAAAGTCTAATGAAAATAAGGCATGTTCTTTTTCACAAATTCTTTAATTATAATTTTTTTATTAATTAAATAAATAAATTTTATCTTGCAGGTTAGCGATGCCCACTAAAACAAAGCATTGTAGGTAGTTCATCAATTGGACGAAATTCAAACTTGAATGATAAATCGTTGAAATGGTTGGAGGGTCATGTGTGATGGTGGGCCCCGGCCTTTCCACCTTGCCTAAAGGAGGACAATGTTTTTATGACACTTAGAGCATCTCCAGCACTCCAGCACTTGTCTATATTGCTCTCTATCTCTACATGTGGAGAGCAAAAATGAAGAATTTGTGCTCCAGCATCTGTCTATCCAGCCCTTCAAAAACCCAAAGTGCTACAATAGCTTTTCACAAGTGAAAAGCTATTGTACACTTTTTACAAACTCTTCAGCCGAATTAAAAATCATTTATGACCTGCGTATTTAAGTTTTTTTTTTTCCTTTCTTTCATTTTGCACGATTTTTCTCTCTCTCTTCGTTTCTTTTTCCTTCTCTGCTCTTCGTTCTACTCTCCCCTCCTCTCTCTTCGTTTCCTTCTCTGCTCTCTCCTTTGTTCCCCTTTGTGGTGGTTGGGCTTGGGTTTGCTCGACGTGGGCTTGGGTTGACGGTCTAGGCGCCAATCTGGGTGTGGGTTTGCTCAGCGTGGGCTTGAGTTTGGGTTTGCTCACTGATCTCGGCCTGGGTGTGGTGGTTTGCGCCGATCTCGGCATGGTGGTGGAGTTGGGTGTGGTTGTGGGGTTGCCGATCTCGGCCTAGGTGTAGTGGTTTGCGCCAATCTCGACGTGGTGGTGGAGTCGTGGGTGTGATTGAGCAGAGTGTGTGGTTGTGGGGTTGCTGATCTTGAGGTGTTTGTGGCATGGGTGACTTGTCGGTGGCGGTTTGGGGTTGTGGGTTGCCGATCTTGAGGTGTTTGTGGCGTGGGTGACTGACCGGTGGCAGCCTGGGGTGGTGGTTTGCGCCGATCTCGGTGGATTGAGGAGGGAGGCAAGAAATGAGGAGAGAGAAAAAAAAAAGTTAAAATAAAATAATAAAAATATTATTTTAATAAAAATAAAGATAAAATAGAGAGTGTGTTGGAGTGAAGTTGAAAAAATGACTCTCCACATGTGGAGAACTCTCTACATGTGAAGATAAAATAAAGAGTAGTGCTGGAGATGCTTTTAGGCCTACACGATTAAGATTGGATTTTTTTTTTTTAAAGTAAATACTAAGTATAACAAAATTACATTTGTTATATATAATTTTCAAGAAATGACATTCCAAATAAGGATAGAGAGTAATTTTTTGAAAATTAGGTATAACAAATGTAATTTTACCATATTTCGAAAGCATCAGTGTAAAAGTTTGGTTTGTGTTCAGAATAAAATTAAATAAATAATTGTGAACTTTTAATATTCCACTCATTTACAATACAACTTTCAAATATGATATCCACCTATTAGGAAAAAAAACGCATTGAAATTAAGTAGATCTACAAATAAAAATAAACTTAAACAAACAACTTAAAGTTTTATTTCATTTTGTTTATTATGATAGGAACTTAAAAGTTGTGATACATTCATTGCGGTTCTTTTTCATCTTGTTTTCCATGAACTATTAGTTGTGATACATTAATTTTTATTTTTGTAAATCTAAAAAAACTACGAGAAGTTTATAATTATCTTTATATTTCTTATTTGTATATTTCGAAAAGTTACAAGAAGTCTCAAAAAGATAATTGAGCCTAAAATCACGGCAGTTCAAAGTTTTAGGCGGTCAAAATAGCTCTCCAATTTATTTCTAAGGTCGGAACTGCATGTTTGGGTTTTGGCATGATTGGGGAGGAAGAGAGGAAAACGACTCTGGATTTACCGTGATTCAGCCAATAAGGACTACATCCACCTAGTTTTTTCTTACTCATTCTTAATCATGTTTTACAATAGAGTGGGGAGGCCTTTATATAGGTTACATAGGAAATAGGGAGAGAAGTACATAAGTAATTAGGCCTAACTTAAATGGGTTATCCCTAAATACACAATAGATTAAACTTTTGGGCCCGATTTTACAACACACAATAATGATTTATTAAAACAATAATTTTGCCCTTTAAAATTTCATAGTTTGTTATAAAAAAGTTCCTGTTAGGATCAGGTGAGTTCACCTTCCTATCATGGTAGGTCACTTTTACAGTTGTTTTTTCATAGATCTTTTGACTTTTAGAATTTCGAAGCTTCTTCGAGGACTTTTAAAAGTATATAAATTATTTTGATGAATAACAACTTTTATTGAGAAAAAAAGTACAACATTGCTCGTTGGGCTTCCACCCTAAAAATCAGAAAAAATCACATTCCAAAGAATGGGCCTATAACATTGCTTGTTGGGCTTCACTGTCTCCGAATTTTTATACACCTAAACTAAAACCGGCTCTGAAAGCCCCTAAGCCCCGGAGATTAATGGATTTAATGGTAGTTATACTGTACAATATAAAATGCCCACTACGTAAGACAAGCATAGCAATTAGCAAAGCCCATTCTCATTTTTCATCGAGTTCTTGAATTATTCATTACCTCTAACGGGACACATGATGGGTAATGCGGATTTCTTTGAACTGACAATTAGGCCCATAGCATTAAGATTGGATTGACCAATTTTTTTTTTTTTTTTTTTAAATGCTGTAAGAGCAAAAGAAAATTAAATTAACAAGAATTAAGAACAACAAATTCTCAAGTAGCTAACACCTCCAATATTTGGAGAATTTATTCATTTCTCCTATTGTATTATACACGTGGTCCTCTCCACTATTAAAAATAAGTTATTTCTTATCAATTGTTAATTTTAAGGGGCTACATAATTATTGAAATTCACAACGATTTATTTGTAATGGTAAAAAGAACTACGTATATAATACAATGAGATGAATGAATAATTTCTCACATATTTGTCAAAAATTGACTTGCAACAAAAGTAAGTAGAATTTGTTAGAAGATCCAAATAAGTCTACTACAGACTTTGCATCTAACTCTACAATGAGTTTTTGGATATTTAAGCTGAGTGTAAGCTTGAGTCAATGACTCATCAATCTTTGAGTTTGATTACAGAAAGTTCCTGGTTAAAAAACGCCAAAAGGTAGATGAAATTCAAGCACATGCTGCCAGATCCGGGTGTTACTGATGGTAACGGATAATTATGATTTTAATAAACAAATGAAACTTTTTGTATTTGTTTAATTGTATCCATAATTGGGGATGCCTTGTGAGTCAATCACTAGTCTATGTTTATGTTTATCTCATCTATATCATATAGGACGATAACACAGAACATAAAGACATAAAAAAAGTTGCTAGATCTGTACCATAAGTTCCTGACAGCTTAGGTTATCACACTTTGGTTGGCGAACATGAAACAAATAATTAGAATCAGTAGCCAAATAAGTAATAACTTTGAAAAGAAAGCTATTAGGGTGTCATTACTCATTTTAATGTTAAATGATTTCGTGAGCTTCCATTATATTAAGATTATTTAGTACGCATCCTAAATAATACACGTGCCAAATTATATGACACACAATACTAAAAGGATTTGAGTTGCAAACATAGATAGGAAAGATTAACGAAAATGTTGTTTAAAAGCAACAATCAAATTTTTTTTTATCCTATCTCATTAATTTGCGATTGCCATAAGTTAAGTAGTGAAGCTTTTTTCAATTTGAAAGAGCGTGTAAGTTGATCTATGTATATTTAATTATATAGTCTATCGGACCAGATTTATTTGGCAAGATGCTAATATAGTCCTCCTCGTGTTTCTTGAATACGATACGGTTGAAATATGGTATAGTTTAAGAGAATTTATTTGCAAAAAAGGCATATTCATAGGAAGCTTCATTAATTGTCCCAGATAAGCCTCAATAATAAACCATCAAAGAGGCCCACCCAGAGATTCCAATGTTGCACGATATCTAGAAGAAATTAGTTGGCAATCAGATTTAAGATCTTCGTGTCGTTTGTTCACATAGCATAATTGTGCAAGTAAGAGATGCGCATGAATGACAATATGACATGAAGATCGATGAGTGTGAATCACTTGGCGTATTTCAAATTACATGATTAGTATATTTCCTTAGCACAGTCTCATTTTCCTTCTTTTGATTGGGTGCCTAATAAATTTTATCATACGTGATCTCTTTTAGCAATGATTGAGAGGGACGACAATTTGATATGCTTCCGGTCAATTACCAGGATCCAAAGCAAGAGTGTATAAATTTGGTGTTAACACGCCCTTTTTTCAAATACCAACCTTATCTTCTTCTTCTTCTTCTTCTTCTTTTTTTTTTAATTTTTTTTTTATGAAAGATACCAACCTTATCATGAAATGGAAACAAAAGAACTATATATGAATCTTGATGTGTGATGGGAAATTTTTGGCATTTAAATAAAGACAAGGTTGTAGAACAATTTTTTTTTTTTTTTTTTTTTTTCTTAAAGAACTTCTATTACGGTTTAGGAGAATAAAAATATATTCCAAAATACCAAATGGAATAGAACCTTGGAGGTATTAGTATTAGTACCCACTAGGCCACTATCGCTAATCAATCGCCTAAGATATTTCGTAGTTGGATAATTCTTGTAATATTCTTAGTGCCTATTTGACATTGCAATAAGAAGTAGAGTTTTAATTATAGATTCTTATACAATATGACTTAAGTGTTTAGAACGTTTGACAAATTACTGTGACTAATACTTTAAAATTATGATTTTTTTTTTTTGTTGATAATCTTGGGTATTCGGGTTAGTGTTCTGTAGATACGTTCACTTCGACTAATCCCGGGAGGACATGCAACACCAACCCTACTAGCACGTGTACCACGATAGGCGTAAGACTTTGTCTTGGGCAAATGACCCTGAGGGGACTAGAACTAGTGATCATTGGAGAGCACATCCAATGTCAAACTAGTTGAGCTATCCCTTAGGGTTCTTTAAAATTATGAATTTATTAAACATAAAAAGTAAATTGTAGAATTGACTATGAATTTATTAAGCATAAAAAGTAAATCATAGAATTGACTTTAGATTTACTTTAAAAATTATGAATTTATTAAGCATAAAAAGTAAATCATAGAATTGACTTTAGTGTTTAGAGCGTTTGACAAATTACTGTGACTAATACTTTTAAATTATGAATTATTAAACATAAAAATTAAATTATAGAATTGACTTTAGTGTTTAGAGCGTTTGACAAATTACTGTAACTAATACTTTTAAATTATGAATTATTAAACATAAAAATTAAATTATAGAATTGACTTTAGTGTTTAGAGCGTTTGATAAATTACTATGATTAATACTTAAAAATTATGAATTTATTAAACATAAAAAGTAAATTATTGAGTTGACTTTAGTGTTTACAGTGTTTGACAAATTATTGTGACTAATACTTTAAAATTACTATTTGATTATGTAGAAAATCATAGTCTAAAATAATCTAATGAAAATATAAAATAGAGAATGAAATATTTAGAGAGAAAATAGAGTTTAGGGTTTCATGTGGTTCGGCTATGTGAGCTTACGTCTACATGATGAAGCCTAATATGCTATATCTTTATTATATTTAGTGTGTTACAATGTGAGATTCTATTCCTTAACAGATCAAACATAGAAAGTAATTTATAGAGTTTTTTTCATACAAAGTTACAAATTTTAGTTTTTTTTAAAAGATTACAGAAAAGCTTTAATGGGTTTAAAAGCTCTTTTGAGTGAGGCTAACATACCTTTTTAAAAGAAAAAAAGAAAAAAAAAAAAGTTGTTTATAATGCACACACAATATGAGCTCTTGGTCCTTTTAACAATTCAACATGTTTCACGCCAAAATCTCAGGAAAGGAAATTAGCCTGTCCTATAACACTATAGCCCAAGTGCGGTCTCTAATCTAGTAATCTCTTTACTCACGCGATTGATACGGATAATCTCGATGAAGTTGAACTCATCCTTTACGCCATGTTGCTAAAGAAGCCGTCTAGGAAACAGAAAACTCGCAGTCTAGTCAAAAACAAACGAAAGGATAATTTCTATTTTTAAAAGTATTTATTCATCCCCACAGTCCACAGATACAATACCTTCCACAAATTTATCTTTGGTTCTATATTATATCTCTCTTTCGCTTCTAAAACATCATAATTACGAATGAATGGTTACGATAATTGCGTGCTAGTGGTCCAAGTGGCCTAGACAACTCTTAACGCCACCACATGCGTCATTTGCTCTTAGCACAAGTTCCTGATTTGTTAAAAGTGCTACTATTACTCACTCTTCTTGAATTGATATGCTCGAAAACAATGAACCTGGGATTTTCATTCAATCCCCTTATCTAGAAGGGAAGCACCTTCTACTATTGCAGTCACAGCCTACCCAATAGGCCAATATTATAGTACCAAATAGCATTAATTGATCATTGGGAATTTTTTTACCATATTTGCCATCTTTTGTAATTTGACATGCATAAAATTGAGGCCAAGAATAATAGGTAAACAATAGGAATAATAATTTATACATGAGTGTTACTGTCAAATATAAAAATAATAATAATAAGACAGTAGACAAGCTATTAAAGCTTGTCCCTTGACTCTCTACCGCAAAGTCTGCTTTTTGCGACCCATGCCGACAGCTCAACCCAGCATTACAAATACACCCACCGCAACTCCAACCCGAGAGCCCACAAGCACAGTAATTGTTATTATTATTATTATTATAGTGCCAACCCAGACCAAGTAAATTGCCGCCACTAGAATTTGAATATTCCAAACGTGTCCTTAAGCTTTGAGAATCAGAATATGCTGCTATTGTTGTTCCAGCTATTTCCTCTTTTGTCCTCATCAAATCTTGATATTCCGTACTTGTCCCTACCCATTCTTTGTCCCCACAACAGCAAGTTCCAGCTGCTGCTTCTGTGTCATCTGCCACTGCCGAAACCAAAGCTCTCACTACCACCCAACCATCCGATGATTCCCAATTTGCCCCTGAGGTTGTCGCTAATTCACCAATTCTCTCTCTAGCAGATAATTCGTGAGAATTGGTGTTCAGGGACAATTCATTTTCTTCGTCATCCTCCAAAAACTCTGAGTTAACCCAGTCGAGTACACAACGAGGTGACGTGTCAGTGACCGTGACTGGATTGGGAGACGCAGAGGACAAAAATGGATGCTGTAGCAGCTGATCACAGCTCCACCTTTTGCTCGGTTCTCTTATAAGACACTTCTCGAGGAAATCGCGGCCGAGTTCCGATAACCCAGAAGGTAACTCCGGTGACTCGTCAGAGAAACCGATTCGACTCAGCGTGTCAACCCCGCGATCCTCCCACGCTGGCTTTCCAGTGATCATCTCCATCACCGTGCATCCCAAGGACCAAACGTCGGATTCAGGCCCTTGCGATTCCCTCCTAATTACCTCCGGTGCCATCCATAGTGGACTCCCACGTGGCATGATCGGACCCTTACACGTGTCCACAGAGACCTCGATCGACGATCCGAAATCGGCCAGCTTAGCCAAATTGCAATCCGGGCCCAGCAGGATGTTTCTCCCTTTAACGTCGCAGTGAACAATGCCTCGTGAATGTAAATACCTCAACGCCGAGACTAAACACCAAGTGTGCGACCGTACAATCCTCTCCTCCACGTCAGCCACTCCCCCACAGCAGCGCCGTTTTGCCACGTCAGTCACGGTGCCACCTGGTAAATACTCCATGTGCAAGTTCCGGTACGACGTCGTTGGAGACTCGTAGGTCACGTCGTCCCCAAGATACCCAACCACGTAAGGCGAAGAAAGCGATCGGAGGATCCGAATTTCGTTCTCCAAAGCCTCCACGTGACTAGCCAAACCCGAATTCCGATCCACGGACTTCACCGCAAAGACGTGACCGTCCGATACGTTCACACCGAGATTCACCGTACCGAAACATCCCTTGCCTACACACTCTCCTCTAACCCAAGAAACCATGTTTGTGTTTTTTTATCTCTCAAACTCAAAGCAAAAAAAAGGCGTGTGTCTATTATGTTTATGTGTCTTCTTAAGGTCATGCTTTCTTGGGGGGTCCAAGTAGCTTCTTATATATACACGAATGTGAGCGCCTAGAATGTGGGATTTGGAATTTGGAACATGCAAATATTAAATTAAAAAATATATTTTTTTTGGTCTGACCTGGAATTTAGCCAAATGGATAATTTGGAGAACGGTTTTGATGACGTCATGAAAAGGTTATTGGGGCTAGAACTGGTCGGTGTTGACGTTTAGAGCGATAGTGGGGTGAAGGATTGGGGTTTGCCGGTTTGGGGATATACTGAGTTTTATCCTTATCCATCTTAAAGCGGGGTTTATCTGGGCCGTTTATCTTATGAGATCATGGTTTTTTTCTCTCTATTTTTTTACTTGCAAGCTTTGTCTTGCTCTAGAATTGGATTTGTTTTACAAATTTTGACATGTGGTAGTAGCGGAAATATAGGATGGTTCGTGGAAGAAAGCAATTTTTGTTTTCTGGGACGTGGAGGCATTTTTTAGTACGTAGTTGTAAATAGTAATACAGTACAACTCATGTACAAGATTCATGTTCTTAATTAAGATCTGTTATAACTATTTTTATTTGATTTTCTTTGTTTACTTCGATGTTACACGAAGTGGTAACATGTTGTTTACTAATGATTATGATGTTAATTAATTCGGATATGTTGGGGGTTTTGGACGGCTGTGATGATGTTGTATAGATAATTTTGGCAGCTAAAAGAGAGTGGAGGTGTAGGTGCACTGGATCATGTTATAGATAATTTTGGCAGCTAAAAGAGAGTGCCAGATGGGATAAAGAGGTGACAGACTTCGGTTAAGAACCAGTGTTTGAACTAACAATAAGGATGACGTGGCGGAAAACTGTAGGTCCACGTTGTAGAGAAAGAGAGGAAGTAGAGGTTGAGGCAAAGAAAAATCTAAAATGCCAATCTGCATGTCTGGATTCCCACGATGCTTGTGCGTTGGCTTTTTGGCAGTGGGAGTTTCGAGCTGAAGTCTGTTCGTTGACGTGCACCAGCTGCCTCCATTATAGATATTCATATTATTATAATATTTGGGATAGTATTTTCAATTTTTCAAGATTAATATATGCTTTTTGGTTTTTGGAAATTACTTGCGTGACATCCCTGCCTCAATGTCCATATCCATTCGTACCTCTTCAAAAAGATTAGGTTCACCCTTACATGAGCTCATAAGACAGTTCACATTTCCCAACTCAGTCCCCACAACCAGATTGTGGGTACCTTAATTGTTAATACTAGTGTTTCACGGTTCACCGGCCAAACCAATTTATTGATGATATTTCATTTCATTAAAGTGAATACTATTTTAGTTTAATTTAGGTAACCAGTTTCATCATATTTGGCCTAAAAAAAAAAAAAAAGAAAGAATAATGAGGTGGTTGTGCAAGGAAGTGGATGAGCGATAGGGGTCATTTGATTCGTTGGTGTGACTTGTTACAGTCCATCTGTCTCTAATTTTTGTGGATGTGCCATGTGTCATGTGTCTTTACCTAGATTTTTTATTAATGATAACCACGTCAAATTATTCACTACGTACGTAAATGTATGATGAGCTGGCATAAAGGTGCATGAATTGGGATAAGTTAGGACAATCTCTTACGCAGCGTAAGAAAAGGAAAGAGGTTGTCCACATAAACTTTTTAAACGGCAAAAATCTAAAGAAGAAAGAAAAAAAAAAAAAAAAAAACTCAAATAGTACCTTTAATTTTAAGTCTATCGGTACTTTCCAAGTTCCCTTAAAAATAAAAAAAGACAAGACTTGATTATAGACTAATTTATAATTTGTTTGTTACAATTTAATATGCAGTAGTTTATAAAACTATCCATATGTATTATTTTAAAAAGTCATCTGACTCATTAAATAGATCATGTGACTAAAGTATGTGTGGATGATCTTATTAATTAATACGTAGTGGATTGTAATAAACTGGTTACAAACTGGTTTATAACCAAACTCTGTCAAAAAGAAAAAGACTATTTCAAAATTGAATAGAGTTTAACTACAAATCAATTATATGACAACTCATAAGATCATTAATTCTCGTTCATGTGACTTGTTTAAATAATATATGTGGATGGTCTTATGAGTTGTTACATAATTGATTTGTAGTCTTGGACTACAAACTGTTTTGTAGTTAAACGCAATCCTTTCAAATTTTGGGTGTTACGTATTTAAAGAACTGCTTCTCTTAAATTAATCTAATAATTAATGAATCAATATCATTATCCTTAGAATTTGCTTCTAAATGATAACGGTTGGAAGTTATGTGATGTGGTTGAAGGAAGCACGTTTATCTAAATCAATTAAACCTTATCATCAAATCAAGATTTCCTCTTTCACAAGATATTAATTGATTAGTAAAAGAAGATGTGTAAATGAAACTTATCATGCTTGTATGTATATGTGTTTGGACTTTGAATTAGCTTTTCACTAAGTTGCTGTAGGTAAAAGTAAAATTGTACCTAAAAAAAATAAAGTTTTAAAAAATTGTAAATAAACTAAAAAAAAAGAAGAAGAAGCTAATATATACAAGTAAGCTATAAGTCTAAAAATTTAATATATTAAGTATATTTAAAATAAAACATATATTGCGTTTTGTAAATACGCGCATCTTGACTAATCTCAAAAGAACACGCAACAGCCAAACTCTGTCCAAAAGAAAAAGACTATTTCAAAATTAAATAGAATTTAACTACAAATCAATTATATGACAACTCATAAGATCATTAATTCTCGTGTACTTTTAATTACATGATCTACTTAAAGAGTCATGTGACTTGTTTAAATAATATATGTGGATGGTCTTACGAGTTGCCACATAGTTGATTTGTAGTCTTGGACTGCAAACTATTTTGTAGTTAAACGCAATCCTTTCAAATTTTGGGTGTTACATATTTAAAGAACTGCTTCTCTTAAATTAATCTAATAATTAATGAATCAATATCATTATCCTTCAGAATTTGCTTCTAAATGATAACGGTTGGAAGTTATGTGATGTGGTTGAAGGAAGCACGTTTATCTAAATCAATTAAACCTTATCATCAAATCAAGATTTCCTCTTTCACAAGATATTAATTGATTAGTAAAAGAAGATGTGTAAATGAAACTTATCATGCTTGTATCTATATGTGTTTGGACTTTGAATTAGCTTTTCACTAAGTTGCTGTATAGGTAAAAGTAAAATTGTACCTAAAAAAAATAAAGTTTTAAAAAATTGTAAATAAACTAAAAAAAGAAAAAAAGAAGCTAATATATACAAGTAAGCTATAAGTCTAAAAATTTAATATATTAAGTATATTTAAAATAAAACATATATTGCATTCAGTAAATATGTGCACCTTGACTAATCTCAAGAGGACACGCAACAACCCTACTAGAGACCATTGGGAGCACTCCTAAGACTGGACCAGTTCAGCCATCCCTCATAATTGACCCAATTAATCTAATGTTGAGTCAAATATTCACTGCACACCTTTAATCTGATGAAGTAGAGTTAGTGATATTAATGGTTCAAAAAAGGAGTTTCACAGATAGTTAATGGGCCCAACGACTAGTTCATTTAACGGATCAATGGTGTGTGTGAGCTTGATCCATTTTTCACTCATTAGATATTTAAGTCTAACAGCTTCAAAAACCTATAAGTTAATAAGGAGTCTAAATCTACTGGACATTTGGGAATACAAATCTTATATCCCACATTTTGTGTTCCACTTTATACTCCACCAATTACAACTCGTCACATTTTTTTTTTTTTTAAATGAAACATAAAAAGTGAGATAGAGGATATTCATTTGCCATTTGGTCTAGTGGTGTTCCTTCTCCTCTTTAATTCCCATTTCTCTGTGAGATGTGAGTTTGATCCCCTACATTTACAAATCATGTTAGTCACTTATATTTTATTAACTATAGATGAGAGGAAAATTACAGTTGGAAAAGAATTGGAGTAGTATTTCATTTTTAATGGGAAGCTGAAATGTTGACAGCACGTTCCGGTTGTGCGGACGTATGTCGTTGGAGAGTAAGACAAAAGAGAGCAAACGTTTAATCGACGGCCGACAATCCAGCGTGCATGAACAAAACGTTCCATCTTTTTGTGGCTGACATGCAAACCTCACACCTCTCTTTGTTCCTCACTTTCTTTTTCCCTTGAGGTTCATGCATAAAAAAATCTTCCAGTTGTTAAGAGCATCAAAATTGTCTGATCCCTGATGCCCTTTGTTTAACAAACCTTTTTGTTGTTAGATATTAAAATTGGGTATCTCATGCATTGTAGCTAGCATAATGAAATTAATGTGTCAGTTTGATAAAATAACAAAAAGAAATGCATAAAATATGCAATTCCGGAAAAACAGAACAGAAAGGAATGTACTAAAAATTCCCTAGGGAGCTCGTTAGTTATTGGCCATATTCATATTAACAATATACATTGCATCTATCCTTGAGGTTTGGACCAACAGTTTGGTACATAAACAAACAAGCTTGTACTAACCAAACAAATAACGTGGTATAGATCATAAATGAGGCCACAAAACTAAGTTTGCAACTTCGACGAAAGGCCGCAATGTTCTAACATGTGGTGTGGGTATACCTGAAGGCATTTGGTCTTATTCATGTGCTATTTCTTGGTCAATTTCAACAAATATGTCTTATATAGACAGAGGATCATGTTGGTCTGTCTTATACTCTTATGCTATTATCTTTAATTTATAATTTAGACTTGATTTTTCTGTGATGAAGATAATTAAGCCCAAGATACTATCATACAATACCAACTATATTGAAAGCAGGAAATGGTACTGGTTGGTATGTCATATGTGGTATTCTTGTGATTAAAATAGTCTTCATCATAAAGAATTGGTCTTCAATGTCTTCTTGTTTATATATCATTGTAGTCGACAAAAGACGGATTAGACACATTTGATATCTCCAAAACAAATTTGCCATTCGTGTTGTGAAGTTACGATGCAGTGCTCCAATTCATTAATTATATAGGACACAAAATTGAAACATGGTCTTTTTTGAACACATGTATTGTTTATGCACTGTTATAAACCAAGCCCTTTTCTACTTTCATATTTATCTATGGATGATTCTTTTATGAGTATGCAATTCATAGAATTTGAAGTTATTTTATCGTTTGGGCAAAAAGGGAAGATTTATTGTTTATGAAATGTTAAAATTATAATACGATTCAGCTTCCAAATTATTTTTTTTTGTAAATATTTTGTAATAATTTCAGGAGTGTGAAGTGAAGGAACATCATCATTCCTCAATGACAAATTGACAATTCAATCTTAGCACAGATTCACACTCTAGGCAGGGCCGGCCCTGGGAATTATGAGGTCTGGGGCGGTGCAAAAAAATAAGGCATTTTATCTTTAAAAAAATATATATATATTGAAAAATCACTTTACATACGGTTTCTGCTACAAAATTACTAATTAAACTTTTATATTCAATATTTTCTAACAAATATTGTTCAATAGATAATATGGCTAATCCATTTAACCTTTTTTGTGACATAGTTGATCGCAAGTAAGCTTTTTATAATTTTAACTTTGAAAAACTTTTTTCAACGGATGCGATTGTAACAAGTATAGTCAATAATATTCTATATACAATAGATGCATTTGGAACAATTCAATTCCTTGATAAAATTAAGTATATTTGTCACTGTTTTTTTTTGGTAAAATCTCTTGTAAGACTTTTAAGTCTGAAAAAAAATCAATACCATCAAGATCAAAAAAATTATCAGGTTTTAAAAAACCTTTAAGATTAATATAATGCCTTTTCAAATTATCATAATTTAGTGAAGTTAGCTTCTTCACATCAAATAAATACAAAAAATTGTTTCCATACATACTTAGGTTAGAGAAATAAATTATTATTAGACTTAATCTAAAGGCTTGTTTTAAATATTTAGGCATTTCTAATTTTTGTATATATAAATATATTGAGGCCTTTCAATAAGGGCCTTAATTTTATTTTAGATGAGACCTAATTTTGAGGTGAGGCCTAGTACGATCACCCACCTCGCACTTGCCCAGGCCACCCCTCTCTAGGATATGACTGAATACTTCAACACCATGTGGTCAATCCATGAATATATCATTATAAACTAGCACAAAACCATCAAACTTGTTTTTGACATGGTCAGAAGTTGTACTTAATTTGTTTTATTTGGAGGTGTGCAGCTGATGTGGTTTCCGAACTAAATGCATATTCAAAGACAAAGTTGAACACGTCAAAAACACTTTGGACTGAATCTGATAGGAAGATTCTTTTCTTGGCTCTTCTATTGGGAAGATTTACGACTAACTATTTTTGTAATTGATTCCTATAATAGTGTAGCTAACTTTATTATCTCTATTAACCATAAGAACTGAACAGTTAACTAAAATTGAACAAGTGGGTTTTGGTAGTTAACATTTCATGTGGAACAAGATTTTTAAAGAAACAACTTGATGACTTTTCTCTTTTGTTGAATTGACTGTGCTTAAGTAGAATAAATATAAAATGAACCAAATTAAGAGCAGTAGTGAACTAGTGATTCAATTGAACCCATCATTGGTTGGATATCTTAGTCTAGGCGAACCCTGGAACATCAGTCAAGGAATACTTTAGCAACTCTAGACCTGGAAAAAGCCCTGACTTAGGTTACAATATGGAAGAACACTACTTTTACAAGACTGGGGCACTTGTATAACAAAGAATATCAAGGAGTAGGTATATTTGAAATAATAGATTTATTATCTTAGTGGAATGGTAGAACGACTTTGCAAGTTTACTAAAAGTCTGAAAAGCAGTCTAGGAACAGGCACAAAAACCTATCAGCGAGACGGCAACATACTATTGTAGAACCCAAATTGAGTTTTACCTTATGTTTGGATGCAGGGAGAGAAGAAGATAGTCAAAATATATTAAATATTGTGCATTCCATGAACTTTTTTCTGTACTCTCCTCTCCTCTCCTCTCCCTCCATCCCAAACAAACCTGACAAGATTGGGGAGAGTAGAGTAATCTAAGAGGAGACTAATCTTCCCCTTTACTCTTTGTTCCCTTTATCTTCATCTGTTCCAAACATACCCTAAACCATCACTCTCATATTACATTTGTTAAAGGTGTTCCTAATAAGATTCTAAAGGGAAAAAAGATGATACATAATTGGTTAGATATCATGGTTATATAGATGTTTTGTTATGTAATATCCTTAACTAATGGTATAAGAGGATTAGTTAAATTAACTCATTTTTTTGATAGACGAGTAATTGATGGAATTAAAAATGAAAGAATTAGTAGGATACAAGCTTGAACAACCCTATTGTTATATAAACAATGAAGTGCACAAAGAAAGGGGAAAAAATGCCTGCAAGTACTTAACAATCAAATAGGATTATTAATTCTGCCCATAATAAGAAAACAAGATGTTTCTCAGAATTAGCACCAAGTATTTCTTGGTTTGAAAAGTTGGCTTTAAAGCTATAAGTATATATATAAACACACAACAAAGTTTATCAATTTAGCACCAAGTTTATCAAACACACACATGACACACAACAAATTTATTAAATGCCTACCAATTTAGAAGTCAGCCCCTTTAAATTGTCGGAGTCAATAACAGAAATTTTACTCATGGCTGCTAGTGCAGACCTGAAATTGATTGTAGCTGGCAGAAGGTTGTAAATTATGCAGAACACCAATGAAAAGTATTGTGTTGTTGGAGTCAATAACAGAAGTTTGTAAATTGATTGTAGCTGGCAGAAGGTTGTAAATTATGCAGAACACCAATGAAAAGTATTGTGTTGTTGGAGTCAATAACAGAAGTTTGTAAATTATGCAGAACACCAATGAAAAGTATTGTGTTGTTGGAGTCAAAAACAGAAGTTTTACTCATGGCTGCTATAGTGCAGACCTGAAATAGATCATAGCCGGCAGAATGTAGAAGAAAGGTATACAAATTATGCAGAACGCCAGTGAAAAGTACAAAATATGCAGAACACCAGTAGTGAAAAAGTACTACGGAGAATAAACTGAGAGGGATGAAAGGTTATTTAATTTAAATGAATAAAGAATAATACGAGTATCTGACTGTTTAATCTCTTTTCATCAGCTATAAATTGTAAAGTGAAATCTCCTAAATATGTCACATTTCTACAATAAATTAGGCTACTCTAAATAATCAAATCTTCCACCACCATCACTATCTCCCCCATCATATTTTGTGAACAAACCACTTATGATAAGTGAACCAGTACAAAGAATGAAGAATTGTAGTCAAGCGAGGGCAAAGCCAAATTCCCTCAACCTATAGGTTAGTTTGATTTCCTACTCTGTAGTAGCGGGAACATCAAATATGGCGCCCCAATTGAATTAGCATCACGCTTATATCATCAGAAGAGCCTCGTGAAGCTGAAAGGTCTGCAAGCTTTTTACAGGCAGTCAATTGTTGTGAAGTATCAATTCCCATGCACAAAGGACGAGCAATATCTACTGCTTCCTGATTACTAACCTGAAACCATCAAACAAATGAATCTGATCAATAATCTAGTACTTATATCTTTCAAAGGTTTTGAGTATTAAAAATTATTCTGAAAAATAAAAAACAAAAGGCTTCAGAAGAAACCACACCTTATCCCATAATCCGTCCGATGCTAAGATTAAGAACTCATATTCTGGTATGATTCTAAGGACTTTTGTTTCTGGCTCTGCTATTACCCATTGCTTAAGGTGTCGATCTCCAATCGCTCTAGACACAGCCAGAGATCCCTGAATTCTCCATACACCACGGCATGAATCAACATAGCCACCCTAAAAAATAAAATTCAAAACAATCCATTAGTCACAACTAAAAATTGATACAAGCAATTCACACAAAATTGAGGGCAACAGAATTAACACTTACCAGGGTCTCAATTCTGATCTTTTCGTCTTCCCTCGAAGGACGATGATCAGAGGTAAGGGCCTCAGCAACACCACCTCTGCTCAAAACAGCACGACAGTCACCGGCATTGGATACAACAAGGTTCCCTTTCCTGATCAATGCTGTTACACAGCACGAGCCACCACGTAAATCCTCTTTCAAGAAATCGGAATCCGTGTTCAGGTAACCTTGCTTAACAGCCTCGTCAATTTCTTTTTCATCCCTTGTCATCACTTCATCTATTATGTTCTTATCCAAATTTTCTGCCGCAAACTCTGCAGCTTTTGCACCTCCATGCCCATCATATATACCAAAGAATGACTGCAAAGATTAAGCACCAACATATTAGATTCAAAATCCATTACCTTATATCTCTACTACTATATATGATCAAAAAGGCCTTCTCATATTTAGCTTAACATATGCTTCTTTGTTTCAAAAGAAAATACTTCCTATATGTAAAAAAAAATTGAGGACTCCATCAATCTTACTGGAATTCATAGCTTAAAATTTTCTCATTGTCAAAATTGTTATTACACCTCCCCTAAAATAACATAAAAAAACCACAATAGATTTCATCCATACACATTCTCCAAAATGGCTTTTATTTATTCATTCATTTTTTAGTCATACACAATTTCAACCTCTCCTGATTAAAACCGATCATCAAAATTCAAAACCAAACAATTTTTAATTCAACCAGCTAACCTCATAAATTTAAGCTAAAATTCACCATAATTTTCCCTAGCTCGATCATCAAAACTAACAAATTTCACAATACAAACCTATTTGACAATATTCATACCAAAAACAAAATCATAAAAAATATGTTATGAATAAAAAGCTTTCTACTTTATCAATATTTGACCAAAAACCATTAATCTTATTCATAAGAAAATAATAATATAACAATCTGACAGAGCAATTCTTATTATTAAACCAGAAAAAAAAAACAGCAAAGTTGACAATACCTGTTTGGAATCTCCTTGAAGATTAAGCACAGCCGAGTACCGATCCTCCATAGCCTCTCTCCTCCCTCTCTTACAATACACAGAATACCCATCTCCTTCTTCCACCACAACCTCCCTCGCCGCCATTGAAGGCGTCGCCGGAGCACCAAAACACATCGACGCCTCCGGAATAGCAAGCTTCGCCGGCCTCTTCCTCTTCAGCACGGAATTCGGCGACGTCGAAGACGCCCCAGAAGCCGAAATCAAAACCGAAGATGATGAAGAAGAAAGCCCAGTTGGTGGCTTCGGAAACCGAAGCCTAAAAGGCGAAGAAGGCGAAGAAGGAGAAGACGAAGATGAAGACGAAGAAGTCGAAGGCTTTAGATGGCTCAAAGTTAACGTTAGAGCTTCTGGGGAAGCCGAGATTATCGATGTCTTGTTGCAGAACAAAGACGACGAAGGTGAAAACACCGGCGAGTTCGACACAGCTACCGAGCAAGACATTTTTTTTCTTTTTTTCTCTTACAACAACAACAACGTTCGAATTATTCTGGTTTTGATTGATTCTGTATGTTTGTTTCGTTTTGTTTTGTGTATGGAAAATATGCAATGTTTGTGAGAATATTGTTTTGGTTTTGATTTATGTTCCCGAAAGTTAAGGAGAGAGAGAGATAGAGCAGAGGTATTTAAAGGGAAAAAGTTTTGTTGGGTTGGAACATGTGGCGAATGTCACAGTGGGGTCCTCTTAATTGCGTGTTTTTATTTTTAGAGCGCTCCTTGGGTTAATGCTTAACGTCTTTTGACTAAAAATTCTTGGCTCCCTTTCTTTCAAAACTATAATGTCATATTTGCCCTTGCCACCACGTTTTGTGTTTTGCGCGTGTTTGTGTGTTTTTGTTTTTTGGGGTTCATACTGTTCACACGCAGCTATCCTCTGGAAAACGCGCGAGCTCCCTTGTGCTTCACTGCTTCCGGTGTTGGTTTAAGCATATCTTGTGTTCCACAGCTCAATTTGCGCGTTTTATTAACAATATCAAAGAAATTTTGATGATACATACATGTCTTACTTTGTACGACATTAGTCTATACAACATTACAAAAAGATTTTGTCATTTGAATCCAACAATATTAGTAAATTTATAATATAATGACAAGGTCATAAACAATACTCATTGGACAAATTTCAAAGCATTTGCATTGGACAACACCATTTTTTTTATTGACTAATTCTAAGATATTATTATTTCGAGTTTAGTACAAAATTTCACGTTTAGAGTCCAAATGTGCGAAATAATCATTAACCATTTAAAAACTATTTGTATGTGATGAATTGGTTGATTGTATGATTAGTATGGACATTGGATACTTTCAAAAAAGAGAAGTCCAAAAAAATATCAATGTGGTGTTTCTTGAAAATAAAATGGATATATTCTTAGATAAGTAGTGCATACCTCAATCATGATATGAAAATTGGTTTCTAATGAGTCGTGTTGACATGTTATGAGTAATTGTTAGTTGGATTTCTTGCTATGATACTAATGATGAGGTAACCATTGTAACTAAATGTGAGATTCTCAAGAGAATATTTGTTACTTTTATGTTCAAGTTAAACGACCTTGCACTTATCAGGCTATGCTTGATAATTCTAAGCATGTTTATACTGGGTAAATATAAAGTGGTTTGATTGAATTGTGTAGATGAATTGGAGCTTGTTTGGAGTTGAAAATTGAGTAATTAAGAAAATTCAATCATTATTAAGATCATATTAAACAATTATATAATATAGTTTTTGTTAATGTGAGTCCAAAATTTTTCAAACACTTGATTATTTCATCATATATTTGCAATCCTCCATTCTTCATACATCATATCATCACAGAAAATATGTGAATTTAGATTAGAATTTTTCTCATGTATATAATAATATATATATATATATATATATATATATATATATATATATATATATATATATATATATATATATAATCACAGGGAATAATCTCTTTGGAATGGTTCCAACACGTCTTATGAGTCTTAAACATAATATCATGGATGTTGTGAAGCTTTGGGACTGGTTATTAGGTTAAGCAAAATTGTATATAATGTTCACATTATAAAAGGGCAAAATGGTCTTTGGGTAAGAAGGAACTGGTTCCCGTTCGGGGACAGCTGGCGTTCAATTAGCAAAAAAAGCCGGAGATGTTGATTGTTTGTAAGGGTCAAACACGTTAAATTTATGGAGAGTCCAACAAGTGTTTTGACTCCTCAGTAATAACCTTCCCCTCTTTCTTCGTTACGAAGATTTATAATTGAAGTTGCCACGTGGACCCCACCGTCTCTAATCAGTCGGACTCGGAGGCAGGCTCTCAGAAGTTACCGTTGCCACAGACACGTTCCTGATTTGTGACCGTTGTGTGCCTATTAATTCTGAGAGTCTGACATCACTGCCTATGATGGAGGACCACGTGGGATTTCTTTTTGTTTGTTTCTGATTTTATTAATAATGTTTTTATTAAGAAAGTCATTTGGATAATTCAGGACCATAGACTGTAGCTGTTCATATGAAAAGATTTTGGGCCATGTTCGTCTGTCAATTTTGTTAAGACTTAGCCCTGAAGCTTGAAAGTTGAAAGGGCTTTTGAATTTTTTACGTCGGCGCTCTTGTCTAATTGAAATATAAAAAAGCCACGTGTTAAAGAAAGAGTCTTGTTGGCATTTTGTTCTGGGACGAAAAAGAAGAAGAAAACAGTATTATCTTCGCATTTGAGGGGTTGGACCAATTCTTCTTTGCTTTTAGTGTTGGAGTGCTGGGCTTGGATTTTTGTTTCTATTTTTTAAGGTGAATTTTATTGATTAGAAAAACAATTAGGAATACACAAATAGGGACAAAATGGCATAACAAACATGAGTATTCTTAAATGTAATTGGCTAGTTTTTGGGGAGTTTTCTTTCTATACCATGGTAAAACCAAAATTATACAAAAGGTTGACTTGTCCATTCAGCAAATGGCGGCTTGGTCGACAGTATTCATGGATGAACAAAAAGTTGTGAGAAATGCGAAGTGGTTGGACGATGATGTGACGAAGAGACCGATTGCGTTAATGAGTGCGATTGGTAAAGGTTTCTAAACGAGAATGGATTGGGTTCAGTGCACTAAATCCGTTGAGATGAGAACACATAACCAAAATTAAACATGTGTCGTGATCTCAATGGGTTTAATGCACTAAGCACTGAACCCAATCCAAATCCTTTCTAAAAGATAATGTTTTAGTATTTTTGTTTGTTTTAATTATTCTTCTAACCACCGAAACTTCATCATTCTCTCCCTCTCTCTCATAAATGAAATTGTGTCATTTTATGTCCCTTATTTTAAAATAAAAAACATTGTTTTAGCACAATTTACTTTTATTTCTTAAATACGTAATATATCAAATATAATACATGTCAGTGTAGTCATCGATAAGACGGTTTTCAAAACCCACGATTGACAATCAAATCACTGCCTAAGGCAATCGGCTTGGTGCAATTCGACCGGTTTCATCCCTATTGGCAAATGAACACATATATTTGACAATAACGCTGATAATTGGTATTACAATCTCTCTTTTTGTTCCCTCTATGAAAGTGTTACAGACTTAAACTCAAGTATATCTTAAAATGGGGTTTCAAACTCTTAAAACAATTTAGCTTAGAGTTGCCATCCAAAACTACTGAAAGTGGAACCCATTTCATCCCTTTCTTTCACCTATTTATTGGTATCATCTTTAATGGCTTCTATAAAATTCAGATGCAAGCTTATAAAATAATTTCTATCCCCCTTTCTAAGCCACAATTCCTTAGATTTTTGTTACCACATAATCTCCTGTCTTAGCAACCATTCATCTAGTTCGTGTTGCAAGCATGTGTTGAAGGCCATATTTTGTTCCATCAGCTCTGCTTGCGGCAACTCTTGAATTTATCTATAAACAACTCATGTTCGGCTTGAAAATAGCCCAAAAAAAAAAGAAGTTTGTTTATGTTTATTTATATAGCAAATAAATTAAGCTTAAGTTCAAGTTTAGACTCGATTATTAGAAGAGTCAAGTTCAAACACAATAATATATTTGTTAACAAGACCATGAGTATAAAACTTGATTTAAGTATAAATAATATTATATATTTGTATAGACTCAACTTTTGAATTATGTAAGTTCATAACTAAGTTCATAAAATATCAAATTATAAAATCTAATTTATTAACAATATAAATAGTTCATTTTAAGAAAAAGTCATATAATTTTCTAATATATAACATTGGTGAATCTCAATTTTATTAGTTAAAAAAAAAAAAAAAGCCATTTCAGATCAAGGCTGTCTAGGCACAGAATCATCATCTACAATGTAAAAGCCACTACAAAAAAAATGAGGCGTTTATTATTCCCACTAAATTTCATACTCGATGAAAAGTTCGTTGTCATACCCAAGATATTTTAAGGATAAGGATTAAGGTTGAATTTATTGGTTGACCGGTTGATGCATGAGAAATTTTGTAAAACTGTTTTCTTCTACTTTTTAAAATTCTTCATCTTGCATATTATGATTGAAGGTTTCATGGGTTACTCTCTTCCTCAAACCGACCATGACATGTATTATTTAATCAAGTTAAAATACAATAAATAGCCTTGTGTATCACCTGGTTTATTGGTAAAATTTATCATTATTTTCTAGATGTTGCTTTGAGACCAAAGAACTAGAAAGTAGAAACATGTGATTATTGGGTCCTCTGAAATCATTATTAAGTTTTAATAAATCTTTCTATTCAAAAAATAAAGAATGATAGTCATGTGGTTTATCAATTAGAATTCATTTGGCCAAAATTGAGTTTCCCTCAAGAATCAAGATAGCTTATGTTAAACTATATCATTATTGTCTAGATGTTGCTTTTAGACCAACGTACCAGAAAGTATAAACATGTGATTATTGGGTCCAATTAAATAATTCTTAATCTTTAATAAATCTTTCTAGTTTCTATTCAAAAAATAAAGAATGAAAGTTATGTGATTTTAATCAATTAAAATTCATTTGGCCAAAATTGAGTTTCCCTCAAGAATCAAAGATAGCGTATGAATCTCACGACCTCTTGGTGTGCTTTGTTATGCAGGCCTATCTAGAGGAACGAATCACAGGTTTTAATGTTTGAAGAAGGGAATTGGCATAGATAATCCAGCCCCCACCAAACCCAACATTTTCTTTCCAATCTACAGCCATACTGACCTTTCGCGTCTATACCAGAAATTTGATTCCAGTTTTGCTGGAAAAAATTCCAAACATTTCCAAATCTAGTCTACTACTTTTGCTTTAATCATCCATTCATCCCCCATCTGTGTAATTCTTCCCATAATTTTCGATAACAGATTTTTTCTTGAGTGAATTTGTCAAAAAATATTGTTTTAAAATTAATTTATTAAATTGTTATTATTTTGAAATAATTTAATAAAATAGCCTCGTTTTAAAAACGTGTTTTGGAAACACAATTTTAATTTGAAATCATGTCTTGAACCCACGTACGTGGGCCGTTGTTTGGGCTAGAATTTTTTTTTTAACTTTTTTTTTTTTAAGAATTCCACTTTAAAATCGTGTTTCCAAGACACATTTTAGCAAAAAATGGAAATCGTGTTTCAGTAACACGATTTCACCGTGAAAAAGACACGATTTGTGCTCTTAAAATCGTGTAATGAAAACACGATTTAAAAAAAAGGCTATTTTTACAAATAATATCAAAACATTACTATTTTACATAATTAATATTACAATAATATTATTTCCCAAAAAATATCCACATTTTTCTTATACATTTTCCAATGTTTTTAATAATTAACACCTTGTTATTACATTGTTGATATCGTTCTTAGTTAAATGTTTCCATAGAAACATTGTGTGATGGTTGATTCATCTACAAAATTAACCATATTATTATCACAAACCAATGTATCATCGAAAAAGTAAAAAATTTAGCACCAACAATGAAAAACCTAAAACATATTTTGATTAAAATACAATTAAAAAAATGTAGTTCTCCGACGTCCTAATGCAACATAAAGGAAGCAAAGGATAGCGAGGAGAACATATCTCTGGGCTTCACTTAAGCATAGCTACACACAAACAAAATTTAGTGTAAAGCCAAATTAAGCAAAAACTTAAAATGAAGCCCTTCCAAATAAATAATAAACACCCAAATAAAAAAAAAAAAGTATAAAAAAATTGATAAAATTGGGAGTAGTAATATGAAACTCAGTCCCTTAGATGTTCATAATATTGCGATCATTACCGCAAATCATTACAGGTCTGTTAAGACTCATCACCGTAACTCATAATTATACTCCCAATAAAAAAAAAAATTGAATTTTTAATAAAATGTGGTGAAAATAAATATTGGGTTTTGAAATAGATAGTGAAAAAAAATATAGTTGCTCTCAGTGTACTCCCAAAGCAAGAGGAAGAGTTGAGGGAGAAAAGGAATAGAAAACAACACGATCGATATTGCTTCAAGGGAACGAGTCATGCGGGAATGGAATCCACACTGACCAGATAATGAAGCCTTGTTTTTATCAGAGAATGATTCAGAAAACAAAAGCCAGAATAACAGAGAGATCTATGAGCTATGGAATGTATAAACCCTAATTGCAGAAGAAGAAGGAGGAGGGGGGCGAGTTGGTGAGAGAGGTGACTTTGGTGGTTGTTTTTATAGGGAGAGGGGAAGAGGGATCGGACGGTTGGTATGTGAGATATTTGGATGAGCGGCGGATATTCCACGCTCTCGTTTTTTCCCTAATTTGGTTGAAGGGTGTTAAATTACTAAATTATCCTTGAGCTTTTTCTCTTGGATTTTAATGCCAGAGATTTCTCAATTTTGTAAGTCTTAATGGGCTTTTACAGCATAAAGTAATTAGAGACTGAAAGTTTGTGGGCTAGGCTCAATTAATGGTAAAGCTATACTCCTGGGGGTTGGGCATGGGCTTTTCAGATGAAAGTTTTGAAAACTCATATAAAAAGAGAGAGATTTTGGGCTTTATGTGACTGCTTGGGCTTGCAAAGAGATCCTTCTTCTCTATCCGACAACTTTAAAAAAAATAAGAATTTAGGAAAAAAAATAAAAGAGTTTTACATAACAATTTTCACTATTTTACAACAGTTTGAGTTTACTGCACTCTGCAAAGACATTCTTCCCTGCATTGCAAGCAGCCCAAATTCTTGAGCAAGACTTTTTGAGCTACCAGGGCCTATGATTTTGGGTATTTTGATACTCGGCTTTTAAGGTTCGGGCCCAAACGAGACTCTTTTTCAGTTTCGAGCCTCTAATTTAGTTTCACTAATAGGGCCAGGTTCTTGGGCTTTGCAGCAACAAGTCCCAAGTCCCTAGTCCCAACCCACCATTCCATTTTGGTAGGTGACCTTACACCAGCCTTACAAGTGCATTTTTAAAAAAAAGAAAAAAAATTCAAGAGTTGGAGGGGGATTTAAATCCCCATTCAAAGATCAGTTACAATTAAGTTACAAGGTTCTTGAAAAGATTATTTAATATTTAAGGCACGTTTGGTACATTATAATAGACACTATAATAAAATAGTTATTACTCATAAAAAATATATGTTCCTTAACCTACGTAATAGCTATAATAAATAAATAAAATTCCTAAAACCCTTATTAACTGTATCAAATAAATTCTGAGGTGATAGCTCAACTGGTTCGGCCTTGGGTGTGCTCCCTAATATTCACTAGTTTGAGTTTCCTTCTGGCCACATTCTTCAAGGTAAAATCTTGCTACAATCATGGATACACATGGTTAGTAGGGTATTACGTATCATTCTATGATTAATCAAGGTACGCGAAAGTTGGTCTGGATATCTAGAGTCAAATATATATATTTTTTTCCCCGCCTCTTTGATTTTTTGTTGTGCCAAATCCTATTATACTGTAATGATTACAGTGTATCAAACATGCCATCAGTGGCTGTACACAAAATGCACACCTCTTCTTTTTTTCTTGTTCTTTGTCATCAAAGATGCTTGGGCCTCATTCAACCTTTATTCCTTGACTTGACATGTGCACACTGCACTGGAGACAACCAAACCCATAGAAGGAGACACCGTCAATGTAGCCATGGTGGGATGATCTCTGGATAATATTTTTTTTTTTTTGATAAGTCTCTGGATAATTTTTTATATACCGGAAGAGGGGACCCCAATATTGCCAGCCAATATATGTATTGGACTATTCTTTTCCTCCCAAGATGAAAGAAAAAAGATTTCTCATCTATGAATTAAAAAAGGACTCAGTAACACTAAGTCATCCAAGAAAGACAAAGGATGTTACCACTTACCATTACATTGCATTAAAGAATTAAAGCTATTAAGTTATTAACTAATAGAGCACATAAAAAGTTAGATTGATCTTATCACTTTGTAACAACTGAATGATTTGTATTTTAAAACATCTAGTTGCATTTGTTTTTCAAATAGCTTGCATTTATCTTATTTTATCTCAACTTTAACTTATCTTGTATTGGTTCAATAAGCACAAACTTTTATTTAAAGGCTTCTATATTAATGAGAAAGATTGTCCAAGTTTTCACAGAGAATATTGGGTCATTATTTTCTTTATGGTATCAGAGCAATAAAAACTCTAACGAGTTCGATAAAAAAAAAAAATGGCTACACCATCCCTACCAAAATATCCTTCACATCTCAACCTAGCAAATTTTATGCCTTTAAAACTCACCTCTACCAACTATCTCTTATGGGAAATACAAGAACCATACCACCTCATGAAGGTGAGATTACTGGTTCTAAAGGATGGCAAAATCCCTAAATCAGACATGGCGGCATGGATACACACAGAAAGACTGGTTAAAGCTTGGATTATAGCCACTTTTGATGCATTCAAGACCAAACTTGGCTTTTGGGTACAACCCATGTCAAGTTTGACGGGGAGTAATAGAGCACATAAAAATTAAATTGATTTTATCACTTTGTAACAACTAGATGTATTTGTATTTTAAACATCTAGTTGTATTTGTTTGACTTGTTTTTCAAATAGTTTGCATTTATCCTATCTTATCTCAAGTCTAGTTTATCTTGTATTGGTTCAACAAGCAAAAACCTTTATTTAAAGGCTCTTACATTAATGAGAAAGATTGTCCAAATTTTCACAGAGAATATTGGGTCGTTATTTTCTTTATAATAGAGCACATAAGAAGTTAAATTGATCTTATCACTTTGTCACAACACATCTAGTTGTATTGTTTACTTGTTTTTCAAATAGCTTGCATTTATCCTATCTTATCTCAAGTCTAGTTTATCTTGTATTGGTTCAACAAGCAAAGACCTTTATTTAAAGGCTCTTACATTAATGAGAAAGATTGCCCAATTTTTCACAGAGAATATTGGGTCATTATTTTCTTTATGATATCAGAGCAATAAAAACTCTAATGAGTTCGATAAAAAAAAAAAAAAAAAAATGGCTACACCATCCCTACCAAAATATCCTTCACATCTCAATCTAGCAAATTTTATGCCTTTAAAGCTCACCTCTACCAACTATTTCTAATGGGAAATAAAAGAACCATACCATCTCATGAAGGTGAGATTACTGGTTCCAATGAAGATGGCAAAATTCCTAAATCAGACCTAGCGGCATGGACATGCACATATAGGCTGGTTAAAGCTTGGATTACAGCCATTTTTATGCATTCAAGACCAAACTTGGCCTTGGGGTAAAACCTAAGCCAAGTTTGACGGGAAGTAATAGAGCACATAAAAAGTTAGATTGATCTTATCACTTTGTAACAACTGGATGATTTGTATTTTAAAACATCTAGTTGCATTTGTTTTTCAAATAGCTTGCATTTATCTTATCTTGTCTCAACTCTAACTTATCTTGTATTAGTTCAATAAGCACAAACCTTTATTTAAAAGCTGATACATTAATGAGAAAGATTGTCCAAGTTTTCACAGAGAATCTCTAGATAATTTTTTTGTTTTTTTTATTTTAAGTCTCTGGATAATTTTTTATATACCGGAAGAGGGGGATCCCAATATTGCCAGCCAATATATGTATTGGACTATTCTTTTCCTCCCAAGATGAAAGAAAAAAGATTTCTCATCTATGAATTAAAAAAGGATTCGGTAACACGATGTCATCCAAGAAAGACAAAGGATGTTAGTCATGTTACCACTTACCATTACATTGCATTAAAGAATTAAAGCTATTAATTTATTAACCTCTCCAAAGTCTCCTCTTATCCAATTTGCTAGCATGACCAGGCCCAATTGGCATAAAAAACACATGGGATTGGAGAGAGAGATAACAATTCAAGATCATCCGTGTCCTTTTCAGAAAGATGAGAAAAATTGTTAAAGAGTAAATAAAGACAACTCCAAGGAAAAAGAAAGATCAGAAAATTGTCGGTCTCTACACTCTACAGTCCCGTGTCGTACCGAATACACGCAAGTTCACCGTGTCGCCGCACGCCAGCACGCCATTATAGCAATTGGACAATTAATTTGGCATTATCATAGATCAAGGTCCACACTTGTGCTCCGATTAGTCTCATTGGAAAGCAATTCAATTGGACGTTACCTACCTAACAAAACTAAATTATTCATTTAAGTGACACTTTAGAGTTTAGAAGCCAGGCAATCGTTAATACATTATCAATTTTTTTTCTTCCTTCCTTGCAAGGCATTATAAAAATGGTCTTGTTTTCAATATGTTTCTCTTAAAAAGCAAGATATATGTAATTATGTATACTTGATAAACCATAACAGCGGATTCCCCACGCCACATAATACTTATGTGCTGTCTCAAACGAATCATCGCGTATCAACTATATTGCAAGTCATGTCATCACTACTACAATTTGAAAGTGCCACTTTAATTATTGAGGTTTGTGTGTTATTAAATAAGTTGACAAAGTCAGTGAAGTTGAAGCTGCTGATAGTGATTACATGAAACACGTTGCAATGAAGTTTTATCATTTAAAAGCTTTTTTTTTTTTTTTTTTTTCAAAACAATAGAGAAAATATGTTTGGGCTTTCTCAAGATGGAAGAAGTGAGTTTAGGAGTAAAGTCTATCTATTAATTTGGTCTTGTACAAAGCTCATAAGAGTATTAGAAAATGGTTTTATTGCAAAAGGTTTAGAAACATTAATTTACACTATTTATGTAGTAAAATTAGGATTTAATAAGTCTAATTCTACCATAATTACATAATCGTAACAGAAGATCGATTACTTGATCCAAGCCATCTAGTGCTTGCTTACATTCAAAGGGATTGATAAAGTCATTTATGAGGACTTAATTTCTTTGACTGCTATTTACAGTCATGGGATTAGTTTTTTCTTTGTTTACTATTCACAGTCTTGGAAGTTTCCTCTGCCATAATTGAGGAGACTTGACTTTGTAGTTTGTATCATTACTATCATAGAACATTATTTGTATGAATAACGTGAAATTCATTATAACGATTTTTATTATCATGACTTAAACCTGTGAAGGTAGGTAAGTCAACAATGTTATCATCTTTCTTAAAAAATATACTAAGAATAGCATCAATTTTGATTACAGAGACTAACACAATGTGATTAGTGTTAAATTAATAATATGTTAAATACATTTATTAACTATTAATTATTTAGTGTTTAAAAGTTGACATAATTATTACTAAAACTCATGTAATAACATTTGAATTATGCATAACATCACTTTTTTATTTTATTTTCTTTTTATGGCCAGTGTCAGAAGTAAGAAAAACTAAATTGAGGATGATATATAAGAAGTCATTTTGCTTCGGATGTTGTTCAGGTCTTTTGAGTTTTGAGGGGAGGAGGGTCATGACTCATGACTCATGAGATTCAAACTTTCAATACTTGTTTCGACTTATCTTATAAATTAAGTAAATTTATTCATTTACATCTAACCTTTTAAAGATTTACTTTTTCTTAGATACAAACTAAGCCAAATCTCGGTTTATTTTTAACTCAACCAGGGGCGGAGCTACGTTGCTCCTTGCCCCCCCAAAATTTTAATTTTTCTTAACAAAGTATATGGCAATTCAAGTTTAGTCCCTCCAAAAAATAATAACCAGCCCCCCTTTTGAGTTTTGTCCCCAGATAGCATAAAAAGAACAGTTTTTAAAACAACATTTAACTTTTTCTTTTGTTTCCTTTCTGAGAATTGCAAATTTTAAACTATTGCAGTGTTGCTTTTTGACTGTCACACTGCACATTTCGGCTGCCCCTTACCCATTAATTTCTTTCCGTAGCATTTTTGCCCATTTAGCTTTCTCTCTAGTCACTTCTTCTTTCTCATTTCCCAAGATTGTACAAAGTATAACTTACTTTTCTGACTTCTTTTTCTTTTCCCTATCTTTCTTTCTCTTCTCATTTTGTCAACCATAACATTTTTGTCCATTGGCTCTCTCTAGTCTCTTCTTTTTCTCATTTCCCAAAATTGTACAAAGTACAAACTTACTTTTTCTTTTCCCTATGTTTCTTT
>OU015769.1:5530617-5764686 GCA_907173295.1 Fagus sylvatica | reverse complement strand
AAAAAAAAAAAAACGAATTGTAGAAACAAATCTTGGGTCGATGTGTCATATGTACAAACATTTTTTGAATAAAATTAAGATCGTAGCATACTCAAATTGGGGATTTGAAGACCATAGGGCTGTCGTGTTGAATGTTGATTCTTTTTAGATGAATTAGTTATTGTACCAAAAGTAGAAATGTAACAACACAAGTATATATACTAAAAGTAGATAAAATAAGCCAAGCTCAAAATAGTTGAAATTCCTACCAAAGTACTTTGATAACTAGGTTTCAGATCGCATTTCTTCAAAATAGAAAAATTTTAAATTTCACTTTTTTGTAGGTACAATCTTTTCAAACAATCTCATTTTGAAAAAACTGAAAACTAAGCTGTACCAAAAAAGAAAAGGAAGAAATTATAAACTACAATATGTTGGATGGAATTCTGTACTTATTTACTTGCAGCAATTCTTATTCTAATAACATTCATAATAGTTGCCAATTAGGCAATTACCTTCTGGCTTGAGCCTTGATGGCGCCACGTGCACGTTCACATTTCTGGGGCTTGAGGTCGATTCCTCCTCTCACTCTCATTGGAAGAAACCCAAAAAAAAATAAGACCTTCATAATAATTTGGATCAATCCTTTTTCAGATTTGATATATGTCTAACAAATGCTCTAGTATTTATATAAAATTTAGATATAATAGATGGAAGTTTGAGTACGTAAGGTCAAGAAGAGTGATAATATTAAAGCTGTTGCGTATCCCTGTTGATTTTGGCAACCACACTTTTGGACTTGGAATGTCCTGCCTGATCTACCGATGATACTTAATTGGTAACGGTAAGAAGCGCATATGTTAACCTAGTGATTCTTAAGGTTTTATGATATCTATGAATATGGCCGGGCAAAGCTAAGGGGACTGAGCCATGATCCCATTGGACATGAATTCTCTCCATTTGAAATGAAGGACTAATTAAATATCTCAGATTTAACAATATACAGATTGCCGAGACATTCCGTACACTGTTAGATTTGTGAAATAAAATCTGAACCATGAAATGAACAAATAGAGAGATTTCCAAATAGAGAGAATCCTATTCCGGCCCCACTGGTTTTTTTTATTTTACCCTTATATATAAAAAAATTATACATAAAATTATGTAAATTATGATAACTTCAATTGAGATTTGAGGAAATGATAGAAATTAAAAACTTCCTCCTATTTTTATAAACAACACTCCGCCCTTTGAGGTTTTGATTACAGACCAAATAACCTCTTATTCGTACAAAAAAAAAACTCCTATAACCATAAATAAATTCTCATCCAAAATAACCTCAAAATAATACCTACTAACCATATTGGTTGTATGGTAAGAAAAATTTTAAAATTAAAAATAATAACATCAGGGGACTAAATGTCATTTTTAAAAATAGGAGGGTTTTTTTTGTCATTTCTCCAAAAACATTCATAATTTTTTTTTTAACTAGTAGCCCTTATTATATTTATATAAATGGTGCTATATTTATATAAATGATCAATACATCATTTTCCCACTTATTACTCTTATTCTACAATTAACTCATTAAATCATATTGTATTTAAGGTATATATTTTCTAAAAATAGATAATTTTATATAAAATAATATTTTCTTGATAATTTTCTTGAGAAATAACATATGTTAAATCATGTTTCAAACATATTTTATGTATAAGTAATAGTTTAATATGTATTAAATAAGTTATTCTTTGGATTTAAAATTCTTCTCATAATTTTATCTCCCCCTAAAAATTTGTATGGCTCGGTAATTATTCATGAAGTTTTCGATTTGAAACTTCTTACCATTAGCTTGGAGCCACCACAAAATCTCACCTTGTAAATTTTAATTACCTTATTGTGTGGAACGAGAGATTACACACATATGATAAATAGTACTAAGATATTCCAAGATTTTTGTACACTCAAATTAGCCAAAAAAAAAAAGTACACATGGGTGGTGATGTGTCCCCAATTATTGAGGGGAAAGGCTCAATAATGGAAACGGTTTGGGTCCCGTGCATGTAACCCGTTTACACCAAATACTATCTCAATAATGGGAACGGCTTGGGTCCAATGCTCTGCCGTTCCCATTATTGAGATAATATTTAGTGTAAACGAGTTACATAATATTATATTTTTTTTCAAATTATTATCTCAAAAGTACAAACCTTTTTTTGCAAGTCCTGTTGTAATTTGTACCCACGAAGCACTGGACCCAAGCCGTTTCCATTATTGAGATAGTATTTGGTGTAAACGGGTTACATGCACTGGACCCAAACCGTTCCAATTATTGAGATAATATTTGGTGTAAACGGGTTACATAACATATATATTTTTTTCAAATTATTATCTCAAAAGTACAAACCTTTTTTTGCAAGTCCTGTTGTAATTTGTACCCACGAAGCACTGGACCCAAGCCGTTTCCATTATTGAGATAATATTTGGTGTAAACGGGTTACATAACATATATATTTTTTTCAAATTATTATCTCAAAAGTACAAACCTTTTTTTGCAAGTCCTGTTGTAATTTGTACCCACGAAGCACTGGACCCAAGCCGTTTCCATTATTGAGATAGTATTTGGTGTAAACAGGTTACATGCACTGGACCCAAACCGTTCCAATTATTGAGATAATATTTGGTGTAAACGGGTTACATAACATATATATTTTTTTCAAATTATTATCTCAAAAGTACAAACCTTTTTTTGCAAGTCCTGTTGTAATTTGTACCCACGAAGCACTGGACCCAAGCCGTTTCCATTATTGAAATAGTATTTGGTGTAAACGGGTTATATGCACTGGACCCAAACCGTTCCAATTATTGAGATAATATTTGGTGTAAACGGGTTACATAACATATATATTTTTTTCAAATTATTATCTCAAAAGTACAAACCTTTTTTTGCAAGTCCTGTTGTAATTTGTACCCACGAAGCACTGGACCCAAGCCGTTTCCATTATTGAGATAGTATTTGGTGTAAACAGGTTACATGCACTGGACCCAAACCGTTCCAATTATTGAGATAATATTTGGTGTAAACGGGTTACATAACATATATATTTTTTTCAAATTATTATCTCAAAAGGACAAACTTTTTTTGCAAGTCCTGTTGTAATTTGTACCCACGAAGCACTGGACCCAAGCCGTTTCCATTATTGAGATAGTATTTGGTGTAAACGGGTTACATGCACTGGACCCAAACCGTTCCAATTATTGAGATAATATTTGGTGTAAACGGGTTACATAACATATATATTTTTTTCAAATTATTATCTCAAAAGTACAAACCTTTTTTTGCAAGTCCTGTTGTAATTTGTACCCACGAAGCACTGGACCCAAGCCGTTTCCATTATTGAGATAGTATTTGGTGTAAACGGGTTACATGCACTGGACCCAAACTGTTTCAATTATTGAGATAATATTTGGTGTAAACGGATTACATAACATATATATTTTTTTCAAATTATTATCTCAAAAGTACAGACCTCTTTTTGCAAGTCCTGTTGTAATTTGTACCCACGATATACTTCTCTGCTGTCATGCTTAGCCGAACGCATAAGAGATATGTCTGACACTGTGGTCTACCCAATAAGCCTGTGCCATCTCTTCCTTTTACTTTGTCTACTACTGTACAAAAGATAAGACCATGCGACTGAAAAGTGACATCAAAGGCCTAAACCACATGTCTAACCATTCTGACTAGGTGATCGCTAGCTCAATTATTTGCTAAAAATCCAATTTGCATGGATTGGATTGGTCTCATGTGGGGTGCCCCATTGCCCATCTCTTCTTTGCTGGTAGTGTTGGACGTTTGGTAAACAATTAACAGATTCAATTATTTGCTTTACTTCGATCATTTAAAAAGTATATATTATCATCACCATCATCATCATGATTGATTTAGCATGTAATATAAAATGTATTTCAGTTGCTTATGGTCAAGAATTAAAGTTCATATGATACATGATTTCAATATTTGCATTTTTAATTACTCAACAAGCCATGTGGTTAATATTTTATTACCCAACAGACCTTTATTCACGACACATGTGCAACCACCCCCCCTCAATAATATCCAAACTTTTTGAAGGATCTCATCGTATATACCAATGTTTTATACCTGTAGGTAAGCTGATGATGGCAAAAAAAAAGTTGAACAAGTCCTTATCAATTAATGTTTTTCCGAATGTTCAATAATGGAGGGGAGAAATAAATCGGGAAATCTGATATAATTATTAGAGACATGTGTTCTTGGAAGAAGTCATGGTTCCAAAAATATCAGAGAATCATAGGTCAACCCTCACTGGGTTAACCAAATTCATCTGAGAAGTTATTGTTCATTTATTGCAGGTTCTAGGAAAGTTAAGTCTGTTCGCTCTTCAGGTAACGTTTTGAGCTTTTGAATTAATTAGCCTTTTCAATCGCAACTAAAAATCCCACCTACAAATAAGTAAGAGTTAAATTGCAAGTCCGACCTTCCAATATGCCAAAAGTCCAAGACAATACTCAAAAACCGAAGCAGGTTTCTCAGGCAAACCAAAAGACAAAAAAAATCGAAGCCGTTCATGCATAAGAAAACTTTTTAAGTATTATAACAACCAGCAAGTTGGAAATAAGAAAACACACTTCATTGAGTTGAAAAAGAAGAAAGTAGAATACTATTAAGCATGGGCTGCATGGCCTATCGATTAACGAAAAGTCATTACAAGAGAGGTAGATTAAATTCTGACCTTTTGTACGTAGGTACAGAGTCATGACAGTTTCTTTGGTAGGGGCAAAGCATGATTTGTTTTAAACTATTTAAGAGTAAGTGATATACTAAATTTAATAATAAATTAATATATGAAAAATAAAAATAATATTCATTCAATATATGTCAACCAAATATAACCAACAGAAAATATATAAAATGACTGTTTATTAATATATTTATTCAATCATTTGTGATCTATCACAATGCAACTTGACATTATTTTAAGTTGTGAAAATAATTTATGATTAATTTGGTACTCAATGTCGCTGCAATTTTTCTTATAATGTATAACATCAAAGAATCCTTTTAAAATTATCTTTAATTTTGTTACAAAACTTAATTTTGATAATATTTATGAATGAAAATACTTGTGTCAAAATAATAGTAGAACCTGATGGAGTAATTAGAAGTACAATCATTCAATAAAAGAAATAGCATGAACTACGAAAGTTGAATATCACATGTACTTCAATATTCTTTTTAGAAAAACCTAATTGGTGTTGCCAAGTAAAAAAAAACAAACAAACAAACATATAGACAAAAATTGAAAAAAAAAAGAGCACCAAAACAATCATTTAGATTGAGTAAAATAACATCATATCACTCAAAACCCAAAGTCTTAGACTTTTACATATGGATGTTCCCAAATATCAAATAAACAAACTGTAATGTCAACCACATATGGGTCAAGTGACTATTTTATTTTTGGATTCTTTCGACTAACTTTTTAATTTGAAATGATTACTTTTAGTTCTAGAGCCAGCAATTTTTTTTTTTAATCTAAACCTTTATATATAGCACACGGTTTAGCTACAAATAAGTTTGTAACCATTTTGCTATAATCCACTACGTGACAACTCATAAAATTATTCATGTATACTTTTAATCACATGACCTAAGGTGGGTTTGGCCCCGCGTTATCTATGAGATAATGCGCGTTTTAAATTAAAAACGCACAAACTGATATGTTTGGCCTTGCGTTAGATAAAATTGCATTTTCCAACACGCGCGTTTTAAAACTGAAGGTTGGGTGCTGTGATTTCCAAAAGGCGCGTATTTAAAAGTTTTTTACATTTGCGGAACGAGAATTCTAGGAGAGGTTCCGCATTTTTTAAAGGGTGATTTACCATAAATACCCTCAGCAATGTCAAAAATACCAAAGTTTAAATGTGAAGCCCCCTCTTATTTCTCTCATTTTTCTTCTTTGTGTGCCCCAATACTTTCCCCAGAGAGAGAATTCTAATCAAAGATGTAGATGTAGGAATATAGTACACAAAAAAAATTTGGAAAAAAATCATAAGGATGTTGAACCATTTCAACCACCGCATTCCGCAAGCTGATCTTGATGTGGTGAGATGGGGCTGGGGTTTAGGGGGAATAAAGATAAGAAACTGAACTTTGAGAGAACTGCGGCGACTGGGCTTTAACCAAATCAAGAAAAATAAAAGATGAAGTAAGAGGGAATGGGGAAAATAAAGAGAAGATGAGAAAACTTACTGTGGAAAAAGCTTTAGGTCTTCAACAAAAGTGCCAAAAATAGACAAAACAAAAGGCAGACGAAGGGGGGAGTGGGAGTGGGAGTGGGAGAGATTGGAAGACTCTGGACTCTGGAGGCTTTGGTAATTGGTGGGATGGGACTTAACCAAAAAAAAATTTTTAAATTAAAATAAAAAGTAAAGAAAGAAGACACTAGACAGAACATTAAGTGTATGTTAAGTAAGGCATGTGATGTATTTGATGGGTGGGACTTAACAAAAATAAATAAAAAAATTAAAAGAAGAAGAAAGAACATTAAGTAAGGCAGCGATGTATGTGTGCCATATATGTGTACGTGTGATTTAGGAAAACAATTTATAAAAGTGTGAGGTGAATATTTTATATTTTGTGCAATTCAGACGAAGGAGGTGACAGTAGTTGTCAAGAAAATATTATTATTGTTATTATTATTATTATTATTACAATTTGTAACATTGACAATATTTGAAAAATGACACTATAACTTAATAGTATTGTAAAGTCCTTTTTGGTCATTTGTACTCGAAACAGCAGTTTTAGACTAAAATTATCCAAATGCTAAATTGACAGAATCAACACTTTTTTATTAGTTTTGCTAAACGCTTAATTGTGATTTCAAAATGCAAATTTTAAAAATGCACTTTTTCAAATAGCTAACCTAAACCCACCATATTTTAATGAGTCGTGTAACTTGTTTAAATAATAGATGTGAATGGTCTTATGAGTTGCCATGTAATAAGTTGTAGAGATGGCTTCAAACTGCGTCCTTATATATATATAAATATTTTTTTTTTTCAAATTTCATGGCGACTCATTGTCTATGAGACTATGAGTGTCTCCCTCACGAACTCTACAAGAAAGCCCTAAGTGTCATCTAAAAGTATTGAACCATTAAAAATGCCCCTTTTTCTATCTTCTTTTTTTTTTCCTAGTGTTGTTGACCCCCAATATTTTCATATTTTAAATTAATACTAGTAATTCATAACATTTCATAATGTTTTTATAAGAATCAATTCCGTTCCATAAGTTACAAACACATTTTCTTTAATATTTATTAATTCATTTTTTTTACACTTTCCTTTATATTTTGAATGATTGTACATTAGAATCATACAGTTTGTAACATTCGATATAAATAATAGAACAACAAAATTACTTGTTAAATGACTTTTATATTATTTCTTCCAAGAGGAAGTATACAAATATGGTATCAACTCTTCATATTCAATTTTACTACAAAATTTATGTATAACACCGATTGTTGATGTATTTGATCGATCAAACCTTGAATCCAATGACATATATGATATATGTAGATGCAATGAGGAAGGAAAAGAATACGGAGTGAGTCATCGGTGGAAGACTCTCCGATGCTTAAGTTAATAAAGATAGTGTTTGGGAATTTTGTTGTGCATACTTTTGTACAATATAACGGGAGGAATGAATAATTTCTCGTATAATGAATATGCAGCTATATATAGTTTGGTATGATTGTTGCCAAGATTTGTGGAAGGGTTGGTAGAAATTGAGTTTTGCATCACGTGCTCTAATGTGTTCACCATGAATGAGGCAATGGATCCCAAATCCTTTTTTTTTTTGGTTGAATGAACGGTAAATGTTGGAGTAAAATGTTTACTACGGATTGCTTGTAGGAAGTTTATTTTAAATTGTCACCATAGTTGTACACAATGCACTGTTGGAATATTGGAATATAAATCATTTATTTCACTTTTTGTATTTCAGTTTATGCTCTATCAATCACAAGTGTTCCACTTTATGCGTTCTTTTTCTTTTCTATAAAATAATTAAAGTTTAAAATAAAAACATATAAGACACGTGTTGTATTATAATTGGTAAAATATAAAATGAAACAGAAAAAAACGAGGGATATAAAATGTTTATTTGGAATATTGTATGTTCAACTTTATACGCTATTATTTTTCCATTAAAGTCTGCTGCAAGTATTTTTTTTTTTCATGTGTAAAACATATCGGTCATAATAGGTTAATCCAAATTCAGACGGATCAAACCCGAATCTGGTTGACCAGACTTATTTGTCTGGTCTAGTTGTGGTATGATGAAGTTCATTTTAACTTGATGAAGAAAAAGCAAGAGGAGGGGACAATAGATTAATAATGTAAATGGCGTTTACATTTTTGACCCGTAAATAAATACTATAAAAAATAGTGCTTCTGAGTTGTGTCCTTGAGTTAATTATCAACTACTCAGATTAGAGCTAGCCTCTTTCACTAATAGAAAAAGGTAAATTTCAATTTGTAGTTGGAGAATCTCTGAAGTTTATTTTTAAATAGCTAATTTATAAAACTTATCTTTTACAAAGATGATACTTTAAGCGGATAATGACCAAAATTATATTAAAAAAAAGGGATGTTTGGAAGAAGAATTGAAACTCTAAAACAAACAGTCAATATGATGGTTTGTTCTTCTTTTAAAGATACGTACAGAAATCCACTCAATGTGTTAGGGATTTCGATTTAGTGAAGCATAGTATCATTCTTTGACATAAACCTGCAATGATAATGTTGCATAATTGAATGACAGTAACCCGTTTACCTAATCATGTTCTTGCTCATGTCCTGACCCATTTTTGCTACAAATGATTAAGAATTTGCCAAACCTAGAAATGTTGTTTAATTTTATTTAGAAATGTTGTTTACCTAATCTTTTTTTGTTTATTTTTTTAACCAATGCCTAACTAACTAGAGTTAAAAAAAAATTATATTCCAATTATTTTAAGTTTAAGTAGGGAATATTCCTTTAAAAAAGAAAAAAAGGGGGCGAGTGTTAATTATTTTACAAATTTGGGAGCGGAGTGTCATTTCCCAAAAATAAGGTATAGTGAGTTTAGTTTCCAAAAAAGAATGTCAGTGTAATTTACCCTTTTATTTATCATGTTCATGAAACCTTGGATGAAATTATTCTTTATCGTGTAAATTTCTACCAAGATATGAAATTGCTTGAATATGTATCATTCGCAAAGAGTACGATCTTTATGCATAATCCTCAACTTGTAGGGGCAATTGATTTTAAAATAGAATCTATCCATACATATCACGCTTGATACTTGATAGTGAAAAACTAAAAACTTGAAATGACAGGACATCCATTAATTATTTTACCCGTAATCTCACTGTTAATTTCTCATATGATCAATAAAGGTGGGAAGCACTGGACCCGCTATGATTGTGACACATGTTCAATTTTGATTACGTGTCCGCATTGCAGCGGGTTTAGTACACTGAAGCACTGGACCCAATCGGTTCCCTAAAGGAGGACCCCTTTATGGCTTTAACTTTGTCTTGAGTTGAATTTTTAAAGCTTGTAGTTGTAAGAGAATTATTATCAGCCTCTCTATTCAGCTGAAAAACCCAAAATTTAACAAAAACCTCAGCAAATCCTACAACACCAGCCTCCCATTCGGCGAAATTCCTCAAGCAGATGAACAGTAGCTCGCCCAACTCAAGGAGCTACTATTCATCCTCTCCGGAATTAAAAAGCATTTATTTTCTCTCTCTTGCGTTTTGTCTCCCGTGCCAAGAATAACGGAAACAACAACAACAACAAAAACAAAAACATAATAACGATACAGATCTAAATCTTCAATACCCCAAACAAAAACCCACAAACCAAAAAAAAAAAAAATCAAAGGCTTAAAAAAGCAAAATTAAAAACATTTATGGGATAAAGAAGGAAATCAGGTGAGAAAGAAGGAAAGAGAAAAGAGAGGTGAGAAAGAATGAAGAGAAAAGAAAAGGAAAAAAGAAAAGAAAAAAGAAATAAAATGAGGGAAAGGGACGAACTAAGGAGGAAATGAGAGAAATGGGTGAGAAAAATGGGAGATGTTTGTTTGGTGGGGGAGAAAAGAAAGGGAGGGGGTACGTGGGTGGTGGGGAAAAAAAAAAGAAAGAAAAAAGAAAAAGAAAAGAAAAAATGTGGTACGTGGGTGGTGGAAAAAAAAAAAAAAAAAAAAAAAAAAGAGGGGGGGAATATCCTACAGAGGGAGAGAGAGGAATAGAAATGAGAAAGAAGGTATTTTGGAAGTTGTGAAAAAAATAAATAAATAAAAATAAAATAATAAAAATATATTAAAAAAAATAATAAAATTGGAATAGGGAGTGCTTTAGTTAAACTAGAAAAAATGGGTTTTTTAGAACCCAATTGACAAATTTTTTGAGAAATCTGGCAAGAATGCTCTAAGTGACCCAAATTACCGATAAATTAACTCTGACAAGATAGGCTATGCACACTGGAATGTCACATCCTTCCGGTATGGTAAATTGTCTCAAGAGGCCAAGACGATCAAAGATTGGTGGATGTTCTATGAATCCTCAATCATCTACGTCTTATGGCTAAGGGCAAGGGCCAAGGGGGATTCATATTCTTCAGTTTTAGTTAGTATGGAATTATTGTTTGTATTGGGTAGATGCTAACAAAACATGTATTATACGTGGGGAGTCGTCCAAATTCCAAACCAGCTATAAAAAAATAAAAATGTGCAGGTCAAACAAAGTACGGAACTCCATTTAGAGAAAAATTAGCCACTTGATGTTTACAATTTGATGCTCGCATTTACCTATAACTTATAAGGTATAAAACCAATTATTCCAGTCAAGACAGTATAAAAATTGGTCACATTACTTTTTGTATTTTCTGGTTTATCATTTAATTGGTAGATTAAGCATCTTTTTAGTGTATTGCACGTACTAAAATCACTATCATTTTCAAATACAAATTTTCTGGTTTATCATTTAACTGGTAGATTAAGCATCTTTTCAGTGTATTGCACGTACTAAAATCACTATCATTTTCAAATACAAACATTTCTCCATTATATTTATATATGTCAAGTTTTCAGGTCCCACATATTATTTTTCTAAAACCGGTTCGTATTGTAAGTAGGATGATAGCTAAAAATAATGTTATAAGTACCTCATGTTATATCAATCACCAATCACATTTATACAACCAAAGGAGAAGAAAAAAAAACTCTTAGGATTCTTTTATAGTCTTGCATTGTTTTTTCACAATTGCATGGGCCAAAAGTCACCGATCAATGCCATGTCAGAGACGCTGACATAATCTAAGGGTCCACCATCCTTGTAGCTGACACGTAGAAGGTTGAAATTATTATACACAACAAATTTCTACTCTTATTAAATAGAGCTCAGCTGACTCAGCTTCAAGACTTGCAAGTGGATAAGCTTTGCCGTGAAAATTGGAGCTTAGGAATTTCCAAAATAGAAAAAAAGAAAAAATGTTAACACAAATGAATAGCGAACCATATCATAACACGTGGCGCAACTGAAAAGGATAATTGGAAGTGGGTCCCTGAGCAACCCACTAAAGTCTAAAATCCAAACGGGAAAACCAATAGAAACGGTTTCGCTTGGCAGCATTTCCTTGGGCTAGTTGTGGAGCTCTTGTACTATAAATACGGGTGTTGAGATGCGGTGAACTTACAACTTCAACAAATAATACGTGTTATTCTCTCCTATTTCCGCTCAACACTTTGCGCTGTGCCTTTGCTTTCTTTCTTTCTTGTCAAATACTCTTTCTTTTCTTTTCTTTTCTTTCTATCTTCTTTGTTCCTATTGGATTTTTTTGTCAATCAAAATGTGTGGGATACTTGCTGTTCTTGGTTGCTCTGATGACTCTCAGGCCAAAAGGGTTCGCGTGCTTGAGCTTTCTCGCAGGCAAAATACATATTCTTTAACTCTTTTTTTTTGTTCTTGATCTTTTCTATACTTTGGTTTTTATAAGTTATAAGATAAACACAACAAAAAAGCAGTTGTTTTTTCAACTTTTTTTGAGAGTTAACAATCTTTAGAAAAGTGTGAAGTTTGTTTGTATGTGAAAGCGAAACTGTGAAAGTGATTTGAAGTTAGAACTACCTTCTTTCTTTGACCCAAGATTTTGTTTGTTATTATTGAGAGTTCCACTTTCTTAGCAAGCCCCTTGAATAATTCATTCTTTTGCTATAGCCTTTTACACTATTTATTATTATGAACTTTGCACTTGTGTTCATAAAGATCCTTTGTAGCTTAATCAGTTTCATGAATTTACTTAGTAATTATCGCTACTTGTAAAAGAATAAAAGAGAAAGTATCACATGACTGTTCTTTCAGAATATGTAGCATAGCATGAATACACATGAACATAAATTAATATTGGTAATATGTGGAAGAAAAAGGTGGATATTTGGCTCCGCGCTGTAAGATTTGCCCGTGTTTGTTTCACTATATAAAATGGTGGTCAAATAGAAAATAATTTCTGTTGACCGAAAAATCCTTTATTAAAATTTGAAAATGGTTTACGCTAATTTTTTCGTAAACCATTTTCAAAAAACGCACGCTCACCCTCCTTTCTGCTTTATTTTTACACAACATTGTAACATTATTTTCGGAAAATATTTTTTGAAAAAATATTTTATAATGAAACAAATATGGAAAATTATTACATGAATTGAAAAGATAAAGAGAGAAAAAGCTATAATTATCTGATATGATATTGATCCAAAGGCGGATATCGTGTTGTTACAACCTCTATGCAGGAATTTATCGTGATGTAATAATTGTTTTTCATCAACTTGTGATCCTGACCATGATGCTCAAAGAAAGTCTCACTCAATAGGGAAAGATTAGATCTAGCAAATCATGTTTAAAAATGTATTTTATTATGAGGATAAGTACATTAAATTTAAATATCAATTAGGTAAGCATTTAATCATGATAAACCATGTGGGATGTGGGTCCATTACACAGTTCAATGATTAATAGTAACGTCTGGGAAAAGATGTTTAGCCTGTACAAAGTGACCATGAACTTCATTTTGAAACGTCATTGCTTTTGATGTTATAGATTGAAGCACCGTGGTCCAGACTGGAGTGGACTCTACCAACATGGGGATTGTTATTTGGCTCATCAACGGCTGGCAATCATTGATCCTGCCTCCGGAGATCAACCTCTATTCAATGAGGACAAGTCAATTGTTGTGACGGTATGTAGGCCATATTTCTCAAACTTTTGTCAGAGTGATGTTGCATCTGTGTTTTTTCTTTTGCTAAAAGCCTAGAATAGTGATGTTCCACCATCAACTTTTAGCTTTCTTACTTTTACAGCGAAAAAATAAATTACATTCCTTTTCATGAATTTTAAATTGATCGATGTTAGAATATTGCAAATTTTATTACAATATTTAGTTAAAAAGTATTAACCAGTTGTGCACTTGCTGTGCCAAGTTCATTAACAACGTAGTAGCCTTCATAAAATATGTTTCCATGCATTTTTCTTTTAAATTTTGTTTGGCATTAATAGTGTAGACATGCCAATAAGTCCATAACATGTCAGTAAAATGGTATTTTTTAATGTTTCTAACAATGATATTAAGAGTTCGAATCATTTTTCTCCCACTTAAATGTATTAAAAAAAATTGTAGACTGACAAGTAGGTAACTAATAATGGAGAATGAATAATAATATTATTCGATAGTTAAATTAATTTGGTCTGAATTCAAGAGTTTTTTTTTTCTTCTAATAAAAATACCTTTTTTCTTTTAGTTTTATTTGTAAAATTGATGGAGAAGATTGTGTTGAACATCAGGTCAATGGAGAAATTTACAATCATGAAGATCTGAGGAAGCGATTGCCAAATCACAAATTTCGTACCGGTAGTGATTGCGATGTTATTGCCCACCTGGTGAGTCACCTTGTCATATCTATGTTACTAATTGAAATCATATCACTTTGATTGATCATATGAAAGAAGTTTTTTTTTTTTGTTTAACATATGATAGTATCATGCTGATTTATGACCTATGATAGTCTAGGTTGCACGGGTACTCCATTTTAGTCTACGTATCCGTACTCGTATCGTATATGATACTCGTACCCGTATCATACCCAATATCAAATATCTATTGTATCTCACATATGTTTTTAAAAAAATGATGTATCCCCGTACTTGTACCCGTATTGGGTACGATACCGTACCCGTATCCGTGCAACTTAGATGATAGTGTTCTTCTTTTTCCAATAAGAGTCATCCTTAACCTTTCTTTGTAGTATGAGGAATATGGGGAAGACTTTGTGGACATGTTGGACGGCATGTTTTCTTTTGTGCTACTGGATACCCGTGACAACAGTTTCATTGTTGCCCGTGATGCTATTGGGATCACTTCGCTCTATATTGGTTGGGGACTTGATGGTAATGTTTCAAAACGGTTCTGTTTTTTAGTACATTCATGTTCTGTACACAATTTTTGAGTTGAATTTGATGTTAGTAACATAATCTTATGCTATTATATTCAGGCTCAATTTGGATATCATCAGAACTTAAAGGTTTGAATGATGATTGTGAACATTTTGAGTGCTTTCCACCTGGTCACTTGTATTCGAGCAAAGAAGGTGGACTAAAGCGTTGGTACAATCCTCATTGGTTCTCTGAGTCTATTCCATCAACCCCATATGATCCACTTGTGCTGAGACGTGCTTTTGAAAATGTGAGAAACATGAATTCTTGGTTCTCTGGAAGTCATTTCATTGTTGTTGTAATTTTTGCTCATTTGCTGTGTACAATTATGTTCAGGCTGTGATTAAAAGGCTGATGACTGATGTGCCTTTTGGGGTTCTTCTCTCTGGGGGTCTCGATTCCTCGTTGGTCGCCTCGATCACAGCTCGCCACTTGGCTGGGACAAGGGCTGCCAAGCAATGGGGAGCACAACTCCATTCTTTTTGTGTGGGATTGGAGGTGAGTTATAAATTTTCATAATGACAAATTATAGTGCAGCACTGAATGAGCTTCTAATGATTTCAAATTGGTGTGTTCCTTCTGATGAGCAGGGTTCACCAGATTTGAAGGCAGGAAAAGAAGTTGCAGATTACTTGGGTACTGTTCATCATGAATTTCACTTCACTGTTCAGGTACTAATTCAAAATTAGTGTTTTAAGCTCAATAATTTGACCTTATGTGAATGACTATCCAAAAATGTAAACCTTTTGGCTATTGTATTGTGACAGGATGGCATTGATGCAATTGAAGAAGTCATCTACCATATTGAATCATATGATGTAACGACTATCAGAGCAAGCACCCCTATGTTTCTCATGGCACGTAAAATTAAATCGTTAGGGGTGAAGATGGTTATTTCTGGTGAAGGTTCGGATGAGATTTTTGGTGGGTACTTGTACTTCCACAAGGCACCCAACAAAGAAGAGTTCCACAAGGAAACATGCCGAAAGGTATTACAATCTTTTATTGTACATAGATTGCCTGATATACGGGCTGTTATTGTGAGAGATAATTGGTAACATTCTGTTCATGTATGCAGATTAAGGCACTTCACCAGTATGATTGCCTAAGAGCTAACAAATCAACCTCAGCTTGGGGACTTGAAGCTCGAGTTCCATTTTTAGACAAAGAATTCATTAATGTTGCAATGGCTATTGACCCTGAATCGAAGATGGTATGCAATTGACATTCAATAAATTGGGTTTGCTTTATTTTTTACATCATCACCCAAAATTATTAAATTACACAAGTAACTTTCACCATATTTCAATCCATTTCAGATAAAACGAGATGAAGGACGTATTGAGAAATGGGTCTTAAGGAAGGCCTTTGATGACGAAGAGCGTCCCTATCTGCCAAAGGTATTGCATAATGACTTTCCACCTAAATTATCCTTATGTTAACTACATAACTAACATGTCCTGTTTGATACCCTGCAGCACATTTTGTACAGGCAGAAAGAACAATTCAGTGATGGAGTTGGATATAGTTGGATTGATGGCCTCAAAGCCCATGCTGCTCTGCATGTAATAATCTATACTGGCTGCTTTCCATGTTTTTTTATTCTTTTTTATTTTCTTCTAAAATTTTGGTAACTTTGCTTTTATGAGTTTATCACCATCTGATTTTTCAAAGCCAAATTGCAAAAAGACCCCGTAATTTAATAAAAAATGGTGAAAGACCCTATTGAAAGCTGATGAATAGTGCTCAACTTGTACTTTCAGGTGACTAACAAGATGATGCTTAATGCTGAACGTATTTATCCACATAACACTCCCACCACAAAAGAAGCCTACTACTACAGGATGATTTTTGAGAGGTTCTTCCCACAGGTGACTAAATCATATATAGTTATATTATGTGGATGACATTGTGAACCAATTTATTGTTATGCTTACCTTCCAATACTATATGATTTTTGCAGAACTCAGCCAGGCTGAGTGTCCCTGGTGGAGCAAGTATAGCCTGCAGCACTGCTAAAGCTGTTGAATGGGATGATGCATGGTCAAAGAATCTTGATCCTTCTGGCAGGGCTGCTTTAGGAGTGCATCAATCAGCTTATGAAAATCAGGCTGCCTCTGTGAGCAACACCTTGATTATTGATAATGTACCTCTGAAGATGGAAGTTAGCACTCCAGGAGTTGCAATCCTAAGCTAATAAGGCCTGTGATAAAGGGCAGGATTATATCTAAATCAGAGGCGTAAGATAAAACAAGCACTGTACGAGACTTTGCATGCCCTGCTATATAAAGGGGAATACGTAATGTTAGGAAAGTATTTCTATGGTTTTGTAAAGATAATGTGTGATCCATATATTTGTACTTTCCCTAAGACATACTTTCAAAGTGTGCGCTATGACTATATTTGAGTTGTGTTTTAAGAAAAAATGGGAAATCTTCCCTTCTTTATCTTTGATATGTGCAATGTTGTGGTTACATTTATTAATCACTTCCGGAAACTATGCAAGTGGAAATTAGCAAATACAATTGAAGCAACTTTCTCATTTGGGGTCCTTGACCAAGTCTAGCTAGCGTACAGGACTCAGTTAGGGTAAACAGAAATACCACCTATTCAAATGCTTCAGAAAAAAAAAAAACCCAATGAAGATTGTGTTGTTCTTACTTCTTAGTTTTAATAGATTGTTTCGCTTGGCATAGGGTCCATGGGGAATAAATACAATACTAGAAAGAGCTAAACGTAACATCCAAAAGAGAAAAGAACCAAAAAGCGCCACTCCCATTAACGAGATTTAGGCCCACACTTTTTTTTATTCAAGAAAACAAAAATCATTGCATGTCCCATTTCATGCGCATCAAAGGCCGTCAAAAAATTGATAGGGCCTGTGTTGACCCAAAGGCCCAGCCCATATTTCTCAATTTCTTTATGCGCTGAAAGTAATATTATCCACCTTGTTCCATGAAACTTGGGCCTAAAAATTAAATAATCTTGAAGCCCGGTAGTGTTGGACCTATCTTCTTTGTGAGTCTTTAGGAGAAAAGTAAAGGCACACAATGGATTCGATATTCAGGCCCAAGTCTCCTTTTAGTAAAAAACAAAAAAGCAAAAATATTATATGTGGCTGCTGGGATTCGAGCCCAGGTCTCCACGGCCACAACGTGGAATTCTTACCACTAAACTACAGCCACTTCGTGTTCCTTCTCATCCTTAGAAATAAATGAAATATGTTTACCTCATTAGGAGGTTTACAAAATACAAATCCCACTTTTTCATTGTCCTTTCGTATGATCGAGGAAGGAAAATCCCACACAATGACACAAGTCACAAGAAAACAAATATGCATTTGTACTTAGTGTTCTACGATCAGTGCACAAACAGAATTTGGTCTTAGAGGCTGAGGACAATCAATCAACTAATTGATTAATAACAGTAAACTTAAGATTGAGAAGTGATTGGGGAATGGGGGTTGATAGTTCTCAACTCAGGTTTACATGAACCAAACGAATAAATGAATTGAAAGCTGTTACAGTGATTTTCAAAAAGTTAAAGGGTAAAGGTTGGGCTACTGCTTTAATTGAATAGCAAAAAGGTTGTGCTAGTAACGATACTGTAATAGTATCTTGAATATTCTTGAAGCTTTATAATTTTGGTATTTAAAATGAATTAAATTATATATGTTTTATAGTTTTTAAAACTATATTATATTTTTTTTGGATTTTAATTTTTTTTAGTACATATAACTTGGCTAGCTCCCAGCAAAAAAAAAAAAAAAATTGTAACTCGGTCACTGATACAGTGATACCACAACCTTCTGGTTTGGTTTTTGAAAACTCAATGAGGGCAAAAGTTCCCTAAAATTTTATTATGAAAAGAAAAAACTAAGGTACAAGTTTTAAGTGTTAGTACATTAAATTTTCCAATTAAATTCAAACATGTGGTTACATTGAGACATTCTTAGAAGTGAATCAATTTATAATTTCAAATTGAAAGTACAAAGGTTGTATTGGAAGAAGCTTAAGTAGAATTCCTAACAAGGAAATAAGTAGTCTTATTTCTCTTCCCCAACAATATGCTTTAATTTACAAGAGAGAGACGTGCAATTTCGCACTCTCTCATAAACCGTATCATAAAAATGAATACTATAGACTAGTAAACTAGTAGCTAATACAAAATTTAGAAAAACAAAGCAGTATAGAATAGTTCATTCCAAGTATCAGGCAATCCAGGAAGGCACCAATGGCTACAATCAGCGGACCGAGCAGGGTTAGCTCTTTGCTCGGGAGTCAAGTCGCCGCTATAGATGGAAGGGTGTCCATCTTTCCTTAGCTCCGATAGCATTGTTATGTCCAACAAATATACAGGGCTGCGCATGTCTCTAATCACAGTATCCACCACCCTCATTTGTTCAGGGTATAACCCAGTCGGATATTTTGTTCCACTCATTGGTGATGTTTCGCCATAACAGTTCTTTGTTGTCGCTATTGTTGCACCAGCATTCCATTCAGTTGGGCTGTCAATGTCATTAACACATATTAATTGCCTAATCAGATTAGGAGTTACATAACGAGAACTAAACAACTTGTACTAAAATTTATTAAGCAAAAATGTACTAAACGACTAGACCTTGATAATCATTTTCTTGTCTTAGAAGTTTAGAACTTTAAACTTAATCATGTACGCAAAAAACGCATTTTTTGCCCATTAATTAATTGAATAAGACAGCTACTACATTAGATATTTTGCGAAACAGAACTTGGAGATGTTGAATTATCACAGGCCTAAAGTAGTAATACGAATATACGATTAACATAAAGTGCATGGCTATACACTGGCTTAATTACTTTTTGCATCTTATATTAAAAAAAAAAAAAAAAAAAAACCTTTTTGCACATCCGACAAATAGAGGCATCGTGAGGCACGTGAGCATGTTTGTTTTCATTCAGCATTACTAGTGCTACCGACAAAAAGCGGTGTTCTATGATTTTTATCTATGTATTTATTCCCGCGGGACAAACCAAGCACATGGTATTACCATCACTTTTACAGCAGGAAGAAAGTTTTGCAAGTCCTGCAACTGTTACGCACACAGAAAAAATTCAGTGATTTTTTTACACTGTATTTTCACCTCACTTGAACGGTTGGATCCCAACATAACACAAATCTAAAAAAAAATCGGAAAATTTCTTATAAAATCTCTTTTATTTTAAAAATAGACAAGTGAGTTTGCTACAATCCACTATGTGACAACTTATAAGATCATCCACATGTATTATTTAAAGAAGTCACATTATAAGACTCACATTATTATTTATACATGATTCATTAAATATGTCAAGTGATTAAAATATACATGGATGATCTTTTTAGTTACCACGCAGTGGGTTGTAGTAATCTAACTATAGTTTGTAGCCAAACTATCTCCTTTAAAAATTCTTTTAATTAACATAAACCCCTAATTTCTTTTTTTTAAGAGAATAAAAGAGGATCAAGCCTCCTTTAAAAATTCCTTTAATTAACATAAACCCCTAATTTTTTTTTTTGAAGAGAATAAAAGAGGATCAAGCCCAGATCTAGACCACTATAAGGAAAGGCTATAGGCAAGACTTTTTTTTTTTTCTTTTTTAATCTATGTATTTATTCCTGCGGGACAAACCAAGCACATGGTATTACCATCACTTTTACAGCAGGAAGAAAGTTTTGTGAGTCCTGCAACTGTCACGGACACAGAAAAAATTCAGTGATTTTTTCACTGTATTTTCACCTCACTTGAACGGTTGGATCCCAACATAACACAAATCTAAAAAAAAATCGGAAAATTTCTTATAAAATCTTTTTTATTTTAAAAATGGATAAGTTAGTTTATTACAATATACTGTGTGACAGTTTATAAGACCATTCATACATATTATTTAAGAAGTCACATGACTTGTCATGTGATTAAAATACACGTAGATAATCTTTTTAGTTGACACGTAGTGAATTGTAGTAACTAACTACAGTTTGTAACCAAACTCTATCCTTTAAAAATCCCTTTAATTAACATAAACCCCTAATTTCTTTTTTTAAGAGAATAAAAGAGGATCAAGCCCAGATCTAGCCCACTATAAGGAAAGGCTATAGGCAAGAAATTTTTTTTTTTTTAATTTCCAAGTCAACAAATAAATATTGCACTAACTATATCCAGCTATATGTAATAGAAAGAAGGAGTAGTCATTTTATAAGTTTAGAAATTAAATTTCGTGTCCCAAGGATCACATGGCTCCCAACAGTTAACTTTGTTTTACGTCTTGTTCTTATTTCCCTGGGTAATTATACTATACTCCGGGAGTACATTAAATACGTACTCCCTCCTCTCACAGAAGTTGTGGGTCCCGCTAATTAAATTCATGATGGAACCCACCACTTCTGTGAGAGGAGGGAGTATTTAATGTACTCAAGGATCACATGGCTCCAAACAACTAACTTTGTTTTACGTCTTGTTCTGAGAAAGATAGAACCTTCACTAGAAGATCTAGACCGCGCGGGATTCAAGAATTTAGGCTATATAATTCAATTAAAACTTACCTAAACCCCGGTTGGGCCCACTTGGCCCAACTCGCAACCCTATGTAGAGCTAATTTTGAAACGAATTTTTGGTGCTTGGAGCTAGCAGCCTGGCACTCCAACAAGCAATAATGAAGCATAGAGTTTCACCCAACACAATTATTTGAGAGAGGGTGAAAGAGAGTGAGGCACTCACTCGTAGTGCGTGGGAGAGATGGATAGAAAGAAGACTCTGGTTCTTGTGCTGTCAATGTTGCTTTCAACCCAATTGGCCCATGTTCCAAGTCCCTTTTCCAAAGCAGCCGAACGATCCATGTCTTGGTAATATTTCCCGCCCGATTCCATGTAATCCCACCTGCATATCATAACCTTAAAACCCTCAATAAAATGCTTAATCAAATAATTAATGCCTTATTCCACATTTGCCGTAGATATTGTTAATGCACATCGTTTATACATACCACCTCTAACGTAAACTTATATCGCGAACATTTGTTAATATTTATAATTTATAAATGTATATGCAACAATATTTATCATATATTTAAGGGTAAGAATTACCAACCCTTGAAGGGATCCTTTGTGGGTCCACCAGTGACCAGTGTTAAACGAGAGCACATCAACACCCAGCCATGCGTTGCTATTGCCAGATATGTCATCCAGCTTTAAAACTCTCTTTCCTTGAATCGAATCTATATCAACCAGATAAGGAGCTCGGTAAAATGATATGGACAAGCCATAGTCCTGCATTTATTGTAACAAAACCTATTAGGCCCCGTTCGGTTTGGATGGACTATTCTAATTTCAACTCTACATGGTCCAAAAAATAAATTAAAATAAAAGTGAGGCTTTTAGTGTGTTGCAGTTAACACCATCTTGCCGACCTAATGCTGACAGCTAGGTCCCCCAAAAAAATTTCTAGTCAGGTTTTTGTACTACAAAAACAAAAAAAAATCCACCACATCGTAGCACTCTAGTTTTAATTGAAGGATTCATGACGAAATTGACTAGTGGGCATTCGGCAGCCGTGGCCTACAGAAAACCACACTTTAATTTTGCGTGTTGAAAACTTTGTTATAGTCAGTAAAAAGTACATGACAAAATTGACAAATTAATTATTATTGAAATTGAGTTTAAACAATTGATACTGACCAAGAACTTAAAGGTTGAGAGTGGATCGCCTCTGATGATTTGAGTTTGGGTTGTAGGCGCTGCAGCTGAGACCATGCAAATCAAAGACTCCCATTGATTCCTTCCAAGCGAGTCACCAACAAACATCACTGTTTTCCCTTTCATTTGGAGCAAAAATTCAAGCCCATTGAACCTATACCATGAAAATATTGAGTCATAAAAATGTACAATATTTGTATGATTATGGTATAAAGAAAAAGAAACAGTTTTTTTTACCTTGGGAGCTGACAATTGAGGGGCTGCCATCGATATTTAAGGTAATCAGAATCAGGTCGACCGTACATTTGGCAGTTGAATTCGGCGTCTATGATTGGACAATTAGATTGGTAAATTGGGTATGTATCATCACGAACCCAAGTGCCAGCAAACAATGCACAAGAGCTTTGGTTAGCTTGGATCATGGGTCTTCTGTGTTGGTGATTGTTGTGGTGGTTTCTCAAGCTCAATAGCAGAGCTGACGAAGCTATGTGGGGTTGAACAAAAAGTAGACATAGAATTGTTAAACATGACCCAAAAGCAGAACAAGGAGCTTGAGAAGAAAGGCTAAGCATTGCAGAGGGGTAAAAAGGAAAAGCAAAAAAGAGAGAAAAAAGAGAGAGAGAGAGAGGAACAGAGGAACAATTTGTAATTGTATATAAAAGGGTGGGGAGGGTTTTGATTCTATACGGTGTTATGAAAAAATGTAGGAGTTATTGGTTTTGCTGTGTGCATGTGAAGGTAGCTAAGATTGGTTCACGTGAGTTAAATGGATTGGTGGCGGTGGGCTTGTGAGGTTGATTTGGATCTTGGAACAGGTTACAATGACACAGGGTTCTTTCTTATTGGGGCAATGGTTAATTTGTCTTCAACTGACTTTTTGACCATATGTTTGACCGTGGGGTTAGGTGAACTTTACGATTTGTAATGGTTTATACCAAAAAATGGAATCATAAGTTTTGGGGCTTTAATATCACAGCAGATTAACATAGATGAGACATAATTTGTGACATAAAGGATTTGGTTTCGGTGCACTGGTTTAGTGGATTAGACCGTACACGATCATGATACGTGACTAAATTTGGACCCATGTCCGGTCTTGTACAATGAAGCTTAACTCCAATATTGATGTGGGATGTGAATCTCAAATATTGGATCTTTTTTATTTTTTAATAAAAAAAATGTCACGGAAGCCTTAACCATCCTAGGAATCTCCACTATTTATGGAGGCTCTACTACAATCTTTTGCTTAAACAAACCATGATGAGGTGCTTGGCTTTCAAATGAAGATTATCGGCCAATTAACTAACTAGAATTACTACTATTGGATCCACTAGTTCTTAATAAAAAATTAACTAAAACAAGAAACCCAATCAAGTTGATTTTATTTTCAACAATTTTGGGTAGTGCTGAGCAATAGGTTAAAAAATGAGATTAAAAAAAAGGGGGGGATGTATGAAGAGGAAGCCACTTGGGACATGGGTCCAAGGATGATTAGGACAATTTCTATAATTGGTTTTTATGATAGGGAGGGGCAGGGAAGGTTGGGTAAGTTCACCCCTATTTTGATGCTATGGCTCTTTGTTAAGCGCCTGAAAAGTTTGATTCCAACTCTCAAGTCATCAATTAGATAAAGGAGGCAGAAGAATACTTGGCTAGTGAAAAAGAGTTGGTGTTCCACCTTTATTTATAAATGAAAGGGAATTGTACAAAGCGAAAGTTCTTTGCTTTCCTTCACCACATCCATAGAATATCATTCTCTGTTACTCCTTGTACAATCTCCGGTGGTAGCCTTACACATCATCACCACATTCATCATAAACTGGATTTATATTCACATCACCATCATTATCAACCTCCTATTAAATAAATTTGAAGTGCTCGTCGTCGACACTCCTTTCGAAAGCTCTAGTTGGATCCATGCAAATCATGTCAGTATTGTAAAGCGATATAAAGTGAAATTCAAACCCCTTACGATTTACTCATCAAAAAAAAAAAAAAAAAAACCCTTACGATTTGTCCAAGTTAGTGCTATGATTGAGGAGAGGGTATCTCTAACTTTATAGCACAATCACATTAAAGCTTATGATTTCCATATATATCAACTCGAAAGTGAAAATTTCTTGCGATAGTTATTTTGCAACCAAACACCGTTGCTTCGATCATTTTATTATCAAAGAAAATGTATAAATCATCATTCTCCAACGGACCGGTACCAAAGACACGCATGTGCATGTGTATTTTTAGTGACCTAAAGCACACTAGCACTTCATATATCTAAAAAGACTATAGGTCCTTTTTTTTTTTTTTTCATTGAAATGATGGAAAAAAAGGACTATAAGTCTGTATGTATTAATATGTGAAAGAGAAACTTAGACCCTGACTTAATTGATTTGATCCTAAATTAACTAAGTTGAATTACTTAATCAATTATGTAATCAAATTTAAAGTAACGCAAATAATTAAAATGCAGAATTTAAAATAGACACGGAAACTCAAGGGGTAAAAACTCTGAGGAGGGTTTGATGTCCCCCCCACCTTTAATAAAAACAAATTCATTATGAATAGAAGTTTCTTACAATCAATAAATCACCTATGACTCTATGAAGTAGAAAAAACTCACACAAAAAAACCAGTCGTATAGCTTCAACCATTGAATGAATTTTCCAATAGAATTTGTTTTTTCATAGAACTGTCCCTTGAACAACAATTCCAAGATCCTCCTCGAAGTCTTGATCATCTATCTTGATGTTGTTAATTTGAATATATACAATGCCCTCAATTCATCAATACCCTTGGATTGATGGAGAGGGTTAGGTTAGGTTACACAAACCCTAGGTGTCATAAGAACACAACCTAGCCCTAAACTCACATGTCATCTCCCAAGAAAGTCTTCTTAGGTCGTTTCTAATTCGCACGAACAATTATGTATTCAAACTGATTTGGGACTATTTATAGAAATCAATATCCCGTTTTACGATCACTCATGTATGCGTTCGTGATTCACTTAAACACGATCGATCGCGTGTAGTCATGCATTGTAACTCATTTAATACCTAGGGTATTGTAACCATGTATCGCATGGATTTCTCATCCATAAAATATAGGTTAAACTATTGTTTTCATTCTTAAATTATACATGAGTTTTATTTTTCGTCTCTTAACTTCGAAAAAGTTTATTTTTACATATGAATTTCGTCGTTTTATAAAAAAGTCTAGTGATGAAAAACAAATTTTTCTAAGTTTAGGGACGAAAAACGAATTTCATATAAAATTTAAGGAACGAAAACAATATTTTAATAAAAAATATATAAAATAAATAAATAAATTACTGTAATTTTGCTCAAACAAGGGTCGTCCCCACCTCTATGCAAGAAATATAAAGAAAGAAAAACAAATAAAAATAAATGATTTTCCACTTGGACAACGACTTTTGAGTCTTGACACATTGACCGATCCATATTAGATTGGGACTAGAGAAATATTCACTTTGGTTTGAGAAAATTGCCATAAATGATGACCATTTTTCGATGAATATGCCGTAGTAGTTGATATTGGGTTCAAGACTCAAGTTTCCTTAAATGCATCAATAAATTTACATGAAAAAAAAAAAAAACTCTAAGTTTCCTTAAATTTTTTACTGAAAAAAAAAAAAAACTCTAAATTTTCTCCAACTACTAGTGAGTTCCAAAAGAATCTACGCCGAGTCGCCGACACGCGGAAACTATTTGTGATACTCTTCTATGCTTGTAAGACTAAGACATGTTATATGTCTTTTAGCAGGGACGAGATTGATAGTTGCAAAAAATTTTATCTCAATCCTTCTATCAAAATATAATTTTTTTTTTTAAGGTAAATTACACTTTTCTATCCTAATCTTTCACCTATTTTTCAATGTACCTTCTAAACTTTTAATTGTAACAATTTATACCACCAATTAGACAGAATTGCATGCCCAATGCCCCCTCCATCTAAATTGTGGTTAAATTTGATGGAAAACTTAACCATCGTCTAAATTGTGGTTAAATTGGATGGAAATCTTAGCCATGTAGAAAGGCTGTGACTGCGGGCACATTTTTAGGGATTTACTTTTTCAATGAAAGATTTTTTGAAATTTTAATTTAAGTCTGGCCCCACAAGTCAATTTATCATCCAATTTAATCCCAATTTAGATAGAGGGTACTAAGCGTGTAATTTTTTTCAATTAGAGGTAAATTGTTACAATAAAAAATTTGGAGAACATTAAAAAATGGTGAAAGTTTAAGGTAGAAAAATGTAATTTTCCTTTCTTTTTCTTTTTTTTTTTAATATATATTAAATTATGATCTGACATAAGAAATTATATCTTTACATTTCAATCATTTATAAATATTATACCCGATTTCGGTCCCTATTCTAGTGAACCCCACAACACAGATTGGTTAGTTGACTTTCATATCACAAAAAAAGCTCCGAGAACCTTCCAGGGAAGTCCTCGCTGAAACCTCCTCAACCCCATCTGATCTTTAATCCTTCTTGTTCAGGGCTGCACGGCCTCCCCTCACCTCCGTGTGAGGGAGATCGTGACCAGAGATGGTCTGATCACGGTAACGTGGCCTTTTCCCTCTCTTTTGTTCTTTTATTTCTTCTTTTGGCATCCAGATTTGACGGTTCCGAGCCGCCACCACCTCCCCTTTCCTCTCCCTCTTTCCGTTTCACCCTTCATTCCTCAGATTGGGTCTTGTATGAGGGAGACTTTGGGTGGCTCGAGTTTCCAACGGACTCTCTCTCTTTTGTCGGCACAGCTTTTCCTTTCCAGTGGGCGTCGAGATCTTCTTCGACCGTGGATGTTTGGTGGGCATTGGATTTAGGGACTTCTTCTAGTTCAAGATTCTATTGATTACCCTATATTTAGAGTAGATCTTTCAAAACTCTTCTTTTTGAAAAGCCCCTACCACACCCGAATCGCATGGCATCTCTTGCCATGGCCAATTCGATTCGACCTTTTAGTGGTTTGCTTGGCTGGGATCAAGGCTCCAAACCTTCTGCTGGTCCGGACATTAATAGTTGTGGTTGATCTTGTAATCTTCTGGTTTGTAGTCAAGTTCTGTGTCGTTTGGTGTTTTTACTGTTGTGTTGTTTGTTGTTGTTATTTTTGTAAGATTGTTGTTTTTGTTGTTGTTGTAGTTACTGCCTTCTTTGTAGGGTGTTTAGCTGCCCTTTTTATAGGGTCTTTGGCTGTGACGAATGTCATTTTTACTGCCATTTTTGTAGAGTTTTGTCTCTCTCTTTATAGGTTGTTGGTCATATTATATAATATTTTGTTGATCAATAAAGCCTTTTTTAATTATCAAAAAAAAAAAAAAAAAAAAAAACTGATTAATTGAGTAAACAGTGCTGTTTTTTTCAAAAAAAAAAAAAAAAGTGCTGTTTTTTTTTTTTGGTGGCAGATAAACGTATTACTGAGGTCACACTTTCAAAAACACCTATTCAATATTGTCTGGTTTTCCATAAAGAGACCTCCATTCGATTCGTGAAGGGGAAAAAAAAAAAAAAAAAAGAACTTATCTATCTTATAATCTTCGTGGGTTAGAGAAAATCAGAGAGAGAGAGAGAGAGAGAGATGCTCAAACCATAGCTATCGTTCTTTCGTTTTACCCAACTGTGCAATTTTGGGTACAGCAGAACTTATGTATGTTCCCAAACCCAAAGACATAAATTCAGTACACATGCCACACTTTATTAGCATGTTATAAAAGGACACGTATACACAACGTCTAATTCACTTGTATGTATGGTTCCCAAAGACAAGATACAGATGAGTAGTTATTATAACAACCATTGAAAATAATCGCAGCATTAATTTAAAAAATGTTTCAAACACAGTTTTATTACTTTCACTTTTTTCTTTTTCTTTTTCTTTTTTGACAACATACGGTTGTAACTACCTTTTATTTATTTAACTATTCTAAAAGATATTAAATCACTGTTTAATTAGTTTCAATTTAAATTTTTTTTTTTTTTTAACATTTGATTCTAACTTTTATTTATTATTATTATTTTTTTATCTATTCTAAATTTGAATGATATATATGCATTGAAAATCAAAGGAATGTGTTGTCATGATAAGTACCGGCTTAGTTTAGGACTTACGAGATTAGTGTGGAAAGTTCACTGATATTCTTTGACACAAATATCCCTATATCAACAGAGGTAGACAAAATTTCATAATTACTTATGTGTCAAGTTATAAATAGTAGATAATAAATGATATTAATGGTGGATCTATATGAGAAATAATGAAAAACTGATAACTTAATTGTTATGAAAAATATTATGAAATATGTTGTTGTTGTAGAGTATTACTCTATCCTTATTTAATATGGTTTAAAATTTTTTTGTTTTTAGGAAAAACATGGTTTAAACTTTAAAATATCAATAAAGCTACAGCCAACATGTCACAACATTGCTTAGGTAACAAACTGTAAATGATAAACAATAAAGTGATGTTAGTAATAGATTCATATGAAAATCAATAACAACTTGTCACCTAGATAATATTATGAAAACGTTGTAACTGTAACATTTCCTACCAAATTTTCTCATAAGAAAAGGATGAAAAGGATGCACGAACAAATGAAAGAAAATAGGGGGAAAATATTACATATTATTGTGTGTGTTAATGAGAGAGAGAGAGAGAGCACTAGCTGTAAGACTGGAACATCAATTTCAGTATACCACCCTAGGATAATTATCATTAAGATGAAAAATAAGTACAGATATGGTTTTCAATTTCCATATACTTGCTTGTATTGCTTAAATAAGGCAGCATTACATTTCTATCATTCTATGTCAGCCTTCTGTGCGCATAGAGGTGAGCTCTACACAGCTTATATCTCCTTAACTATACATCAAAATAGGCATAGCCTGAGACCAAGCAATCCTAAGTCTTTCTCATGAACTCTGTACAGGGAAGAATCCATGCATCTCGTTAACCAAAATTTGAGGTCCTCGACCCAAGTCTATATGACTGCTTAACAATCTTCCAGGCATGCTAGAATTATTTTCAGTTCATAAGCTGATTACATTTAGATCAATTAATTTATCTGTATGGACAAAAGAGAGAGAGAGCAAAACTCAACTTCTGGTGGCTAATACCCTCCGATGATAGCACTTCAAATAAAAATTATTGTTTCTTCTGTCTGGCTTATCTGCCTTATTAAAATTTCCATCTTCAAGCAAGCGCTGCTCTCCACTGTCTTCAATAAGACATGGTTGGTCCACCTACGAAAGAAGCCAGTCAAACCAGCTTGTTTTAGAAGAAGAAAAAAGAGACAAGCCAGATCAGAAAAAGGAAAAGGTAAAGGACAATGATGAAAGATTTGATTTGTTCAAAGGGAAAAATACCACGACAATCATCATATCAACTGGGCTATTGCTACCACTTCCATTGGTGCCTGCAGGACTGACAAAAATTACAATGGTACAATCAGCAATGCCACATATATAAATCATGAACAAGATTCAAGAAAAGAATTGCATATTTTTAAAGTGGTGAAGGCATAAGGAAAGCACAATCAATAACACCCTAAACTCTCATTAAAGAATGAAATTCCAACATGATCAAGGTGCATTTTCCACTAGCTTTAGATGAACATCAAGATACTCGTATACCCACCAAACTAGGGGGATGTTCACGAGGCAGAGGGTAATATGGGTTCAGGGTTGAGATGGATTTCTCCTATTCTATTAGCCAAACAATCCTCATGCAGCCAAGCCAAATTCAAAGGATAACAAACTAACAGCAGGGTGGTAATAGACAGTTAGTCTGGGCAATATGCCATGAATAAGAGGATTCCAAAGAAGAGCAGCACCATTATTAGATGCCAACCACCCCTCTCCCTGCGGGGCTTCCCCAGCCCCAAAACTGTTTAGTTTGTAATAGAAAATAGAATGTGAATGAGAACATCACACACGCAATTTCAATAAACTAGTTATGTAAATTGTCGTTGACATCAACATTTATAAATGATAATGAATGCAAAAGCTAAAAAATCCCTACATGAAATCCAACTCTCCAGTAAATCTATGGGGCCAAAATAAATATTAAGTAGAACTGTCTAACTTCTTATCAGATGGCACTTCCATTAAATTAGTTGTTATGAGACCAGATACAATAACCTGGGATTGGGTTAAGAAGTACAAGGGGTTTCCACACGTTCAATTTTTTTATTTATTTTTAATAACATAGAAGAACTTCACTCAGAGAGTTGCATGTAACAGAGAATACTGTACAACAATCCTCACTGCTATCAAACTTCTACGACAAACTGACCCCACCTGTCAGAACCAGTTGTTGGGTAATTCAGATATATTCACCCTTGAAGAGTTAAGCAGTTATCCTCATGCCCAAAAGGCATGGGAGTAAATAACTTAACAGGAGATATTACTTTTTAATATCAGCATTCATTTTAAAATGTATGTTATGATATGGTGCACTAAAAGCATCATCAGCAAAGCATGGTTAAAATTGGGAAATATAGCATTTGTTATACTTAGTATTACTGACTTCATCCCTCTTCAGTTCTTACAATGAGATGGGAATAAGAGGAAACAAGAAGAATGAAATCAGAAAAAAAATTATCCAACCAATTCAACCACATTTACTTGCATTACTATGACATAAAGATTCTCACATAAGAGCAAACTTCCAAATTGATAATTTAATTTTCTTAACCTGTCTCCAGATCGGAGATACTAGGCACTGAGTTTGACTGTCATTGTAGATAAATCCTATGCCTTGTGTATTGTAGTTTTGTTTGTCCATTTTATAAACAGAGTTAGTGAGAGTTTAGACATACACCACTAATCCTTGTTCCACAATTCCGCTCTCATCAATTTGTTCTGGTTGATATACTTCAGAGACCACACTTGACACGTCCAAATCACCACTGCCATAGTCAAGACCACAACTCTTACTCTTGCTTCCTGCAAAATGGCATATTAGAGTAATTTCATGAATTATTTCCTTTTGTATACGATACTTGAAGGGTAAGAAAGAGACCTCTTGCTGGGCTTGTTTCCGCTGGAGGGATCTTTGTTAGGAGTTTCTGGCACATGACAGTACCCTGGAAATCCAGGAAAGTATAATGCAAAAACTGCAATCTCTCAGAATCAGTCATCTTTGTAAACAGAAATGAAGTAGTCCATGTGTTCAGCACACTTGGGACTGCAGGCAAAATCAGCCTCTCGACTCCTAATTCCATGAGTTTCTGAAGAAAAAAGTAGAAAACAATAGTGAGAAATGACTAAGTTAATTTTTTCAGCAACAAAAAGAAAAAGGAAAATAAAAGGTAAGGATTATTGTCCATTTCACTTGGGTCAACCTTAATTTATTAACCCAATCCCTTCAGTGCGCACATGGGTGAGCACGTGCATACACATAAAACCGTATCAAAATTGTATACACATCTCTCTCCTTGGGATAATTTACAGAATTGCCTCAGTCTACAAATGTACATAGGCTATAAGTGGTTTGAATGGTAAATCAACTTTAAGAACACATTGAGTTGGCATTCTAAATGATACAACTATCCATCCATCTAATTTTCAAATTGTAAAAATTATAAACCAGGAATAAGCGAGAGCTCAAAAGTTCAAACATCTAATTTATAATTTTTTTTTTGATAATGTAGGAACCTTTCTAAAGAAGAGCCCTTTAGACTCGCCTCTAGCCAATAGTAAAACCTACAGACAACTGACCCCACCCACCAGAACCAGTTGCCGGGTAATCCAGAGGATCATTTTTGAGTGGGAGTACTCCCCGCCTTCTAGCCTCAAATCACTCCTGACGGGCTAAGCAGTTTATCCTCTTGCCTAGGAGGCACATCTAATTTATAATATACAATGAATATAGCTTTACAATGGAAATCAGTAACCAACAAAGCCAAATTACCAGAAACAGATCAATACTAATGCTTAAATGAATCGAACGATAAAATTTTAAAAAATAATAATAATAATTACAAAAACAAACAATGAGAGCTGAAAATTACTTACAATAAGAGAGTACTACTAATATTTCTTCAACCAATCACTAAATCAGCAATTTATTATTTAGCAAAAAGGGGGTTCACGATGTTAACATTTCATTGGCCTCATTTTAAAGGATGAAAAATATTTGCTCAAACCACTATTGCCTCATAATATTGATTATAAAGCCCATTCACAATCTTCACCCCCCCCTTATTCCAAAAGAAGAAAAGAAAAGGGTGAGCTACCTTTTCAAGCTCATTCATCAAGATGCGACACATTCCAAGTCGACGATATGGAAACCTGGTACCAATAAGAGGGATTTCTGCCGCCTTCTCCCCATGGATCCTGAAACAGGAAAATAACATTTCAGAATATAATTATTGAACAAAGCAAAAAATAAAGGATTCAATTAAACTCACCTTACAGTAGCCACGGTAATCATTTCATCGTTTCTCTCCAAAAGCACTGTATAGAACCCTCGGAAGTTCAAACGGTTAAGCTCTGACCTGAAAAGTTTCAGATCACAGAAATCATGCTGCCGCACATAAAAGTAATATATTGTATTTCTGAAAACTGGTTTGAGAAAGGAGTGGGGGGCAGGGGAAGGCATTGGCAGTGGCAGTTTTCAGATATTGGTGTTATTGCAGTTGTTCATAATTGAAGTCCAGCCAGATTCAGTAATAATTAATGTATTCTATCACAAGTTTTCATCTGTACTTTTGACCAAGTTTATAATAAATGATGACAATCCTAGAAGGGGTCATAGATTAAGTAAATAAATATTTAGTATTGAATAGAATAATCATGTACTGGTCCCAACATAAAGGAAATTATGAACATAACTAAAACAGAAAAAATAAATTCTTACCCTCTACTAAAAATAACATCTTCAACAAGATCTCTCCGGGTGCGAGACTCCTTAACAGGCTCAAAACACTCATGCATCACATCAAGAGCAATATTAAGTTTGCTGTAAATCTCTGTAAAGTCCTCAATATCTTGACTATCAGATGTCATAGGCTTTAACAATGTCCAGGTGAGATTGTCCATACCCAATGGAATTGGTTTACCTAAAATCTCGTGGAGGCCCAAAGATATCTGCAAGAATGAAATGATCATAATGACCATGTGCCAGATGTGACTTCTCATACAGTAAATCCAAGAAGCAAAATCATTAAAGTAAAGCCCCTCATGCATAATACACTAAGTGCATCAGCTACTAATAGAATGAAATGAGCATGCAATTAAAATCATACATGATTTGAATTCTTTTGTCCTTCCTAACAAGTAATAATAGCCACTTATCACTCAATTTGCTCACCCCAAACCTTTTCTTTTATAATTATTTTTTATTGTAAATAGATCTCTATAACAAATATTTCCCCCTTCTCAGATCACATTCATAGCATCATTCACTTTTTTCAAGTGAAACCTGTAAACATAAATTGCAACCAAGACCAAATAATTGCAGAGGAACCAAGACCTCTAATCCCCTACAACTTCATAAACTTTGTTCCACATAATTTCTAATCAATAAACAAGACTAACAGAGGCCATGTGCAAAAATAAAGCAGAGGACAAATGTCAAATTCAAGAAATGGTAAATCAATTTAAACATGTTCTTTGGGTTCTCTTAGCCTCTGTTGGCATAAATAACTAGCATTTCCTACAGATTCAATTTAGTTCTACATTTTTTCTTTTGATTTTACTTTCTTCAAACCTATTAACAGAGAGTTCTTGCCCCCCAGAAATTGCTTTGGCCGATTGTGTGCAATGATCTAATTCTTTAGATTTTCTGGTAATTGAACCAAAACATCCCAAATGTAAACTTAAACTTCAAAGCTGACATGAAGACAGAAAATGGTAACAGAAGATAAAGAAAAAAAATGAATTTACCACATCAAATTTGACATGCAATGCCTGGTTGTAAAAGAATTTGAGAGGCTAATGCATAGAAAAGTCTTAAAGAGTTCATATGAGCCACTAAAACCAGAAATAAATGGTGCAAAAGTTGTTCACAAGAAACTAATTTTTTTATATGAAATAAAAAAGAATGTAACAAAAAAGTTTAAAATAATAAATGCCAAAACCAACACTTGTTGACACGAGATATTAATATTAGAAAAAAGTGGGTTTAAAATACCTGTTCACACTTTTTGCAGCAAAACCAATTTTCTTCAGGAGAAATTTTCAGCTTATCTGCGTCTCTATTTCTTACACAGCCAACGTGATCTACATCAAAATTAAAAAAAGAAGGCATTAGAAACATGTCAAATATGCATTTACATACACATAGGTTACAGGCATTCCTCAGAAAATGACCTACAGACATAAAAATTGACCTACATTTATGCTCACACTGATTGCAAGTGAGAATGCTGTCATCAACAAGATGTTCATTGTTGTTTCTGAATTTCTTTTGCGCACAAATTCCACAACAGCATGATGGGCAGAACCATTCACCATCTGGAACATCCTACAGAAGCAAGACAATTTCCAGGTCAACAAAACAAATCAATGACCTCAATCATAAAATCCCTAAGTATTTTTTTTTTCCTATTGCTAATTACAAATGCACCCGGAGAGTCTTAAACCCACAACTTCACCCTATACCTAATTTATCAAAAAAATAACTTCACCCTATACCTTGCTCTTACAAGGGGGAGGAGGTGTCATTTGAGCTAGAGCTCATTGGCTATAATCCCTAAGAAAAAGTCTTAAAGAGAAATAAGAGAAGTCAGACAACTATGTGGTATGAACTGAGAATTTAAATTTATATATACACACCTTTAAACCGATGCAACTCTTATGGAATGAGGATGGACATTGATCACATAAAATCAATTCACCACCATAGTGACAAACGGTACAAATGTAATCATTCTCGCCTTGATGGCAATTTCCCTCCATTCTATTGTGCGGCTTTCTTGTGGAGATTCGCGTCTTATTCTCACGTATTATTTGCATTTGGCAAGCCAACAAAGACCTGCCATCTTCCAGAAAAATACTAGCAGCTGGTCTATGGTATTTGCTGCCAGCATGAACTTCAAAGCCAGCAAGAGTAAACACCTTTTGACAACAGCTGCACTTTATGCCATCACGAGTAATCCGCCCTTCTGCCATTGGTTTGTTCTTCTTTATGCTACGGTAATGTACTTTTTCCCTTGGCAACACCACATTGTTGTCTATCAACCAAGAGAGTATCGTTCGAGGAGTCTGGTGTGAGGAACTAGAAGGAACCACCTCCTGTACTCTTTTTCTTGATCGTAGCACACGGGTAGGGTGACTACTTTCCAGATCATCTCTTAATTTTATCAATGCTCCAGAAACCTTTCTTCTTTTTAGCTTTGAGAGGCTAGCATTTTGATCCTCTGCATTCAGCTTTCCATCACCTATTAATCCAATTGCTGAACCATCTTTTATAGCTAGTAAGTTGGGTTGTGTTCTAAGAGACTGAGATGCAAGGTGTAAAAAATCATCCTTCCTATTCCCACAGATTTTTCTTATCCGCTGAACTTTTTCTTTACCAAGCTCAGGAAGTTTTGCTGACTCTGATATACAAGAAGACTCTCTGGACCCCCTTCTGGATGGTGCATTACTTGCTGCAGAAGATGATTTATCGCTAGCTAATTGGCCTTCATCTTCCTCAATTGCACATATGCTTTGAATTGGTTCACAGCAAGAAGCAACACTTTCAGAAAACCCTTCAGCCATACAACATTTGCAAGCTGATCGAAGTGAACAATAAACCCTTCCTCTTGGCGAAGTGTAGCGTAACTCACGCTTCCCTCTCGGATATGAGTACCAAATCTTCCACCCCACTGCTAAGAGGTGCATCCGTGCTTTTGATCTCAACACAGAAGTCTTCGATTTTTTTTCTAGTCCATGCATATAATAGTCCACAACAGCTTGAGGGCAAAATTTTGGTTTTTCTCTTAACACATCAGACTGAGGAGACACCACAGTTTGAGGAGAAAAATCAGGATCCTGATTTTCTTCTTGTTGTTCTAGGAGCAGAGTTGAAGATGGGTCGTCAGGTAGAACAAGCAAACTTCTCTGTTTATCTGTGATTGAAGAAATCCGCTCTGTGGTGGATCCTCTCATATACTGACAGACCTGACAAAGCGAATAATAACATTTCCCATCAGGTGAGGTATACCGTAGTCTAAGTGTGCGCCCATCTCTCCATGAGTCAATTTTCCAGCCCAGGTATGAGAGATGCTTCCGCAGATTTTTAGCTACAGAAATGTAATTCTTAAGCCTTTTGTTATTCATAGTCCTATTTTCATACTCAGTAATGGCCTCGGGGCAGAATGCAGCTCCAGGAAGTATGTCAGGGCCAACAGGTAGCCAATTTGCAGTTTTTCTGCGTGTCGAACATTTGGGCTTCCCATCGATCTTATTGGAACTTATAGTAGAAACTTCTTCACTGATGGTCATAGAATTGATGCTAGAAGTTCCATCTTGATTAGAAGGTAATACAGTCAAAGCCTCAGCTACCAAACACACTGCTTTACCATGGCTGTCAGCCAAAATATTGACGTCTGACCTATCAACGTTCAAAGTAGAAATGAATTCATCCGTAGCAGATTTCTCTTGATCAACCAACATATCACTACACAGTGAGTTCTCAAAAGGGACAATAGCAAGAGAGTTAGCCAAATCTGCTTTGGGACGAATATCAACACCAACAGCAGTTCTAGCTAATTCCAATCCTCCATTGGTTTCTTGAAACAAGCCCCCAGAACATTCTAAAGCCTGAAATACTTCTTTTAGAATTATGTTTAGGTTCTCATTAATGACTTCCAACACTAACCCTTTCCACAAATCTCTCATCATACAGGTCCACTCCTTGATCTTCTTAAAACCAATTTTATCCCGCAAGTCATACCAAATTTGCTTCACAGAAACACCAAGGTACCCCTCTTGCTCATATTCCTCAATCACCTCAAGAAATAACCAAGTCCCACGCCGCTGCCAATTCTCAGTAACCTCATTCCACACCTGACTAATTCTCAACATGTCAAATTCTGTCTCCAATTCATCACCCAAATCCGGAAAGAAAATCCTCCTCGTATTCGAACCATCATCGTGATCAAAAATCACACCTTCCCACCAAGCCTCCCGGTAATTAACATCCACACACATTCCATAGGGAAGGCACCATTGATTAAAATCAACATGAGGTGGCAATGGCCTTATAAACCCACGATCAGTGCAGTTGTTCTCATTGGCAGAAACAATGCCATCCAATACAGGTGAAACATGTACATCCTCCTCAAACTTTTCAGACCCATTATCCCTTAGGATGTTGTCGTATTTGATACGACGACCTTGGCTATAACATGCAATGACAGTCCCAGAGTGCCAAGAGCCCTGAAACCCATCTTCCTCACTCCTTACCTGCAAAAATTGAAACTTTTTTACACATAAAACTTGGATTTTCCCAACTAACACATAGCCATTGAAATAAAGATGAGTGCTTGGCTCAACAACCAATTGATCACTAAAAAAAAGAAGAGAAAATGTATCATCAAAACAAAACCCCCCAAGCCAATGTCTTTATCACCCAATACAGAACCCCAATTCAAGGATTACATGAATACGAAACAGAGCACAACCTCGTTAATACATGGACAATAATAGTAATAAAAACAATAACATTGTACAATGTAGCCACAATCAACAATATAGCATTCATAGAAACTTAGCATTGAACCCATCATCAACATACAAGAATCAACTAAACAATACACAAAAACCACAATCAGTCATGACTGAAAAAAACTCAATTGGGTATCCACAAAATAAAATAAAAAAATAAAAAATACCCAAAAGAAAAGAGACAGAGATAATCAAAACCCATGAATTTAAAAAAAAAAAAAAGATGAGGATCAAACACAAAAGCAGCATTATATGACCTCTACTGTGTCACCAACAAAAAGCTTTCCCTTGAAAACTGTTCTCTTCCGCTTTCTCTTCCGACTATCCGCCAGCATTGCCATTGAAAGAGTACTCCTCCACACACTGAAGAACAAGAGTGAGGTACACAGAAAGAGAGAGAAAAATATTCGGAGAGTAATAAAAAGGAAATTTGTGTTATTCTAAGGCAATAACAGACGCTTTATTGGGCGTAGCTTGGTGACCAAGGAAGATAGATTGATATATATATACACACTCACACACACAAACAGAATCCCCTACTCTTCAGTCTTTGTTTTTTTTGATAAACTCCTAGTCCCCTACTCTTCAGTCTTTCACAAATATTATATGTGGCGGTGCATGTAATTATACACTTGAAAGGTCTTTCACACCAAAAAGGCTAAAATATATATTATATATAGCGTGGGCCCTTTGTTTTTACTTTTTATGTACTTTTTTTTTTTTTTTTAAGGTAAGATACTATGTAATATCTTAGATATTGAATAGATACAATTTTATTTAAAGGGTTGAGATTAGAAATTAAAAATTGTATTTATAATCTCAACCTTTGAATATAAAAAGACAAAACATCAAAAGGGCAAAAAGATAAAATAATAAAAAAATGAAAAAAAATTAAAGACTAAAAAGTGAAATTACACCTATACAGTATCAAAAAGATATTTATTTTATGTTTATGTAATATTGTATGTAACAAGGTTTTGGAGTAACAATTAATATTTTAAATAAGGAAGTTATAATAGTGGTAAAGACAATTACTTTGGGCTTAAATGAGATTAAAGAGCTGGAATCTTAACCATAACTATCATCACTACTGTGTGTCAATGTGGGGAGAGAAAAGAATTTTTATTTTTTTCTTTTGTCATATTGACTTATTGAGTATCGTGATAGAGATTTTTAATATGAAAAGAAAAAGTATGTAGAAGCATGAAGAGATTCTCTTTGTTCTTATTTTTTATTTGGTAAGTGATAATATTTGCATGTTATTTAGGGGGAAAGATATTATTTAGGAGAAGGGAAAAAAAACAATAACTAAAATAATTATATAATATAAGAATGATAAAAATAAATTAATAATAGTATAATTCGATTTTTTATATAGTTTTAAAAACGCATATTTAAAGTAAAAAAATAAAGTGAAACACCATTAGGGCATTACTATGAGCTTTCAGGTAGTGGAATAGATTGAACAAATTTTTTTTTTTTTTTAGTATCTTTGTGTGTGTGTATATATATATATATATATTGATAATTGATGTTATAGTTACATCAAAAGAGAGGGGAGTTTGAATTTGGTTATCCTCATAAAGAAGAGCAAATAATCAGTATCTCATATACTTGCAGCAATTATTATTATTTGACGAATATTCATCAACTAAGGTTCAAAAATAGATTATAACTAAAAAGAAGGGTATCCGCATTGAGGTGGACTTGATTAAACAATATATTTATTTATTTTCCCACATTAAACAGAGGATTATATTAACTAAATTTAAAATAAGTAAAAATAAACCTTGTCCAAACTATAAAGAGTTATAAGAACCATGTCCTATATTATCCCAATAAAAATATAGACAAAAGGCTAAAACAATTGGGGTAGAGTACCTCTCATTCATGTTGATTAGCACCCGTATTTTTCAAAGAATCACTACAATGTTTTTCTTGTGGTGTTCATGCTTAATGGTTGCCTATCGTCTTCCCAAGAATTTTCGTATGAAGTTTTGGTCTAATACTCCTTGCACTGGATCGGATATGATTGCAATATGTATCTTATTTTGGCCATGTATCATGAGCATGTCTTGTCCAAAACCAAATCCAATTTTTTTTTATAATTAATCAAACACAAGATTCGAAGATAAAAATGATGGGTTTCTTTAACCATAAAGTAGCTGATAAAGAATTTGTTTTTTACTGTTACTCTCCTATAACCTCTATCACATGCTAACATCAATTCATATCCATAATTTTGGTGTTATAAATTCATTTAGATATCAAGTTTGACTTGACTCCCATGCTTTTGTGCATTAGGGATGACACAGACACAACATATATTCTAAAATTATCACATATTTTAAAATGATCAAGTGGATCCAATGCAGTCCAATGCAAAGCACTGGACGGGGTCCTTAGTCGCATAGAAACAACAAAAAACTACTTTAATGGCTATTTGAGTACTTTTGTAGATGAAAGAGAGAAAGAAACCACACAGAGAAGAAAAGTGAGACAACCTAGACTAACCCATGTCATCCACAAACTCTAGTTTCAAGCAGCTTACTCTTCGTAACTGTAGTAGTATCCTATAGCCTAGACGGCTAATGACATTAATATGAGTTTGAATTGTGAGATTTGGATAGATTTATGCTTAATCTCATGTCAAATCATAAATCAATATATATATTTTTTTTTTGGTAATAATCATAAATCTATATATATATATATATAGATATATATTATGTAAGTGGCACATTTCTTAAGTATTCGTCAGCTTATTTTTAGTAACTTGTTTTATTTATCAAAAGTTGAGATAAAAAAATTCAAAAATAGTTTATTTAAAAAAAAAAAAAACTAGTTTATCTGCTTAATTATTTGTTAAAAACTAAAATAAAAAGTGAAAATAAGCAAAAAGCAAAAAGCAAAAAGTTAACTTATTAGAGCACTCACACCAGTCAAACCAAACCGTATAAAAAGCCAAAATATAGCAAAAAAACTCATCAAAACAGCTCACAACAGTCTCCACATTCAGCCGAAACTCTCAAGCGGATGAAAAGTAGCTCGCCCAAACCGTGGAGCTACTGTTCATCCTTAAAGGAATTAAATACTATTTTTTTTCTCTCTCTTTCATTCTGTCTGCCATGGTTTCTCCCTCGACTTCGCACCAAGAATAACGGTGCTAACCAATTGGGGTTTCACAAGTTAGGGTTTCACAAAATTTAATTTTCCTGGTAAAATTTTCTCAGGAACCAAACAATACAATTTACAAAATAAAAAGAAAAAGTAAAAGAACATGAAAACCCACCGAATTTGGCTCCATACAAGAATCACAACAAATCAGGCGAAATGATCTTGGTGTGGCACTCGCATTTGTCCGTGGAGCAGTGGCCTCAACCGAGTTTGGAGATTCAGTCGGTTTCGCCCAAGGAACCGATGTGTGGGTCCCAGTCCGACTGTGATGATGGGTGGAATTGTGAGTGTAGAAGCAGGCGTAGAAGAAGACTTGACTGACGACTTGTGAAGGAGAGGGAAGGGGGAGAGAGGAGCGTTGACGACGCACGAAGAGAGAAAGAAACTGTAGAAGAAAGAAAGCTGGAGAAGAAGGAAGAAGGGAAAAAAAATCTCACGGAGAGGAGAGAGAAAAAATGATATTAAAAAATTTGGAAAAGGGAAGTATTTTGGAAGTTGTGAAAAAATAATAATAATAATAATAATAAAAATATATTAAAAAATAGAATAGTGAAATAAAATAGAAAGTCTGATCTAGTTATGCTTTAACTAAACTAAAAAAAATAGATTTTTTAGAACCCATTTAGTTAAAATTTTGAAGAGCCTAATGAGAGTCTCTTAGTTATTACTCCCAAATGGACAATTATTCATCAGAAGTGATACTAGCTAATCTTCGAAATTAAGTTCACTTGAAACCTCATGAAGCTAATACGGTGACATATGAGCCTACCAAATGCATCTCAAAAGTTTTGTTGTTTGGAATAACTTCTTTATCTTTACCAAAGCCTAAGGATGTAATTTTAGTTCTTGCTTTAGACGGTTGTATATAGTTATGTTATGTCCGTGCGAACAAAATTTCTTTCAAGAAAAAAAAAAAAAAAAAAAAAGAGAGGAAAAGCTAATCTCCGGTATTAATAAAAGGATGAATCTTTTATAAGATGATACGACATAGTTGTAAATAATAAATAACAGGAAGAATTTGTCCCAAAAAAAAAAAAAAAAATGGAGAAACTTTGATAGGATGACTTTCAATAAAAGTTAACGGGTTCATGCTTGTTTTTATGTACAATAATCATGTTATTTGTAGATCTAAACCATTCAAACGAAATCATATTTATAGCATGAGGATAAAGAATTTTCAAATTTGTTTCTATTTTCAATAAACATATTATATGTATGTCTAAAATCATTCAAACGAAATCATATATATAGCATGAGGAAAAAGAATTTTCAAGTTTTGTTTGAATCAGTAAAATAAAGGAATCTACCTTTTTACTTTATTTGAATTGTGAATATATATGAGGAAAAATACATTTTACTTTCAAGTAAAAATAAGTGTTGAATTTATAATTTTTATCAGTTATCTAACATTTAAGAGATGTTTAACTTTTTAAATGATCTAAATTCCGTTACATACAAGAAAAGGTGTGACATTACCAACCTTAATTGATGGGGCAATGCTTTATCAAAGTTTCTTCCATAATAATATTAATTTCCAAACTCCAAAATGGAAACTTTTTCAAACAATTCAACAAATATTTACTATTGGGCAATTGGCTTAGTAGTGTCGTTGCTCCCCCCAATTGACTCATCCATTTATGAGTGTATGGATTCAATCACCCTCCTACAAATTAGATTAGGAAATTAATTCAGATTTTATTTTAAATGACAGAAGTAATATTTTTTGGCATACTTTTTTTAAGAGGTATTTGGTGTTATTATTATTGAATTTACTTATTAAAAGAGAGAAATAGAGAGAAGAAAAAAAAATCATTAATTTGGGACCATCATTAGATTTTCCAGATCATTTGGGCTAGTACGAAGGACATCAAAGTAAAGAATTTGTTATGTGTAGACATATGAAGAATAAATATTTTTTTTTGGGTAATCTTGTGAATAGATTAAAAAAATATATATATACACAAAAAAATAAGATGTTTGTGACACATTCAAAACCTATGATGTTTTCAAGTTGAAAATGGTTTTCTTGATTCAAACTACAAAAATCTTGGATATGAAAAAAAAGAAGACACATGCATAATGCCCAAATTCGATTTTTGAAAGTCAAACCACGCAACACTGAATTTAAACCAAATTTGTATAATCTTGATATTTGAGTGAAAATTCTATATACTCACCCTACATTTTTTTTTTTTTTTAATAATAAATACAAAATCGTTTTACTAGTTGAGTTAAATGAAAGTTTGGAATCCACATATATTTGTTTCATGAAACGTTTTGTTATTAAACGCATTGTCAAATCTCATTTGAATGAGTAAATATTAAAAAACTCATAGCATCGCAAGCTTGCACCTATCATAAATTCAAAACCTCACATCGTCTTTTAAAATGGGTAAGCATCAATTGGAAAGTTTTTTTTTTTTTGGGAAGAAAATCGATAGTTAATTTATTCATTCAAATGCATATATTTTTGTACAAAAGACGAGGAAAATAGGAAAATCCTCTACCCAAATCGCATAATTACATCTCACAAGAGCTTCCTTTGTCAAAGCATGAAAAGACATGATAGAACAACACCAGTATATAATGCAATTCTACTTCTCTAATTCTCTTAATCTAGTAGCACTCCAATATAGCAAAAAAAAAAAAAAAAAATCCATTTGATATCATCCACCAAAACGCCCAAAGGACCGCATAGCCCCTTAAATCTTGACTCGTTGCAGGCTAAGTCTCTTGCAAAACACAAAGCGCAAAGGACGAAATTAGTGTCCCATGAACATAAATTAATAAATAAAATAATTTATAAAATTCTGTTTTAAATTAGTGGCGGATTTAGTGTGTGGGCATTTAACCTATTATAAACTTTGTCCCCACTAGATTTTTGTACTTGTTCTCATTGTATTATTTATAAAAAGATTATGGGGTCATTTTGAAAAAAAATAAGAAAAATCAGAGAGCTCACAACAATTGTTGAGGCCAATGGGATAACAACGAATTCTTATTTACCCCCCACGTGGACAAAATCTTGGCTCCACCCTGACTTTAAATAATGATATTTCACAAAAGTTGTGTTTCACCTTAAAATAAAAAAGAAAGTTGAAAACATTATTTCATTGATGCGTCAACATATCTTATAACATGAAATATTACCATTAATTCCTTGAGATTGAGTGTAACCAAGTTGAGGTGTAGACATTTTGCTCTCTTGAGACTATATACACCATTTGCACGATATTTTATCTATTAATGCAACAAACATTTTTAGGCATGCAATCCTCAATATACAAAAGTTCAACAATCATTTTTGTGATGTTACTAGTCTGTATTATTAGATAACATATGCAACTCCAAAATAGTACCTCGATAACAAAATTATAGAAAATAGAAAGAAAAAAAAAACACAATACTGCGTTTTTGTAAGGAATGAGAATAACATTAGATACATGGACCAGTGGTTGATCTCTCAAATAGGTGGAGGAGGAGAACCTATTATAAGCTTAGTGAATTAGTGGTTGCAAAAAACAATAAATATGAAATAATGGGTATAAAAATGTGATGTTATGTTATGATCCATCCATAAGGCTATTGGTTGGACCATTCTTTTTTCTACATCTGTACTCGTAGGTCTACGTAATTGTCTATGATTTGTAAATTCCAATTATAAATTATGATCGTACCCTCTCATTAATAAATCGAACATAAACTAAAACATTATAAATACTTGTTTCTCTCACATATATAAATAGGGAAAATTATATCATACTCCGGGAGTACATTAAATGCGTATTCCCTCCTCTCACAGAAGTGGTGGGTCCCGCTAATGGGACCTACTACTTGCGGGACCCATACTTCTGTGAGAGGAGAGAATACACATTTAATGTACTCCCGAAATATAATATAATTATCCAATAGATTGAACATATACTAAAAGTCTAAAATATTATTAATATTTTGCTGTCTCTTTATTAAATATATTAACCAATTTTGCATTATCCCATTATCTATTACATCTTTACTAAGCAGGGTGCATCAGTGCATGTATCCTGTTTATTAAGATGGCTCAGCGCAGAATGTCTTCGTTTTTGCTTTTACTAAAAACTAAAAAGCAAAGAATAAATGTAATTGCGTTATTGCCCAAAATTAAATGGCACCATTTCAAAAGATGGCATGATTGTAGTACATTATAGAAACCCATTTAAATAATAGGCTAAATGAGGGTTCATTTGATGGAATATTAACCTCTTGTAATTGGATGTCCTCGAAGGGACCGATGCATTAAACTAAATGCTTATGTTGTCAATAACCTCAATCTCAATCGATGGGACTTGCATTACCTCAATCTCAATCAATTATCGAAAAAAAAACCTCAATCTCAATCGATGGGACTTGCATTACCTCTATTTGCCAAGTGTAAGGCTGCCTAAGGCAGTCTAGTGTGGAAAGCTCCTACAAATCAATGTGCAGACTATATATGTCCTATAGAAAAATTAAAAACGGGCTGTCCTACGAACTTTTACTCCACCAACTAGCATCAAAATTGTCTCTTTTTCAATGCTAATTGCTAGAGGCATCCCATCTCTCCAGTACTTTGTAATGACTGCCGGCCTCTGTTTCATTATGACAAGTTTAATAACACAACCCACATCTTGTACCACTACCGCCATAACCTAAAGGGATAGGATGGTGGTCTATTATGTAGTTATGCAACCTTAAGAGCTCTTGGAACCATGATTAATAGGTCTCATTCAATCTTTTCTTTCGACAAATTGCTTAGGAAAAAAATTAAATGCCCTTTACATCTTTTAATTTTTGGTTATTATATCGATACAAATACGCCCCTTCCGTCACATTTAGTTTCATTGACCGCTCCTAAAACAACAATATTTTTGTCAGAAAAATATTAAACTTTTTAAAAATATTAAAATAAAAAATGACACGGTTTGATTTCTTCCTCACTCTCTTCACTTAGGCCCATTCTCCATCGCCCAACAACTCGAAACAATGGTATGCAATTATGCATCAACCAAAGCAAACTCATTAGTCATTACTCACATGATCACATCAATCAGCCCCACATGAATTCATAAACACCAACCCAAATCAAACCCTTGTCAAGGTTGAGCTTTGCCACACACCTTACACTCACGTACAAATCATCGTGTTCGAATTTATTTTTGTTATTGTTATTGTTATTATTGTGATTGTGAGTATGGTTTTAGTGTGAATTAATGAGTGGGTTTGGACATGGTTTGCCGGCAATGGGTGACGATGGATTTAGGTTTGGTTGGCTCACAATCGCTTCAGGGTGGCTGGCAGTGATTTTCAAAAGGGTTTGTCGGTATATTTGTGATAGGCTGGCCATATGCTGCAGTGATTTTGTTGGCCTATCATGACGGTTGGTTTTTATTTTCAGTATTTAATATTTTTATTTTTTTTGGCATCATAGTAATGGTTGAAGGTATTAATTGTAAGTTTTAAAATGAGTAATTTCAAAGTTAAAGGGTGTAAAATGTATTTTAGTCACGCGCTAAAAAAAAAAGTGTTTTAGCCAAAAATAAATAAATAAACTTTAGACTTGTGGACATTGTCAAAGATCCTAAGGAAGGGATCAATATTACATTTTACTTAATAAGTATTAATAATAAATCAAATGTCAAATTAGTGATTCGTACAAGAAAAAAAGAAAGATATATGCTACATTTTTACTTAATAAGTATTAATAAATCAAAAGTAAAATTAGAGAAATTGTAGAGTAAAAAAAAAACAAAAAAAAACCTAATTGAATTAATTTGTTTAGAGAAGATCAATTTTAATTTAATTAGAATTTATAGTGTTGGATTTCTTTATCTAAAGAAATGGGGAGTTCTAATTAGTTTAGCACTATATATATGTATATGTAACACAAAAATGAAGAAGAGAAAGGAAACAAAAGGTGAATAGAAACGAGATCAATTTTTTTCTCAACAAAGAGCTTATTAGAGCCCGCAAACAAGGATTTTTGAAGTCCACTATGCCTAAGAAGTCTCAGTAAGCTTGAACCTTTCAAGTCCAATTTTGAACCCATGGGTCTTAATGTCTTGTTGTGTGCGCGCTCTGAAGTCACTGTAAGTAAATGGCTTGTATTTCGAGCTTCGAATCACTTTTCCATCATCTGGGAACACAAAGTAGCATATTGAAAAACGGTCTTTATGTTTATTCGGCTTAACTCTGTGTTTCACACTATTGTACTTGTCATCACTTATTGCCTGCAATCAATTAATCATCAATGAGAAAACCCCAATAAATTTTTTAATTGAATGGACAAATGTAGTTTGCAATATCTTAATGCATTGTATAAAGGAAGTTCTCAAGGACCTGCATCATATCTCCAAGATTGACAATTAGTGTGTTTGAATTAGGTGTTATTTGGACTCATCTATCTTCTTTGAGGATTTCAAGTCCACCCACTTTAAATTCATTCAATATGGATAGTACTGAGCTATCAGTGTGCTCGTCAATTCCCCATCCAGCGTCTTCTATAGAGCAGCATGGATAGCGGTAAACACGTAAATTAGTTGTAGATTCTGATAGATTGGACTTAGATTGTTCTTGATCTAGATTAAGGTTCGTTGCCATAGCTTTAAATATGGTTGTAGCAAGTCTAGTCAAGTGCTTTCCATATCCTTCGAGTAACAATCTTGTGAAGCATACAAAAATAACTATAAATACTCAAAAAAAAAAGAAAAAAAGAAAAAAAAAAAGTAAATTACATACAAAAGAAGGAATTTGAATAATAGCAATGATTAAAAGATCGACTTAATTCTGTTATCCCCTCTTTTTTATTTCAAGATTCTTACATATTCTATCTAGCTATGACTCCATAACTATCAGATTGTCCAACTTAACTATTGCTTCAAACCGTGAAAATCAAAAGTATGAAACATGATTAAATTGGATTAATCGTATACCATCATAGATTTTACAAATTAATGCATTTATCATTATTCACTAATGATATTTTTATATTTACTATATCTTCTTCTACCTTTGTTGAGGCATGGATATATCTCACTCTCATTTGTGCCATCACAATAGAATTTTTAATACACATCTCCATTGGTGCAACGGGTCCCCGCCACAATGACACTGCAGTCCAACCACATATGATATATGTCACATAGGTCTACACTATATGACTATACCGCTTCAATAAAATGACAAAAACACCCACACCATACATTCATGTCTGTTTAAAGCTTTTAGTGTTCATCTCAAGAGACATTAATTCTAAAATCTCAAGAGTTGTATGAATATAATTCCTTTAAATAGTATTAAACTATTTGCAAGTTACAAATGGTGAATTAATTCACAACAAATGAAGAAATAAATCATACGATAGTGAGATTAGTACTAACTATTTAATTTAATAGATATAATACTTCATAATAAATTTTGTAACAATAAAATTATGAACATAATTATTAAATTTTTTTTTTTTTTAAATACCAACAATCCCCTACCTATTTTAGTAAAAATGTAAGAATAAGATAATATTAGGCAAAAGAGGGACTTGCACTGAACCTGCACTTAGTGGAATACTAATCTCTACTCCAAAGTCACTAATAGTCTCAGATTTACTATGAGTTCTTAAAGGAAATAAATAATTATAATTCACACATAACAATCCATGTCTTGGAATGAGCTTTTTAAGTGGCACTTTTTAGCTTGTGCCTAATCTCGGTTTCGTGATAGTTCTAAAGAAGTAGCCTAAATTCTTAAAGGAAGCATCACCACTTCCACACTCACATTGCTAAAATCTGTCAAGATGCTCTTGTAATTTGACACCCAATTCATAAGAGCTAAATGATTTCTTTAAGATCCCTTTTTTTTTTTTTTGGTAAAAAAAAATACCTCCCAAACATTATAGTATAAATACATTGAACATCACATGTATATGTTCTAAAACCAAAGTTGAAAAATAATACATTTCATACAGCCACCTTATCATATTCGTTCCTCTCATTTAATCTAATTTTCAGGATCTCTAAACGCTAGGACAAGTATTCATATATGTGCTCATGATTTTATATGGGTTTTCAAACTGTAATCAAACCTTTTGGTGATTCAAATGCTAATGACTAATATGGAATGTATGCCATTGGTATCTATTCTTGACTTCTTGTTTTTTATTGCAGGGCTTTGCTGATGCGAGACTAGTGGGTGATTTCGCACCACATATATTGTAAAGCAAATATCAACGCAGACTTTCTGGTGAATAAATGAAGAACTCAACAAGAAAGTCTGTCTACTTATGAAACATGTCTATCATTTTTTACCAACATATAATTTGGGATATGAGACATATGAACACTAGACTAGTCTCTTTTCCCCAACTTGTGTCTTAATGTGTATGGTTTTGTATGATGGAACATCTACTATCTAGTTAATAAATTTCCCTTTTCATCAAAAAAAAAAAAAAAAAAATTAAATGGGAGTGAAGCCTCTCCCCTTCACAATAAGTCAATAACCATAAAGACCAAAAGTCAAAACCTTCTTTTACTTGGACAGTCAATCAGTACGACTCTTTCGTGCGATTATTGCCCACCAAAAAGGGTGCAAATCAGAACAAGCCACAATTTTCGAACCCAAAAAAATAAAATTAAAATGGACCAAGCAAATCAAACACGTACCTGAAAGAAGCAAGTACAGGATCTTCAGCTTGCAGTTCCGAGAGTTGAGCTAGAGGAATATTGAACCCTTCAACCCAATTGATTTTCGCAGTTTCTTTCGATAAGGGTATGCCGGATTGGTTAAGGGCAAGGGTGCCCCAAAAGTAAGACGTTGGGGTGGTGAATATGGCCTTTTTGTATTCAAAGGATTGAGAATAAAGCTTTTTAGCATGGTCTTGAAGTTGGCTCAAAAGGGTTAGAGGGACCCCATGGTTGAACAAACGAAAGAAACCCCAATCTTTACAAGCCTCCTCTAGCTGCTCAAGGTTTAGGCTTTGGAGATCAATGATAGGTATAGGGTCTGAATCTTGGAGGACTGGTTTGATGGTATCAAACGTGTCAGCATTATTCTGGGCCTGTTTGTTCAGCACTGTAAAGAGAGGAGGATAGGATTCAAGGTTCATTTTAGATTTAGATTTAGATATGTTTTCCTTTCTATCCTGCACTTCAGCCAAGGGACTCATGAGTCATGACTACATAAATATAAAAAGTAGTTGTAGGAAAACTTTGTTTATTCCGACGAATAAGGTGTTTTTCCATCAATTATAAACTAATATTTTATTCTATAATTTCTATAAGGATCATAAACCCTTCAAAATAAGATAATGACACATCAGATTATTTAAAATAATAGGATAAGAACTACAACACATGAATGAAACTTCTATTTACGTTATTAATATCTAAAAACGGAAAAAACAAAACAAAAGAATTGAAGAAGCACCGTGCAAGAATTTGTTGATGATGTTGCTGGAGATAGAGAGAAGCCGCCAGTAACTCCGCCCCACCACCATTGTCAATCCGTTTGGGAATTTCTGGGTGTTGATGTTCTATTAAAGCTCTTTTATTTTTTTATTTTTCTCTTTTGAAACATTTTAGATCTATATCGAGCATTAAAAAAAAAAAAAATTCACTAGCCTTACCACTAGGTACAAATTCCTGGGCATGTTTGTGTGATTTGAAGGTGTGGGACCGTTCAATGCTCTTCATCTTCACGTTTATTTATTTATTTTTAGTTTTTAGCTGTTCTGTTTCTTTCTTTTGTTTAGTTAAAAAGCTTTGAGTATCTTTAGCAATTTTGGGTCTAAGATTAGTTGCATAAACTGGAAGTTTCCCACTTGAATTTTGTCTCCAATGTCAACATCATCCTCTCCAACTTCCCCTTTCGTCTTGCACGCTTAAATAAATAAATTAAGGAAAGGCCCAAACTGCTTTGTCTTCTTCGCCGTTGGATTCTACAAACTAAGATCCAACAATATTAGACCCAAAATTGCCAACGATTTATGCACCAAATTCACATTTACACAAAGCGTTAATAATGGTTTTGTGAAGTTATCGACGATTTCTCTGTCTTCGGCCACATCACCGACATCTTCTTGCCGTATGGCTTCGGCTCTTTTGTTCTTATTTTTTTCTTCCTTTTAATATTTTGGAGTAGAATTAGCCTGTGTTTGGATCCTCTATTTTGGGAATGCATTCTCGAGAATGCATTTTCTAGAATGCATATTGCTGAAAATAGTATGTTTGGTAAAATATTGAAATTATTTATAAGAAGTGATTATGCTGAAATGAATTGTATTTGGTTAGTATTTTAAAGAATGCATTCTTCCTATTAAATAATATATTATTAGCATACATTATGTAATTAACAGTTTTTTTTTTTAAATATCTCAATACAAGGCTAAAAATACATTTACTACCAATACAAAATTAACAATGTAATAAAGAAATAAGGTATTACGTTATGATTTGAATTAATGTCTACTAATAAAAAAAATAGGTCATGATTTGTGCACATTTCCTTGCACACATTTTTATAAAATTTGAACAATGTAATAAAAAAATATAGAAAAATGTGTATTGTGTGTGCAATCGAGATATATACAAATCATTTATGATAAAAAATATCATAGACATTCTCTAAATAAATTTTCACCACAGCTCCCTGGTTCTTTGATACAAAATGAGAAAAGATAATACTTTTTCAAAGATAAAAGAAAGAAAGAGAAAAAATAGGGAACACATCAAAAAAAGAGAAAAAGTAGGCAACAAAAGAGGGGGAAGGAAAATAAAAGAAAGAAAGAAAAAAATTAAGTGAGGGAAAAAAGAGTTATTTAAGTAATAAACTGTTATAAGTGGGTCCCATTTACTTTAGCAAAAATTAAAAGTAGAAGCTAGAATCAGAATCCAAAATATTTTGGATTCTGACTTCTGCTCTAGAAATGAGAATTTGCAAAATGCATTCTGCCTAGAATGCATTTTGCATTTTCCAAAATCCTAACCAAACACTCCAGATTTTTTGCAGAATGCATTCTATGCATAAAAATCTGTGAAATCACTTTTAAGTAGAGGATTCAAACATAGGCTTAATATGGTTTTGATTTAGTGTGGTGCTTCCTAGTCTTTTATTTGAAATAAGCTTATGTGGCAGTGTTTCATAGGAAGGTGTAAACAATGAGTTTACACCAGCTCCTTATTGAATTCACTCTCTTTATAATAAACTCAACCTAATACTGGACAATGAAAGGTTGAAGTTAAATGAGTTCGATTTTATTGCATAAGCTACACTATTTTTTTTTTTTTAAATATATTAATTCATCTACCCCACATGTTCTTTAACAAATATTTGTTTTGTCAAATTGGCTAGCTTGACAGAAATTTCTAAATTAAGTTCTCCGGCATATTCTTAATGGCTAAATGAAATTGTGTCACCTACTCTTTCATGGGTCCATGACCAAAAGATAAGCACTTCTTATTAAGTAATTATTTAATTGCCTTCCTCCTACTAGATAATGACAGGTTGAACATAAAAATTGGATCTTTTAGTTCTTTTGATCCACCTAACCTTTCCTTATTGGTTTAGGCAAATTTTGCAGTTTGACTTAGCAAATCAACCACCCTCTTACTCATAATTCCTAATTGTTGTCACCTAAATCATTTTCATGGCTAAATTAAATAAGTCTCCTTCACTGATGCTTTCATGGGCCATGGAGAAAAGAAAACGAAAGCGTTTCTTAATAAAAAGTAGGCATAAACCTTATCTTGGTCCTTATATAATGGGGTATTTTCATTTTGATATTTATATTTTTATAAGTTTCATTTTGATCCCTGAGATTTTAACCCATTTTCATTTTGATCTTTGTCGTCATCTAATTAACAGAATCAGATGATGTGGCTAACGAAATGATAAAATGTTGATGTGCCATTTAACTATATTTAAAAATCCATATCAATTAAATGCAACAAAAAAAAAAACATTTTTATTTTATTTTTCTTAACTCTCACAAATGAGCAAGGTGGGCTGCAGATTTTCGAAGCTAAAGTCAGGTATTTGGCAATTTTAGCAAAGTTCAATTAGAGATTGGGCCACCAATATGGATGTGCATATGGGCTCAAGTGCTGTCGAAGAAGTATTTAGTTTCCACCCGAATCAATTCATCCAATAGGTCCGATGGACCCAATTTATGGACATGTGTGAGGTTGTGAACATGGTGGGCCGTTTTTCTTAAGCATGTTGAGACGGGTCATTAAAACTGGTCAATCCACAAATTTTTGGGTTCACCACTGGTTGGCCTTTGGCCCATTAGAAAACTTAATAAAGGGGCCTTATAGAAATATGTTGGTTTGGGAAGCTTGTGTTCTACTTTTACTACATGTGGCAATAAATGTCACTTGTCAATTACATATAGAACTTGAAGGCAATTGTCATTAAGTGGATCAAATGAATGTCACTTGTCACCCAAGTAGAAAGATACGAAGATAAAGTGAGTGAGAAATTACCCAAAAAACAAAAAGATAAAGTGGGATGGTTAACAAGAAGTTAAAAAGCTAATCTTTTTTCTTGTGGTTGTTATTTGATGGAAATAAATATCTCGCTTGCAATAATTGAGAAAGTTGTGTTAATTCTCAATTCATTTTCTTTTTGGAGTGCTACTCATGTATTAAGAGAGTCTAATTATCTTGGCTATGCTATTGCTAGCTGGGCATATGTTTGTTACTTGAAATGAATGATATTTCTTCTTTCCCTTGTTACCCATATCATATGGAAAGAATCATAATTGTAGTTTATTAAATTACCAAGGAGTATGTTTGTATGAGCTTATTTTACTTTTAAAAATAAGTTGTATAACCCAAAAAGAAAAAGAAAATGAGAAACCTATCTATGTAAAGTGTAAACCAAAAAAGGAAGAAGAACAAAGAAACAACAGGTTAATATAAATGGAAATTAATTTTGTTTTCAACAAGGAGAAGTTAAAAGCATATAAACAAGGATTTTTGAAGCCCACTATGCTTCCGAAGCCTCAATAAGCTTGAAACTTTCAAGGCCAACCTTAAACCCATGGGTCTTAATGTCTTGTTGTACTTGTGCCTGGAAATCACTGTAAGTAAAGGGCTTGTATTTTGAGCTCCGAATCACGCTAAGTTCATCTGGGAACACAAAGTAGCATATTGAAATCCGGTCTTTATGTTTGTTAAGCTTAACTCTGTGTTGCACACTCTTGTACTTGTCGTTGCTTATCGCCTACAATCAATTAGTCATCAATTAGAAAACCAAAATATATATATATATATATATATATATTAATTGAATGAACAAATGTAGTAATTTCTAATATCTCAATGCATTGTACAGAGGAAGCTCCAAGGACCTGCATCATATCTCCAAGATTAAGAATTAATGTGTTGGAAATTGGTTTTACTTGGAACCATTCATCGTCTTTGAGGATTTCAATTCCACCCACTTCACTGTATAATATGGATAATACCGAACTGTCTGTGTGCACATCAATTCCCCATGCAGTGTCAGCTATAGAGCAGCGTGGATAGCGGTAAACACGTATACTACCCGTGGATTCTGATAGATTGGACTTGGATTGTTCTTGATCCAGATTGAGGTTCATTGCCATAGCTTTGAATATGGTTGTAGCAAGTCTAGTAAGGTGCTTTCCATATTCTTCTAGCAGCAGTCTTGTGAAGCATACACAAATAAACACTTATAAAAAAACATAAAAAGAAGAAATGTGAATAACAATAGTTATTAAAAGATCGAGTTAATTCAATTAAACCAAAAACGTTGGTCAGAGTGTTTCCTCATCTTACTAGTTCCTTTTTCCTTTTTCTTTTTCGTAATCTGAGTCGGTAAGTTTTAGATTGTCCAACTTAATTATTGCATCAAAGCAAGATTGAACTGTGTTATTTAAAATAATCAAAAGCTAAATCTTACAAAACTTTGGTTTTGCGGTTTATAAAATAATAAATAACTCTACACTATACCATAGAGCATAAGCACCAACAAATAAGCACTCTTTGTTATTTAAAATAATCAAAGCAAGATTGAACTGTGTTATTTAAAATAATCAAAAGCTAAATCTTACAAAACTTTGGTTTTGCGGTTTATAAAATAATAAATAACTCAACTATTAGCAATCAATGCAATGAGATCTTTAGCATGCCACCACCATGATATAAGGGTGCATATACATATACTATATATAGGCTACATGGGTCTACACTATACCATAGAGCATAAGCACCAACAAATAAGCACTCTTTGTTCCCCCACAAGATAATAACAAAAAACATTCACACTATACATGTATATCTTATATATATATCTATAAAACTCTCTGTGTTCATACGAAAAAACATTCTAAATACACACTCAAGAGTATGGTAGGATTCCTTTATATAGTATTAAACTATTTGCAAGTTATAAATAACGGGGAATTAATTCACAACATAATGAAGAAATAAATCACAAGATAGTGAGGTTAGTAGGGTATAAACATTTTGTAATAACTATTTAATTTAATAAGAAATAATACTTCTTAACAAAATTTTGTAACAAAAAATTATGAACATAATTAGTATATAATTTTATTAAAATAAACCAACAATCCCTTATTTATTTTTATAAAAATGTAAGAATAAGTTAATTTATTGGGCAAAGAGAAATTGTTATGGTTCATGAATGTGTGCTCTACATTGAATATCACTGGAGAACCTTCACTGAGTGGAACTATAATCTCTACTCAAAACTCAATAATAGTTTTGTACTTGAAATACGAGTGCTTAAGGGAAATAAATAATTATAACTCACAATTTCTACACTTGAATTGGTGAAAATTATCAATAGTTTGTAATTCAAACACTCCACTCACAAGTGTTACAAACTTTCATTAAGAGTTTCTTTTGTTGTTGAAAATACTCAACGTCCCAAACACTACATATAAATGCATTAAAGATCATAGAGATATGTTCTAAAAGCAAAATAGAAAAATAATGCATTTTTCACAGCACCTTATCATTTGTTGTTCTTATTTAGTCCAATTCTCAGGACCTCATCACTAGGTTAGATATCCTTATACGTCCCTAATGATACTTTTTTTTTTTTTTTTTGTAAAAGAAAATATTTTCAACCTTATCCCTTTCATTTTCTTCGATACATTTGGGCTATAGCTATGGATTTTTTCTTGAAAAAAAAAATTCCCAAAAATACAAAAAGGTCTAGTTAGTGCCTGTAAACAATTGCTAAAATTTAATTTGCACCACCAACCTTTTTATTATGGGCTCAATTTTGAAGTATTTAAAATGTTTTATTTTAATTTCACGATAAATTATCCACCGTTTCAAAATTACACATATAGCTAAAAAATAGTTTTCAATATCACTCTTGCTCTTGGAAGCTACATTAGCAAATGGTTGATTCCCGCTATAATTATTTATCAATTTATCAATAATTTTTACACTTCATATATAAGGCAAGAGATATAAATCTATTAGCATCTACGTGTTTGTGGCTAGTACCATCTATCTACTAACAAACTCGACACTATTATACCATTAGCATAATGGGAATGTCTATCAATTCTTATCTTTCCTGGGCATAATTATGAGTGAAAAGTGAAGATTCATATGATTTTATGTGTGATGGTGATTCTGTTGGTTAACATGTATATCATATTTTGTTGAGTACCCAGAGTCTGCTGGCCAGTTTTCTAATCATCCCCAAGAGAAAGTGGTGATAATATTTTATTCACTTTCATGGAAATTTGTGACCAATATTAATGATGTTAATTGTTATACTTGTGATTCATAAAATATCATTCAGTATTAGCTAGTCACAAAATCGAATGACATGATACAATATTGTGCGTATTTATAAATAAAAATTCGTGAATTAAAGGTTTGAAACAATGGTGATATCAATAAGTTGGGGAGAACACTAAATTTAAATTAAAAAAAAAAAAAAAAACTCTCACAATTGCCTAAGTATCATGATTGGAAGGGTAAATATTAAAGTGAGGTTAGCCGTACATCTAAGATAAGAGTTAATTAAAAGATACCAATTCAATGTGAAAAATATTGTGCAAATTCTTGTGCTTGTAGTATGACTTCCTTAAGATAGATTCATTGTGATGTGATAATGTTTTAGAGGAATAAATCAACCTTATGTTCAGCATCGTTACTTTTGATTGACAATGACCATGAAAACAAAGTCTTTCTTCTTTACAAAAGATCTGGATAGTCCAATCAGTATGACTCTTCCATGCAATTATTGCCCACCAAAAAGGTGTGCAAAATTAGAATAGGCAATTGAAAAAAAAAAAAAAAAAAAAAGACACAAGGGAATCAAATGAAACGTGTACCTGAAAGAAGCAAGTATAGGAGGATCTTGAGCTTGCAGTTGGAAGAGTGGAGCAAGAGGAATATTAAACCCTTCAACCCAATTGACTTTCTGGGGACCTCTCGATAAGGGTGCACCAGATGGGGTCAGGGCAGGTGTGCCCCAAAAGTATGACGTTGGGCTTGTGAATATGGTCTGTTTGTATTCAAAGGATAAAGAATAAAGCTTTTTGGCATGGTCTTGAAGTTGGCTCAAAAGAGATGGAGGAACTCCATGGTTGACCAAACGAAAAAGACCCCAATCTTTACAAGCCTCCTCTAGCTGGTCAAGGTTTAAGCTTTGGACATCAATGACAGGTATAGGGTCTGAATCTTGGCATATTGGTTTGATGGTACTATCAACTGTATCAACTTTCTGGGTTTGGTTGCTCAGCTCACCAAAAAGAGGAGGATAGGATTCAAGGTTCATTTTGGATTCAGATATGTTTTCTATCTTTGTACTTGAGCCAAAAAGACGCTCATGCTACAAAGGGACTGGACTAAATACAAGTTCTAGAGAAAACTATGTTTATTCTAATTAAAAGAGAAGGGACCACTTATTCAGCAAAAAAAAAAAAAAAAAGAGAAGGGACCACTTTATTCTATATCATGACACATGTCCTCCCGGTCCCTCTATTGTTTTGGCTGAACATGAAAATATAATTTTTTTTGATACTTGAGCATGTATATTTATATACCATCTGCTAAGTGCTGATACAGAATAATTGAGATTCCATGCAATAAAATTGCTTTTGCTTGGCTATTTCGATGATATCCATTCGAGATTGAGATCCCATGCAATATGTATACACAAATATATTTTACTTTTTCACTTTTCTTATTCAAAAGCAACATTAAAATTTTTAATTTCAACTTTTAAGAAGTATTACAGTGCTGCAATAGCCATGGATTTCAATCCGGTGATATCATGCCTGAAATGGTAAAAGAATCTCAATTTGTTCAACCTGAAATGATAAAAGAATAACTGTATCGTTGAAAATGAGGAACACTGAACTTAGCCACTTTAGGTTAGTCATGTCAAGTTTTTAGGTCAATATAATAGGTGTTATATATATATATATATATATATATATATATATATATATATATATATTTGCTTGTTACAGTAAGTGATAGAGGAGAATTTGAATTCAAAGTCTTTAATCGAATAATATTACTAAATTACAAGGTTATGATTAATTGGACATGTAAATAATAAGTTTAAGAAGTAACTTAATTTTATTACAATTTATGAACTGTCTCAATTTGTTTAGAATTGATCAATTGTTAAACTCAAATTAGATGAGACTTAATTACAGTGGTTAATAGATCTTAATCTCCTTCGTACAACTGATTAATATGGTATTTTATATTATGAACTTAACTTAAATTTTGCCCATGAAGAATCTATAATGTTAAAAAGTCCACCATAGATTAAGTTGGAGTTAATGAATTGATTAATTTAGGTGCTTATGAAGAACAGTACAGTACTAGAAGAGACAATGGAGCGAGCAGGCGATGATGGCTGACTGTGTGGGGGACAAGATCGCACTTATGGTAGGTTAGAATATAGAGTTTGTATGCATGCGACTACAAACATGAATGGAAAAGAGTCCCCTCTTCATCTTTCAGAATAGTGCAGTACCCTCTTTTAGACTGTTGGTGATAAACTTATAATACTATTTTAATAATTAATTAATTATTGATGTTGTTAGTATGTGCTAAATTCAAAGTTCAAACATGTAGGACATCATCAACGTTACAATACCAGATCCTTCAATAATTAATCACTATTTTAGAAAAGCGTTTTCCAAAAGTGGAAAAAGAAAAAAAGAAAAAAGAAACACCACTTATGACTTATCTTGACATTTTTAATAGATTTGTTTTTTGGATATTATAATTTGCCTTTTTTTTTTTTTCAGATTTATATATGCTGCTCTTAATCATTATTAGTAATAAAAGTTAATATTTTCAAACTTCATTCGTCAAATATTTGAACCACCATTTTCCTAAATATATAAACCATATTAGCTCTTTGAACTTGGGTATTAGTAGAGAAATGTTATATATATGTAAACTGCAACATAAAAAAAAAAATTTCAAAATCATATGTAATAGTTATAGGAACAATTCTACACAATGCAAACAAACAAGAAGAATTCGATAAAATACAAGCCAACTTTAGATTAAACTTTATTGCAAGATCTTGTTGATAGAGATATATATATGTGCCCTGCAAATATTCAATGCACGTTCTTCACATGATGATGACAAAAAATAAAAATAAAAAACTCACTTTTGGATTAAATAGGATATATATATATATATATATATATATATATATATATATATATATTTTTTTTTTACAAAAAACAAAATATAAATATCACCCCTAGTTGTTTTTTTGTTGTTGATAAATTCGATAATTGGGGGAGGCCAAAAGGAATTTGAACCTTAATTCTTCTTATAAAGGAAAGAAAACTTGGTCGATTGAGATATAAGGCTATTAACTCCTGTAATAAACCCATAAAACACGAAACTACTATGTGATTTTTGTTGTGATACTAATTACCTCTCTTGGGGTTAGTTTTATGAAATATTTCCAACTAACTTATAACATAATTTGATGATGTGGCAAGCGTATATATTACTTACTCATAAAGAATTGTGGGAAAAGACCATTCTACCCTAAAATTTGTTGCATTAATATGTGCAAACCCAAATGAGGATTGAAGGAAAAAATTAGGGAGGAAACCAAAAATATGATGGTAAAACAATATTTTGTTTTCAATTCTTTCTTGATTGGTAATATTTGCACTTGTCACATCATTAAATTATGTTAAAATGAATGGAAATGCTTCATGAAACTAATCACATGGGAAATAAGTATTACTAATATAATAAATAAATAAATAAGTACTTTCATGTTTTTAATTAGGGTATACCATATTACCATAAGATGGTATGATCAGTAATTACCCTTAAAAAAATAGTACCGGTATATTAAAATATTTGTAGGTTTATCGCACATATAAACTACATAGTAAAAAAAAAAAAAAAAAAACTACATAGTAAAATATAAAACCTTTTATTTTTAATAATAAAAAAACCCTATTCTCTTTATAGTTCATAGATGAATGAATTTGATGCTAAGAGATTTTTCCTCGACAAAATCATCTTTTTGTTGATCAGTAAATCGCAATAAAAAATCAATCACTCCTTTCCCCCCTCTCTTCTTCTTTAAAACAACATTTCTTGGCTAATCTTTTTTAGTCTCAATTTCTTCTCTAATCAAACGGAACAAAATTGAAAATCATTCATCTAAAAAAATAAATTGGGCCTATACACAAATCAATCGTAACAAGAGGTTGGGCTTTTTGGGCCTTTTCCATATATAAAAAATCCAAGTTAGCCCATAAAAAGAGAAAAAGTAGTAAGCTCAAAGACTTAAACGAACACGGCCCAAAACCGGCCCAGTCTCTCGATGGTTCTGCTGTAATTTACTGCGCTACTTCCCAGTTCTTATATTAGACCAAAAAACACGCAAAAATGATGAATATAACAAGCTGAACAACGTTCTTCACTCTCGTCGCACGTTAGAGTTTCCGAGAAACTTTGCTGGTTAGTATTGGGCATATTCTTGTTTTCTCGTACTTTTTGATTTTGTTTTAGGTTTTATTAGTTTGATTGTTTGTTTTCTTCTATATTGAGAATTTTTTTTATTTATAAAAAATATATACTTCTATATTGAGAATATTAGAGTGTTGACTTTCATAAACCCTAGAAAGCTGATATTGTTGTTTAAACTATGCAAATCTCATATTTTCCTATGTTTCCTTATGCAAATCTTCCTCACTTGTTGTAATAATTGAACAATACTTTGTTTTGTGTGTGTATTAAATTGGGTCTATGATTATTGAGTATGATCAATACCTCAAAGGTTGGCATGGGATTGTGATTTATGTGTTTCACTTATTTCTAGGAATCTAATTATTTTGTAGGGAGTTGGGAGAGGGGTTAACAAGATGAAAAAAAAAGGTTACATTTTTGCTCTTGTACTTTCACTATTTGATTTGGGTCAACAGTATGGATTATTCTAGGAGTCTTAGTCCTAACCTTATTTCCTTTTGGACAATGGTTTCCTTGTGATTAGGGTTTTGAGCTAAGATGTGTTATGGTTTTTACATCATTGAATAAAATTCTTTACTTTTTGTATGGAGACTAATCATCCTCGAAGTGATTTTTAGGAGGATTGGACGCGTCAGAGTTATTGCTCTCTTATCAATTCCTATTTTGTTCTTTGTTTTTATTTATTTGGTACAAAGGGTTCGTATCCACGAACTGGTGGTGCAATTACTTTGTCTTAGAAGAAGGTAATTTTTAGGGCGCTTCTAATCTGAAATACTAAAAAAAATTAGGGAGTTCGATGAACTAGCATAAATTATTTGATGATGGCCTATGTATCAGTAAGTTGCATCTTGTGGTTCATGTATAGCTAGGCTGTATATATATATATTTTTTTTCCTTATAATAATTCTTAAAATCTCAGACATTGTTACCTGGTATGTGGATAGTTGTGATCTGCAGAATGGGGATGTGCTAGTGATTTGACTTGGCCTTTTGGTTATTAGAAACATAATTGTTTGGGTCCAATATTGGGAAACGAATATAATTAACTGGACTTACTCTCATCTAATTAAATTTTGGAATAGGTCTTTTGATTTTATACTTTGCTTGGAACCTGAGGACCTGAGAACATCCTGGCTTGCCATTAGTGGCCCAGTTCAGGTGGTTTTCAATTGAAGTTTTATGGTGCATTTAACATGTCAACAAAAAGAATAGGGTATTTCTCCATATCTCATATGGGTTTTATAATTGTCGGAATTGTCTCTTGGAATATGGTGATTGATTTAAGTAGTTGCTGCTGTATATGGTGATAGATTGACCCTTCTTTTGTGTTTTGAGTTTTGGTTTAGAAATTCTTAAGTACTTTTTTCTTTGTTATTAGTAATCCTCTTTCTAGGAATAGTTTATTCAGAAATCATAATCCTTCTAGGAAAGGATTCAACAATAGCCTATATAAAGGCTTTATTGTAGTCAACAATATTCATAGAGAGATTTCTTTTAATAAAATTTCAGCAGCATATTTTAAAGGGTGTGATTGCCTTCTCCTACCTAAGTGTGATTTGTTAGGAAAACCTAGGTGTGATTGCTTAGGATTGTGTTCTTTCTCTACTTTTCTAGATTTTTTGGATTCTTGTTCTTTTAGAGTTTAATTGTTTACATGCCTAGTGTACTTGATGCTTTCTCTTCAATTAGACTTATTACTTATATTAAAAAAAAAAAATTATTATTTCATGCTCTATTCATTGTTTCAATACCAAACATCCATCAGCATATTCAAGATTCCACCTTTTTCATTACTGAAACCCTTAGACATAAAATCTTATTGAAGAACCCTTCATGATCTCATTGAAAAATCTAAGTTAATGCTGAATTATTAGAGATCCCACATCATCTGCAGCAGGATTCTGAAGGAACCTGAACTTGTTAAACTATATTTGATGAAATAACATATCTAGATTTTAATGTTCTTGTAGGCAGATATATTGTTTATGCATTTGATTTTAATTCACTTAATCCAATTTCATGTCTAGTTGTATTCTATTGTTCATATACGAGGGAAAATGGAAATCAAAATAAAAATCTCTTTACTTTTGAAGAAATGTACCAAAGTGGTAATTTACTTGATGGAATGTGACATGCTGCTACATGTATTACTTGCAATGCATAATTTTGATTTTTTTTTTTTTAAATAGGGCATGGAGTTCCAGCAGCTCAGGAAAAGGGCCTGAGCTTGAAATTGAAGCCAGATTCATGAGCTCTGAGTGGAGTGGGAAAGTTTGGATGGCCTTTGCCATTTTCAGCCTTCCTGTGAATTTCAGTTGGACTGTTTTGTGACATCTAGTTGTTCCTCTACTTCTGTTTGACAAACCATTGGTTTGAATGGATAATTATCGGGATTTTAGATGAAAATTGTTATGTCGAGTTATGTCATCAGATGATAGTCAGCTGTCTAATCTTGAGCAGTTGTTGTTGCTTCTGATGCTAAACATTAATATGCCATGCTATGATTTTGTTCTCCAGAGGCCATGATCTTTCCTTATTCCTAACTATAAATTAATTTTTACAATGTTTTCCTTCTTTTTTGTTTGTATATATATTCCTTATCAAATATGCCATGCATGGATTTTTAATGCTTTTTACTTATTCATGTTCAGGAACTAAGAATTTGTTGCAGAAAGCATGGCCAAGCATCATCCAGATTTGATTATGTGCCGGAAGCAGCCGGGAATTGCTATTGGACGACTTTGTGAGAAATGTGATGGGAAGTGTGTGATCTGTGACTCCCTTGTCCGCCCTTGCACACTTGTTCGAGTTTGTGATGAATGCAACTATGGATCCTTTCAGGGTCGGTGTGTTGTCTGTGGAGGAGTGGGCATTTCTGATGCCTACTATTGCAAAGAGTGTACACAGCAGGAGAAAGACAGGGATGGATGTCCAAAAATTGTTAATTTAGGGAGTGCCAAAACTGACCTGTTCTATGAACGTAAGAAATATGGTTTTAAGAAAAGATGATAAGCATTGGATAGACATTTGTCTGGTACTTTTAAACTGCTTTTAGTTACCCTGTGACTACGAATATTGATATCTATTCAGTGCTTGTAGGCTGCTTTTATGTACTAAAATATTGATGAAGATGACATAACAGTTTTTGAATTTGAAATGATGTTTTTTTTTTTTTTTTTTGATAATAAAAAGTGATGAGTTTGTTTGCTTACACATTACCGAGTTTGTTTCCTTTGTCTTTATCCCATATACTTCTTGACTTATGCAAGAAATGTTGCTTGTTAAATGCTTGCTGTCTTTCTGACTAGGATTGTTTTCTTGTGTGTACATGAACTACTCCATTTCAATTTATTGACATCTTAGGTTGAGACTGGTGTTCTGGCTTTGGGGTGGATTTTATAGGAAGGTGAACTTTTATATAAGAGGGCTGACTAACTTAAGCCTTTACATAATTCGATTTCTCTTGTATGGTTTGTTCGTTAGTTATTATGTCTTGTGCAGTACTCTCAAGTTAAAGATAAGCTCAGTTGGTGGAGCTGTATGTGATTATTTTTTATATCTGCTTTGTGATCATGTTCTAGATATGGTATATATTTGTCTGCGAGGACAGAGGACAATGGAATTCATGTCGAGATTGGTTTTTCTGGATCATTGAATTTTTTTGAGTTTCTTTGGAGTGGAAACAGAAATTCCTAAGTAGCTTAGTTTAAGTATTTGTGTGAGAAGTTCACCCACACACTCAAAGAGGGATGTGGATCAATTAGGGGGAAGGGGCCACTACTATCTCGTGGATTGGATCATTTGATTTTGGTTGAAGTGCTGCTGTGATGGTTAAGATGGGGTGTCAAAAAAAACCCAAACCCATGCCCACCCAAACCCACCCACTAATTGAAAGCCAAAAGTCTTTTTTTCTTTTGGGCATTCTTTTTTTCGGCATCAACCATATTACCAAAACGTCCTCAAAAGTTTAGAAGAGGAATAAACAAGATTGAGTCCGACCAAATTTAAAAAAAAAAAAAAAAAAACCCTTCCTTCAGGGTAAAAGTATTATAATTATAATTAAGACTTAAAAAAAGGGTGAAAGTTTAACTTGAATTTGAGCAGGGTTGATATGAGCTACATCTTTCTCAAGTTTAACCAAACCTACGCTTGAATATGCCCAAAAAGGTTTGGGCTTGCTTGATTCGAGCTCGTTTGCACTTTGCACAAAAGCCATCATGTTCGCCAAATAGGGGCTCACTCTCAACATGTAAAGTTATAATCTTTTTTATCAGTATCATTATATATTAAATACATTAAGTTCTTGCTATATATGTACAATTTGAAAATCATGTGATTTTGTGGCCAACACCGAGAGACAGTGACCCATATTCTATGGGCTTGTCCTTTTGCAAGAAACGTTTGGGCTCAAATTAAAGGGAAGATTCAACTGCACCACGGGAATAGTTTGAGAAGTGGTCTATGATTTCCTGGGCTCTCTGGGATGCCAGAAACCACACCATCTTTGACACGTCCCAAGTCCATCCCTCACAGATCTTAAGCAATGTCATCACTCATAACCCTCCTCACGGACTGCCAAGTCCAACAAGTATTTCAAGCTAGTTTAATCCAACACAACAATGCAAATAAGATACCAAACCATTTGGGTCCACAGCCAACATCAACGTAGTTTTGGATACGGGACTCCAATCTTTGTAATTTGTATTTTTACATTCTTCAATAACATTAAAATTTGTGTTATATTTATGTTTGTGTGTTTTGTATTGGTTTTTTTGTTTTTGTTTATAGTCATAAGGTAAGAGGAGGCGACCAGAGTGGCTTTCTTACCTGGGCGTGATCATAGTAACACCCTACTTACTGGATTCAGAGGAAACTGGTAAGCCATAGCTGTTATCCCAGCTTCACGAGAACACTAGCGGATCCAGAGAAGGGGTTGTGGGGTTTAATCCCAGCCGCTTTCCATTACGAGATTGTGTGTTTTGTATTGTTTGAATTAACTGTATCTTATTTTTACATTCTTCAATAACATTAAAATTTGTGTCATATTTATGATAAAATTTGTTACCATAAATATGGAAATGAGTAAGGCGTCAATATCAATAACATTAAATTATGTGTCATATTTATCCATATGTGTACTTCAAAACGATATCTTTTTTAAGTCTGCATAGTCAACACTATAAACACAACAAACCAATCCCTTAATGTATTTTCAACAACAAAAAACATTTTAAATAACCGTTAAAAAAAAAATCTTGATCCGATATTTCTTTTAAAATAAATGATAGAGATTATGTTATGTCATTAATTCACTAACAGAATTCCTAAAATAGTAACTTTTAAAAACAACTCATTTTTTTAGTACAAAAAGCAACTCATTAACATAAAAATAATGTTATTACAGTAACGGTATTTCTCAGATGGAGGAAATAGATTTTTTTTTTTTAATTTATAAATTTTTTTAATTTAATTTATAAAAATATTGTTATTACAGCAACTCTTTAACTTATAAATTTTTTTAATATAGGAATGTTTTGAGTTATCTCTTGGTTACTACTTGATAGTAAGATTTCATTTACACTTGTTGCCATGATCAACAGTGGAAGCCAGAGATTAGTGAGTTGTTTTTAAAAACAATTATGGATTTTGTTAACGGATGTCTCAAGAGCATTAGTTAAGAAGCATTATATGCTTTCACTTTACAGAAATAGTGAAATTTTAATATTAAAATAATAAAGAAAAAGAATGTAATACCCTTTAAAAGTTGTCTTTTTGTTATTTTAATATTAAAATTTCACAAATACCTATAAAGTGGAAGTATTAAATACATAAAGTGGAAGTATTAAATGCTTTCTTAACAATTGTCTTAAGGGCACTTGACCCAACTATTATTATAGAAATTTTGTTAATGGACTAATGACATAGCATAATCCAAACCATTTATTTCAAAAGAAATATCAGATTAAAGAAACTCTTTGTGGAATGTGTTCAAAACTTTAGAGAATCGTGATTCCAAAAAGGAATGGTTAAGAAATGATTGTACAAATTAAAAAATTAATGCTTACAAATAAGAATTTAAACTTAAACATAAATATGATGTAAAATAAATGCATTTATTTCGTTCCACGTTTAAGGTGAGAAAGAAATCTTAGACCATATATACATTATATTATTTGATTCTCCAAATTTTTTTTATTTGATTTGCTTTATTACATCGTCTTGAATGTGACATAAAACACGTGGTATATTTTTATTTGCTTTATCAATGATTCATTAAAGTAATTTAGGTGCAGATGATACTTTTGAATTTGATTTGTAACATCTTACAACAGATTGGGTAAAAATCTGGTAAATTGCATATGATACATTATATTATTTGATTTCTTTTAAGAAAATTATGGTGTATTCTCTCCTCTCACAAAGTGATAAATTCTATCATGAATTTAATTAGTGAGACCCACTATTAATGTGAGAGGAGAGAATACATATTTATTTGTACACCGGTATTACTGAATAATCACTAAATTTGATGCACCAGACCTAATATCAAAACCATCTTGTTTAGACATAAATCTGATGAGATTCTCACCATCACTAATTTGAGGTACCAGACCTAATATCAAAACTATCTTGTTTAATTTTTGTGAGTCTCAAGTGATATGTAAGATTTTTAATTTGATTAGGTTATGTTAACAAATAGAAACTTTTCTTCTAAAAAAAAAAAGAAAAAAGAAAAACTTATAAATTTTTTTAGAGTACAAATTTTGAGCTAGAATATTCCTGTTGACGTTAGTTTTGGACTAATATTTATAAGTTTCATAACAATACTGATGTATCAAACTGTGAATGGTAAATAATAAAATGTAATAAGTGGTGGGTCCAGATGAAAACTAATAAAAACTTGCCAATTTAGTATTGTTGTGAAAATGTTATGTCTGTAGCATTGCTCCTAACTTTGTTTGATTTTTTCTTTTCTTTTTTAATCAAGTGGCATGTATTTTGTTAGTATTAATAATTGACTAAATCAATTTGGTAGCACATATAATGCGCAATTAACATGAGTTAGCATCTCTAACAAAATATATTAATAAGAGATTCTCAGTATTAATGAAAAAAATCTGGGTTTACTTTTTTAGTTCTATATAGTTAAGATTTTACTAGTTAAGCTAAAAAAAGAAAAAAAAAAGAAAAAAGAAAAAGAAGAAGGGGGTTTTGATGCTCACTAAATGTGAAATATCCTTGGGTAGTGTATTAATGATAAAATCAAGTCTGACTCACTAGACATATTGGTCTCCAATATCTTGGGGATGTAGGATACAATTTTAGAGTATTGATGAAAGAATGTTGACCTTCCAAACGTGGCATTTTCTTGAGGTATGGCCATTAGATATCATTTGAATTAACGACATTTTTTTTTCCTATATAAACAGTAGTCATTAGCAGACTTTCACATATTAGCTTCAGTCTTTTAGCAAGACAGCGAGATAGTGAAAGAGCGGGATGGGGTTTCAATCTCCGTTGTGCTTCTTCTTCTTGCTTAGCATTGCCATAATGTGCTTCGCTCGCGAAATTCCTTCAGGTAAATATGCTATTTTCAAGTTTTCTTAACAAAGTTGGACAGACTAATTTTTTAGTACGAAAGAATAGCTTCATAAGAACTATTAGATATTGTGTGTATTGTGTTGTTTGAATTAACGATCCGATCCGATTGATGTTGCATATGTTTAGGCAAATCTCTCAAAATTGATGTGAACAGGGGTGCTTATTATATAAATTTTAATTTATTTAATTAACAATTTAACAAAGCCAATGACTCAAGGTATGTCATAATAACTACAGGAAATGAGATGACTTTGTTTCCTGACTACGACCCTCCACACACCCATCCTTCTCCTTCACCGGATGTGCCCAGTTCATTTTCAGGTATGTTCAATAAGATTTGGACAAACTAATATTTTTCTTACGTAAGTATTAGTTTTATGGAACCATTTAATGTTGTGTGTTTTGTATCGTATGATTTAATGATCCAATTGATGTTGCATGTGTCTAAGATATGGACAAACTAATTATTTTGTACGAAAGAATAGGTTCATGAGAACCATTGGATGTTTTGTGTTTTTGTATCGTTTGAATTAACGATCTGATTGATGTTGCATGTGTCTAAGCTAATCTCTCAAAATTTTAGTGAACAAGGGTGCTTATTATAAGAATTTTAATTTATTTAATTAACAACTTAACAAAGCCATTGATTCAAGGCATGTCATCATAACTACAGGAAATGAGAAGACTTTGTTTCCTGACTACGACCCTCCACACTCCCATCCTACTCCACCGGATGTGCCCAGTTCATTTTTAGGTATGTTCAATAAGCTTTGGACAGACTAATATTTTTCGTACGAAAGAATAGGTTTTATGAGAACCATTTAATTTTGTGTGTTTTGTATCATTTGAATTAATGATCCGATAGATGTTGCATGTGTCTAGGCTAATCTCTCAAAATTGTAATGAACAAGGGTATTTATTATATGAATTTTAATTAATTTAATTAACAACTTAACAAAGCCAATAACTCAAGACATGTCATCATAACTATAGGAAATGAGAAGACTTCGTTTCCTGACTACGACCCTCCACACACCCATCCTACTCCACCGGATGTGCCCAATTCATTTTCAGGTATATTCAATAAGTTTTGGATGTACTAATTTTTTTGTACGAAAGAATAGGTTCATGAGAACCATTGGATGTTTTGTGTTTTTGTATTGTTTGAATTAACGATCTGATTGATGTTGCATGTGTCTAAGCTAATCTCTCAAAATTTTAGTTAACAAGGGTGCTTATTATAAGAATTTTAATTTATTTAATTAACAACTTAACAAAGTCATTGACTCAAGGCATGTCATCATAATTACAGGAAATGAGAAGACTTTGTTTCCTGACTACGACCCTCCGCACTCCCATCCTACTCCACCGGATGTGCCCAGTTCATTTTCAGGTATGTTCAATAAGCTTTGGACAGACTAATATTTTTCGTACGAAAGAATAGGTTTTATGAGAACCATTTAATTTTGTGTGTTTTGTATCATTTGAATTAATGATCCGATAGATGTTGCATGTGTCTAGGCTAATCTCTCAATATTATAGTATTGACTCAAGGGTGCTTTCTATATAGTATACATTTTTGTTCCCTACGCTGTGATAGAAGCTTATTTCATTTTAAACTTACCAAAGCTAATGTCCTAACTCATAAGTCTATGACTCAAGGGTGCTTTCTATATAGTATACATTTTTTTCCCTACGTTGTGATAGAAGCTTATTTCATTTTAAACTTATCAAAGCTAATGTCCTAACTCCTAAGACATTTCATATTACTTACCCGGATTGAGACATTGTTCTATGCTTTGTTGACACATGAAAATTGGTAGAACATTGTTCTATGCTTTGTTGACACATGAAAATTGGTAGAAAAATAATTGAAGGATCTAAAATTGTAGTCACAATTGTAAAGATTAACAATTAAGAATAAATTTTATTCAATTAAAAAAACAGTTTATAAGGAATGAAAAGATGTTGATAAGGACCATAAGAAGTTTCTTTATTGAGGAATGAATTTTTGTGTAATCATTATAAATTAACTCATTTAGATTTAGAATTTAGATAAATTAGATTTTCTACATATTGTTGTATTTGGATGGTAAAATTATAATGATAATGAGATTGTATTTGAATTTTGATGGCATAACAAAGTTTATAACTCAGTGTTACGATATTACGGTTGGTAGGCCTTGGTCGTTAATTAGTGGTTAACTAAGATATAACAGAGCCATGAATGTGCATTTTTTTTTTTGGATCATTACAGAGAGCTATGGCCTACAGGCTAATCCTAAACACAATTTTTGCCATTGCTATCCTCGAACAAATGATATGTCTATTTCACTTTAAAGTATGTTTAATTTGTTTCCTTTTCTTTTGTAGCTTACAAATGTGAGAATTGAAATTCATTTTATGCCATTTGCCTATTAGCAAGGATGTCATTGTATAACCTCTAATAGTTTGAAAGACATTAGCCACCTTGGTTAATGTAATTTTACTATTTGTTTGTCACGTAATCTTGATTAATAGTAATATGACATCTTGATTAACCACAGAATTTGGTGTTATTTTGCAGGGAATGAATAGGAGGGGTGCCAAAATATGCGTGGATGCCATCAATGCTGGGAACGAAGAGACTCCGTGGCGCATACTTCCCACTATTACAAATGCTAAAAATCTTGTTTCTAATTTCTGCGCTTGTTACTTTAATTGGGTTCGTAGAGATGCAAACTTTATGGTTCACACATTTGTAAAAGTTATATCTTATCAATCTATTTATTTTTCTTGTAACAGCACAAATCTCCCTCCCTCTGTTCATGAGGTTTGGATTAAAGATTTGCTTGCGTTGTCTTTTTAATATAATTCCTCGCATTTAGCCAAAAAAATAAAGAATAGGAGGGGTGCAATACTCTTCCTCCCATAAAGGGTGGTAATGTTGGCAAGAAAGACTTAAATAAGATTTCGAGAAAAAAGTTTATCTCTAATAATAGTGTAGTTTATCTTATAATATCAAACACATGTCCTTTCTCTCAAAAATGAAAAAGGTTCATTTCACAAATCCACTTTTTTAAACAACTTATTTCACAATCTACTAAGGTAGTAAGTTGTGATTAGTGAACAATCATTTTCACAGGGATCTATCATTAACACCACTTTAATTATTTACTATTTATAACTTATCACTTCTTGACGGAGAGTTAGACTCAAAATTCTTGCCAAACGGAATATCCAGCAGTCCATGGAGACAGCATTAATGTTATAAAAATCAAAACTTGTTAATTTCACAGGTATGTTGAATAAATTAACAAAGTTGTTAAACCAAAAGAAGAAGCATACGACTCAAATGAATTTCCCAAACCGAACTTGGTCAGAAGTGTGGGTAAAATGGGAGGGCAGGGAAGAATATTGTGGTGAGTGGCCACAAGTTCTTACAAGCTGGTTCTACTCTAATTTCTAACGCCTATTCTCTTCAATCTTTTTCGAATAAACGAAACTTTATTAACTTTAACATTAGAATCCAATCTTGAAGTCTGAGTGCCTTAGCTTAAGGACAAAAATAGATAAATAAGTTATGGAGGAAACAATCCAATAGTGGGAGTGTCGGCATTGTTATTCGAGATTCTTTTGGTCATGTCAAGGCTGCTAGCTTTAGGTGATTATTGCTTTACGTGATGTTACTCAACTCTTTGCTTCAGCCATCCTTAAATCCCTTTGGCTTGCTTTATATATGCGACTGCAAAGAGTCTTGGTGGAAGGGGATTGCAAAGACTTAATGGATGATTTGAACTCCTCTACTCCCTGCTTATCTCCTTATGGAACTTTGGTAGAGGAACTTGAAACAATTTGTTCCCCTTTTCTCAAGTATACAGTTCAAATTTATTCCTTAATCTTATAATGTGACTAGATCTTGTTTAGTTAAGAATGCTTTAAGCTTTAATAGTTGTAAGATCTGGTTCGGGGAATGTCCCGACTTCCTCACTTCTTATGTACAGAATGATTCACTTCATGCTTAAATAAAATGCTATCGTATTTTCTCAAAAAAAAAAAAATTTGCATATTATGTCAAAGATTTTATGGGTGGTCAAAAAAGTTTAGCCAGAGGGTACTTGATGCTAAATTTGGCAATTTTCTAGTTTCTAGTATCGCATGACCTTGTAAAGAAGTCCTTTGGCGACCACAATTTGGTGTATATACTATATACCGGAACCTACAAAAGTTTGGGCTGAGAAAAGCCGAAAATGAAACATTGGACACATAGACCGAGTGAAAAGGTAAAACGGCATTGCCTCATAAGATGGTAAGTTGTGATTAGTGAACAATCCATCATTAACATCATTTCAATTATTTACTATTCACAACTTGTTACTTCTTGATGGGGGTGTTGGACTCAAAAGGTACTACAGAAAAAAATATTATTGCAACGAACAACTAGTTGTTGCAACTTGCAAGGCGTGGTTATGAACTATGTGGATAAAGGTTCTTGCAACAAAACGTTTTGTTGTAATAAATTACGACTTGATGCAATCACATTTTCAGTGCAATCATAGAAAAATTGGTTGCAATACAGATATTAATAATATGTATTAATAATACGTTTAACAATAATTTCATAAACTACTTATTGCCACGAAAAATTGTATACTATATAGAGAGCTTATTGAAAATGCATGATCGATGGGTCATCCATTTGAAGAGAAGGCAAGGGGTCATAATCTGGGAACAAAGTCTTCTCATTCCCAGTAAGTAGCATGAAATTATTGTATTGAGACATTGGTATTCCTAAGTGTTGTTAACTAAAATTAAAGATAATAGGGTTAAATATATTATTGGTCCTTAACGTTTACCCAAGTTGCGTGTTTAGTCCCTAATGTTTAGAATGGGCAAAAATGGTCCCTAACGTTTCAAAATCATGCATCATTAGTTTTTCCGTTTGTTTCCGTTAACATTATGTGTACGTGGCTAACGGATTGATGACGTGACTATTTTTTAATTGAGGTGGCAGTTATTTTCATTTACAAATAGGCATATGATGTGGCAAACCCAATTAATATAAAATAAAACCCAAAACCCACCCACCCGATTAAGACCCTACCCATCCACTAAAAAAACCCAGTGCTCCTCTCTCTCTCTCTCATTTGTCTCTCTCACGTTCCCCAAAGTCAACCATTATCAAACCCATTTGCATAAAATCAATTTTGAACAAAGGACTTGGAGGGGTTTAGGTGGATCAACAATTAAAGGAGGGAGGCTTGCATTCTGTTCAGTGGGTGACCTGAAACCTTGGTAGCCGCTACAACATCTTATTCTCAATGCTAACCAGAATTCTCTGTGTTCTACCGCTTGGCAAACCTCCAGATCTTATCACAGTTTACTCTTTAATGCTAACCATAATAATACATTCCTTTTATAAAGTTTTAGGTGGTGCCATTCGCTGTACTATGCCTAGGAGGTTGTAATTTCTTCTTGTAAGTAACAGGGGTGGTTGTTCTTTGTTTTCTGGTATCACCTACCATTAAGGACAGAAAGCAACTTTTAAATCAAGACTAAATATTCGTTCAATTTGTTTGCTTAACCCCATTGTAAAATATAGTGAATTTGGCTGTCATAAAATTTAGTATCTTGGTTAATTTTGGTCTTGTTTAAGTTGTTTTGTCTTAAAACTGTTATGGTTTTTCTGTGATTCGGATTTGATAATGGTTGAGTTTGGGGGAGGTGAGAGAGATGAACAAGAGAGAGAGGAGCACTGGGTTTTTTTTACAGGATGGGTAGGGTCTTAATCGGGTTGGTGGGTTTTAGGTTTTATTTTATTTTAATTGGGTTTGCCACATCATATGCCTATTTGTAAATGAAAATAACTGCCACCTCAATTAAAAAATAGTCACGTCATCAATCCGTTAGCCACGTACACATAAAATTAACGGAGGCAAACAGAAGGACTAATGATGCACGATTTTGAAACGTTAGGGACCATTTCTGCCTGTTTTAAACGTTAGGGACTAAACGCGCAACTTGGGTAAACGTTAGGGACCAACAGTATATTTAACCCAAGATAATATCATCTCTTAGCTAGGATAAAATGGATATTATATAGACGTAGATTAGATACCTGAGGGATTTCACGAGCAAAGCACATTATGGCAATGCTAACCAAGAAGAAGGAGCAGCACAACATAGCTTGAAAACACATCTTTCTCTTTCACTATCTCTCTCTTGCAACCTTGCAAAAAGCCTGCATGATACTATAGTAGCAGTATGTGATTGTGATCACCACCTAATATTAGAGTACTAGAATGAAAACAATTAAACTTCAAGGTGCAAATTGAATTTTGACCAAAATTAGAAGATATAATTTATAATTTAGCCTAAAAATAACCTTATCGTTTTACCCTTGCAAATGGTTAAATTACAGAATTACACTTACTAAAAAATTCAAATAAATTTCATTGTATCAGACTTTAAAAATCTACAGTAAGAGGCAAACAAATCAATTGCATCATTTATAGCTAAATTAGTTTAAGGAATTATTGTCGAAGCAAATAAAAATATATATACCAAAGCATATACAATTGGGTGATATGCAATCTCCCAATCTGACTAGTTAGGCCGATAATGATATTTCAAGTCAAAAAAAAAAAACTCAGCTCCAGCTCAACAAATTTATGTGTCAAACAAATCCCACATTTTGTTTGACCAAAATGGCCTAAACTTCTTTTACTTTTCTCTATAAGCAAACAACTTTTAACTTCCATAGTTAATGACACATCCACAAACTAGAGTAGTCTACCATCATAGACATCGGCAATAACATCAAAAGATGTTTTTTTTTTTTTTATAATGAACATCAAAAGATGTTATTACATGGCGTGGCAATAAAATGATAAATACATGACTTGGCAACATACACGTGGACAAGGGCGAAAGGAAGTGGGCAAATTGGGTTTTCCAAATTGTCCCCCCCTTATATTTTATTAATAATTTTTTAAAAGTTAGGTTAAATTTATGTAATTACCCATTTCATTTTTAAAGCACACACTTAAAGTAGGAGAATTATTCAATAGTCCCGGATTATAAATAAATGTATAGTCTCCCTTCACACAGAGTGGTGGATCCTATCATGAATTTAATTAGTGGGATCCACCATTCATGTGAGAGGGGGATTACATATTTATTTGTAGCCCTAGATTACTGAATAATCACTCCTTAAAATATTAGTGTTTAATTTATTTTTACTTTAATATCACTTATTTGGCATAAATAACTCATTAGTTTGAGAAATATTTGAACATTTAAAGCATATATTCATAAAAATATATATAACTAAATCTGTTTAATAAAAGCTCTTTTTCTTTTCCAAGAACAAACTCATTTTTATTTTACATTTTAATAGTGGGTAATTCTATAACAATAAAGCTACAGACACAACATTTTCACAACAATGCTGAGGTGTTAAGTTATGAATGGTAAATAATAAAATGTAATATGTGGTGGGTCCAGATAAGAACTAATAAAAACCTATCAACTCAGTATTGTTGTGAGATTATTGTGAAAATATTGTGTTTGTAGCATTGCTCATTCTACAATATTAACATTTTTTTTTTTTTTATATATATATATGGATTTAAAATTTATTGATATATTTAGTTTGTTGTTACCCCTTGAATAAAATTTATGGCTCTGCCCATATAGAGTGACACCTCAGTTACTAAAGGTAATGTAGTAAAATTGGTAGTAAAGATACACTACCAATTTGACTACAATGCAATTAATATAAACCTTAAATGCATTTTACATTTATGGTCTTGTGAATCAAAAGTCAAAACCATATTTTCTTATAGTGAGAATCTCATCTGGAATATTACTAAAACAAACGGTCACAAAATTTACTTTCCATTTTGTCCTTATGCCTGGAAGTTACGATATTATCCTTACCAAAAATTCCTTACACTATCAAAATACAATATTACCCTCACAAATAATCTAAACCATGCACCGGCTAACAAGACCCGAAACCGAGATTTTGAGAGGCCCTTTCCCTCATCTTCAGCTTTTGAATAAAGGGTAATTCTGTAATTGCAATGAAAGGGTAAAACCGGGATTTTCTTTTTCTTTCTTTTTTTCTTAAAGATTTGGTAGTGATCAGTTCACAGTTATATATAGTGCTAGCTTCTTGTTGTTTCATGCAGTGAGATAGTGAAAAGTGAAAGCAAAGGGAATAGGGATGGCTTCTCAAGGTACACTGTGCTGCTTGTTCTTCTTGGTTTGCATTGCCACAATGTGCCTAGCTCGTGAAATCCCTTCAGGTACATATCCTACTTCATCACCATAAGTTTTTATCATATATACATACTATGTCAAAGGATGTACTTGCATGAACCACCAAGTTTTATGTTAATGTCAGATAATTACATGCAATATTTGCACCAAGTTAACAGTCCTAAAATTAGTGAATCTAAGGATGTTTTTTTTTTTTTTAAATTAGTGAACCCCATAAGGTTCAAATATGGGGTCAGAGGATGCTCTGTTTCACTAGTGAGCAAGGGTGCTTATTATATTAATTTTAATTTATTTAATTAACAACTTAACAAAGTTAATGATTCAAGGCATGTCATCATACCTACAAAAATGAGAACACTTTGTTTCTCGACTACACCCCTCCACACACCCATCCTCCAACAGATGTGCCTAGTTCATTTTCAAGTATGTTCAATAAGCTTTGGACAAACTAATTTTTTCGTACAGAAGAATAGGTTCATGAGAACTATTGAATGTTGTGTGTTTGTATCGTTTGAATTAACGATTCGATTGATGTTGCATGTGTCTAGGCTAATCTCTCAAAATTGTAGTGAGCAAGTGTGCTTATTATATGAATTTTAATTTATTTAATTAACAACTTAACAAAGTTAATGATTCAAGGCATGTCATCATACCTACAGGAAATGAGAACACTTTGTTTCTCGACTACACCCCTCCACACACCCATCCTCCTCCTCCAACAGATGTGCCTAGTTCATTTTCAGGTATGTTCAATAAGTTTTGGACAAACTAATTTTTTCATACGATAGAATAGGTTCATGGGAACTATTGAATGTTGTGTGTTTTGTATCGTTTGAATTAACGATTCGATTGATGTTGCGTGTGTCTAGGCCAATCTCTCAAAATTGTAGTGAGCAAGGGTGCTTATTTTATGAATTTTAATTTATTTAATTAACAACTTAACAAAGTTAATGATTCAAGGCATGTCATCATACTTATAGGAAATGAGAACACTTTGTTTCTCGACTACACCCCTCCACACACCCATCCTCCTCCTCCAACGGATGTGCCTAGTTCATTTTCAGGTATGCTCAATAAGCTTTGGACAAACTAAATTTTTCATATGAAAGAATAGGTTCATGAGAACTATTGAATGTTGTGTGTTTTGTATCGTTTGAATTAACGATTCGATTGATGTTGCGTGTGTCTAGGCCAATCTCTCAAAATTGTAGTGAGCAAGGGTGCTTATTATATGAATTTTAATTTATTTAAGTAACAACTTAACAAAGTTAATGATTCAAAGCATGTCATCATACCTACAGAAAATGAGAACACTTTGTTTCTCGACTACACCCCTCCACACACCCATCCTCCTTCTCCAACGGATGTGCCCACTTCACTTTCGGGTATATTCAATAAGCTTTCTATATAGTATACATTTATCCTATGAGTTGATATGAATTTTTATTAAATTAACACCTTAGCAATGCCAATGTTTACAGGGAGTGAGAAGACTACTTTGTTCCCTAACTATGAACCTCCACGGACCCATGATTCTCCACCTCCTCCAATGAATTTGCCCGCTTCACCTTTGAAGACAGTTGGAGGATAAAAAACATGAGTTTGAAGTCTGAACTGATTAAGAGAGATAAGAGTTATCAATAAATCTCTATTATTAAAGCGATTAGATTAATTTAGTGTGCGTTTGTTATTTGTTATTAGGGGTCTACATTTGAAGTATCTGTTAGTATGAGTTATGTATTTGAATTCCCGCAAAATCATCTCTACAAAGGTTATTTAAGAGAGGCAAAACATAATAAGAAACGTTAAACAAAAAATAATTTCTCTCTCAATTTTAGAAGATTAGTCATCTCGAATTCAACTAAACTATCTTTACTTATTTTGCTCAACACTCGGTTTGTTACACTTGGTATCAGAGCCATCTCGATCGTCCTAGGGTTATACTATAAGTTACGTACTGTTTTGACTCGAGCTAAGCACCTATCATACAAATTTGCCTAATTCCAATTTTATCCGAATATCAATATCCAACCTAGGATTACAAGTTAGCCCAACTCAGCTCCATCCAAAAATTGTTATACAAGTTGTAGTCCTACTAATGACAAAATCATCAACACAAGTCATTAATCTCGAGAAAAATAAATATAGTTTTGACCAAGTGGTTTAACCTACGGCTAGTACTATGAGTTCAATCTTTTGCAATCTCCGTACCATTATATATTTTTGCTGGTTCATGTCCCACATCCATAAAGGTAAAAACAAAGGATTATGCAGTTCTCTGAAGTCAAAGTGAAAGCGATGCTTCTATCGTTTCTATCAAAAAAAAAAAGTGAAAGCGATGCAACGCACATCAAAGCATCAGGTCAAATGTAATTAAATGAATTAGGACTCTATTAGACTTTGGTCTCATTTGCACCAAATTTGCCAAACACATCATAGATGATAGTGGTGAAGAATACTATTTGTTATATGCTATCACTTATCCCTATGTGACCACTTAATACTTATCCCCTACACTTCACATTTTCTTGAACATATGAATTCATTGCAGGACTTGCAGTTTATGTAGATGTTGACGATGATCAAAAAATGTTTTTGCAAGTTACCACATATTGAATCACACGAAAGTCACATGGATTCTTCAAAACAAAGAGAAGACTTTTATTTTGTTTTTATTTCATAAGATTTTGTTTCCATGGGTCTGAATATTTCAAGAAGGGTAAAACTTAGATAAAGTTTCCTTAGGTTAAGGTACATTAAGGTTCTTCAATTGAATTCAAACACATGATTGCATTAACCAATAAAACACAAATAATGTTATCTTTTCCAAGAATATTTAAATTCAATGTATTTGAATTCAACTAAAAATCTAATGTACTTGAAGTATACCTAAATTTTACTCGTATTTAAGGTGATTACTTGGACGAATCAATTTGGTTTCTACTTAATCTTTGGATCAAACGGCCTTGATTGGTTAGTGGATCATGTGGGTGTTGTTGGTCTTGTATATATTTCAGTGTGTATAGTGCATCAGTGCGCCACCATCACTATCATAGACTAGACCGTGTGAGAGCCAGACCATGCACTACAAAAAAATAATATGATTACAACTTTTGAATTACAAAAGGAAGCTGTTTCCTTTCCTGGGAAAGTAAGCGACAACAGCCCCCGTTGACCAAAAAATGGACGGCTATGATATACTTACCACTACGCAGATAGCCGTTCATTTATCGAACGTGGCAACCACATATGGAAACGTCAACTCCTATTTTGCAATTATAAAATTAGCCTCGTGTTGTTGTACCAAACATACATATTTTTGGTCCTATAAATACAGACTATATATGTAGCAGGTCTCTTGGACCCAAAAACCCATCAGAAATTCAGAATCCTCAACCAGAGAGATAGATGGCTATTGGGGCTCGACTGTGCTTGTGTCTCTTGTTTGCTTTTGTAATAATGTGTTCAGCTCGAAACACCATTTCACTTTCAGGTATGTACTAGCTATCAACCAAATACAAGTCATGCATATATACATACAAGATTAAAGTCACCTTCGACTCTTTATTATCTAATTATTGGCTTCAACTTGCATATTTTTATCAAAGCCACATTGCATTCTTGGTATCTGTCTTTTAAAGGAAGGTTTACAGGCTTGGGATTTGTTGCTTAGGAAACCCTATCGAAGATTGTAGCCCCAGAACTCAAAAAACCCAGTATGCACCGAGCACCGTAAGATGGCCGTTGTTTGCGTTTGAATCAATGGGCATTATGTGTTATCGTAATGTGTGCATTAGGACAGCTGGATTCCGTGAACTTGGTCGCGTCCATGTAACTCATTATATAAGTAGTATTTGTTAGGAGATAACCTTGTTTTGTTTCATATGCACTTGTAGAATGACCCTGCACTTGCATAGACCACCTTTTAATAATCATTTAAGCTCATTTAGTATAGTTATTATCAACAATAAGTATAGCACACACTTTTCAGAATCTTTTTCAAAATTGCTGAATTGACGTATTGTATTGTGATTAGTTTTACCTAGATTTATATAAAAATATTTTTATTATAATTGTTGAAATGATATGTTGTGATTTATACTTTAGCTTAATACATATATATATATATATATATATATATATATATATATATATTATATATATATATATATATATATATATATATGTATTACCATTTTAACAATTGTAAAAATTGTTGTATCTCTAATGATGCGTTATTATCAATGAAATGATTGCTTAAAAATTATTAGATATTTTCGGAATACAATGACGTGGTACTCTCTCTTTTCACATTAATGATAAATCTTATCATAAATTTAGTAAATGAGACTCACTATATGTGAGAGGGATGAAGACCACGATATATTTTCATTTCTAACAATATTTATTGGCTCCTCATTCTCTCTTATATTTTTATTTCTCAAATTCTTTTAAAATTAATAAAATACGACTTTTGAATTGTGTTCTTTTAAATCAATATAATATATTATTATATATAATGTCTATTAATTTATAAACTTGAATTATTTAGATTGATATATATGATGTATATTCATTTAATTGATACATATATGTAGTGGATAAAACTTGTGATATGTATGGTCTTTGTCATATGATGTTTAGATAAGTTATTAACCTAAGGACTCTTGGCAATTCTCATATCACTAAACGACCGTAGCTTGGACCCCTTAATAAATTTTCACTATGATGAATCAAATAAAGCCATGTCTAATGAAATGTGGGAATAATGTTTAGGGAATGAAATGGTGGTGGCCATAGACATAGAAAGAAGGTCTCTGGTGATGACTGAAGACTATAGCGAGCCATCAGCAAACCGCGGACACGATCCCTCTAAGAATAGAGGTGGAGGTGGCAATGGTGGCCGGAGAGGCGGATGAGATTGCCCTTGGTGCTTTCTTTTATGGTTTGCCATATAGTTACTCAAAAAATAATTTTCACATGCTCTACCTTGTTTCGCAGTGTAATATGGAGCTGATGTATTAATACATATAGAGAATCAAATAAACATTATATTTCCTTAAAGACATGAATTTTCATTGCTTTTGTATTTTCTTTTGCCCTTCGAAGATTGACTATTTTGAAAATAATGAAATTTATTTTAAATAATTTGGAAATAGAATTTTAATTGAAATAGCAATTTAAATCTCTTGCAACTTTGGTAACAATAATTTTAATGTGTTTATAATTAGTACAATAATAAATGGTCATAAGGATTGTTCATGTGGCATAATGAGAAAAAAAATGTGCATATGTATGTAAGCTTCAATTCATTGAACAAAATTTCAAAATACATGCGCAATCCCTCAGGATCAGGACTTGGCAGAGTCTTGAAAGAAAGAACTACCCTCAAGAGTCACTCTTAAAGCCAATTTACATAGAACATGAGCAGCCTTATTAATCCAGCTAAAAGAAGCACGATCGAACCGTCTACTCAAGACTTTGACAATACGAAGAACAAATTGAAGTTTCCAGGAATGACTAGCTGATTCCTTGGCCAGAGCTTCATCGCACAGCATTTAGAAAATTTCTTTACCCATCGTTGAGCAAGTTTAAAGTTGAAGCCCTTTTACGGATGTTTTCTAAATAGGGTTTGGAAGCTCCATGGGGTGTCAAAACTTAATGAACTTCATGATCAACTTTTTATCCACCACTGCAAAAGAAGGAACACCTTTTTACGTTTTTTGCTACTCCTACTTTTAATAGGCTCTAACAAAATCTTGTCACTTTGATAAATTGTCAAAAATTTTGTACCATTGTACTATTCACAACCGATTTCTATCTCGAATCTAAATTATATGGATCGAGATCCTGTACAATAATTTACAATAACTTTTAAACTATTACACGAAATCTCATTAAAAAAAACTATTAGTGTCAGAAAATTGGTATGATGTAAACTCTCTAGTATTATATTTAATTATCTTTAAAAAAAATAAAATTAATGATATTTTATGGTCAATATAACCATACAATTAAATTTAATTATATAACCTAACATACTACACCTAATTACTATGCTTAAACTTATCCTTATCCTAATATCCTTAGACTAATTAGGCAATTTTGGAGCCCATTAGTGAAGCATTGTTGATTTGGAAACAAAATGAAACAAGTGACGTGGCAGATAAGAAAGGCAGTGATAAATGAACCAAGGCCGACTGTGAGTCAAATAACGTCACAGGCTCCAACTGCTTCCTTGAGCAGCTGCCACGAAATCGCAGCAGGCTGCTGAGTAACTGAGTCAAAGATCTTGACGGTCCTCCTAACATCTTGCAGACAAGTCTTAAAACAAAATCTGAGATAGATAGAGAAATCTCAAATCTCACGATGGCTTGGTTCAGAAACTTAACCAAAGTCTCATCCATCAAATCTTCACTCAAAAACACGCACCCATTTCCGCTCTTGGCTTCATCTCTCACGCACTTCAGCACCGAAGCGAATAAACACAATCAAGCTCCACCGGGCCTGGGGCCCACGAGGCCCAATGAGAAGCCGAGGGTGGTGGTGCTGGGTACCGGGTGGGCCGGGTGTAGGCTCATGAAAGGTTTGGACACTAACATCTACGACGTCGTTTGCGTGTCGCCGAGGAACCACATGGTGTTCACGCCTCTATTGGCATCCACGTGTGTCGGGACGCTAGAGTTCAGGTCCGTCGCTGAACCCATTGGAAGGATCCAACCCGCCATTTCTCGCGAACCCGGGTCATACTTCTTCTTATCCAATTGTACGGCCATCGATACCGATAACCATTTGGTAATCTTGATTATTATTATATTACTGTTATATATAAAATTGGGGGGTTTTTTTGGATGATTTGGATTGTCGGTAAAGTGTTTGAATAAAGGTTTCTTTGGGAACCTGTGGACCAAATGATTCTCATTTACCCATCATTTCATAGAAGATTATGTGAAAAAAGAAGAAGAAAAAGCATTGATTGAACTTGTGATTGAACAGTAATTCAACGAGGAAAGAGAGTAGGGAATATTTGTGAATTTTATTTATTGCCGTGTTAAAAATGTACCTTTTTATGGGCTGTGACTGTTAAGACTAGATTTTTTTTTTTTTTTGAAATGCAAAATTTTAGGGTGGCATTTGTATTGGGACATAGTTTTCCTCTGAACCCTCTTTCCCGATTAAGGGAATCTTCATTTAACTCATTACGTGGTAAATAAATAGATCATTCACGTGTATATTTTAAAAAGTCATATGATTCATTAAAAATATTATGTAACTAAAAGTACATATGGATAGTCTATTTACTTGCCACGTAGTGGATTGGAGGAGGATTCCTCCAAACTGGTTGGAAGTAAACTATTTCCTTTGTATTGTTTACGAAAATGTGTTATTCCGGACTCTGAAAATTGATGCTTATACTTGTGGGATCAGTTGCCAGTATCTTTTACTGTCTAGAGGCCAAACAAAAGGGCTGTAGGTTCCTTACGTTATATATATATACATAAAAAAAAAAATTTAATTAATTTAGTTAATCAGTTTGGCATTGTTGCAGGAACTAGAGCTTTAACTGAAAATCTTTTTGGCGTTTGATAAATTACAGTGAATAATGCTTGTAAGGTCTGGATTTATAAAGTATGAACAGTAAATTGTAGAGCTTTTTCAAAAGAGCTCCAAATTTCAACTTTTTCTAAGACTACAAAAAGCGTTAAAAAGCCATTTTCTCCACTTTTATCAGACAACACACCCAACGCCCCCTCTTTTTTTTTTTTTTTTTCAAAAAACACTTTAGAGCTCTTTTCTGCACAACCAGATGAGCTAATATCTAAAATTATGTTGAGTTGACTTCTATAGACTTGCTTAACTAGAATAAATTATGTAATTCCATTTGATTCAGTAACTAACTCTTTTTTGGTACAATCTGCGAAAAAACACAAATAAAAGAAAAGTTCAAACTAATTTCATGCACAAAGTTAATGGTCTTTTGCTTATTATATAATTGTTACTTAAAAAAAAGAGTCTTTTGCATATTTATTTGAAATATATATGATTGGCCTAGTGAATTATTTACTTACATGTAAGTGAGACTGTAAAAATCTTGTAGACTTCAATTTCTCAACGGCTTAATTGTACGAAATTTGGTTTTTGATATTGAAGGTGCACTGCCAGACTGTTACCGATGGAGTGGACTCCTTGGATCCGTGGAAGTTTAAGATCTCATATGACAAGTTGGTAATTGCACTGGGGGCACAACCTTTGACTTTTGGAATCCATGGGGTGGAAGAACATGCAATTTTTCTTCGGGAAGTTTACCATGCCCAGGAAATTCGTAGGAAGCTGCTCCTAAACTTGATGCTGTCTGACATGCCTGGTATGCTACTACAATGATTCTTCTTTTTAAAATAAGAATAGACTGTATGATGTGCGCTTTAACTGGAAATGCTATGTTTGGCTTTGGTTGGAGACAGGCATTTCACAAGAAGAGAAAAGCAGACTTCTACACTGTGTTGTAGTTGGGGGTGGGCCCACTGGAGTCGAATTCAGTGGTGAACTTAGTGATTTTATCATGAAAGATGTCCGCCAAAGATATGCGCATGTGAAGGACAAGATCCATGTTACTTTGATTGAGGTTTGTTTGTTCATTAACAATTATGCCATGAGATATTCCTGTGACAAATCTTTCCTTTAAAATATCATCACTTGAGTTATTGACGCCCATGCAATCACCTTGGCTGAAATAGGCTCTGTATGTGCTTCGAGGCTTTACTAGGACTTCTATTGTGACCAAAACCCCTTCAGACTTACCAAAATTGTTTAAGGCAATGTTTTTAGTAAATTGTTCTTGTCTTCACAGGCAAACGAGATACTATCATCCTTTGATGATCGCCTCCGGCAGTATGCTACCAAGCAGTTAACTAAGGTAAGAGATGTGTGATTTATAGGAAGAATTTGTTGGCCTGTATCTTAAATATGTTCTTATGGATTATGCATTGTATATTTTCAAATTGAAAGTTCTAGTATGAATTTTGTTGTGGAAAGAACACCCCTTATGTTGTCAATCATATAAGCTTAATCCAAGGAATTTTCTGAAAGGAACTTGGTAATTATTTTTGTTCTGGATTTGTTCATTTGTTCATTTAGTGGTTTCTCTCAGTCAGGAGTTCATCTTGTCCGTGGGATTGTCAAAGATGTTAAAGCTCAGAAGTTAATTCTTAATGATGGCACTGAGGTTCCATATGGGCTGTTAGTATGGTCTACGGGTGTTGGTCCTTCTCCTCTTGTTAACTCTCTAGAACTTCCGAAAGCTCCTGGTGGAAGGTAAGTTACTAATTCTTTTTGGCTCATGAAAACACATTTCTACCTCACCCTCAGTCCCATCTGAGGATTTTGATGGCCTACTCATTACTCGTAGTTACTGTAACTCTTTTGAAGGGGAAACGCTACTTCTTTGGTAAATGTGGTCTTGAATCAGTTGACAAAAACTGTGTGTCATTGGTGGTTGGGCATTTCTGGGAATCTCTATTATAACTTTTCACATCTATCTTGGAAATATTTAGGGAAAGACGTTCTCCCCCCGCCCCCTCTTATTTCTGTCTTCAAACATCTAACTAGTTTGATTTCAACAATTGTATGGTATCTGGATAATTTTTTTATAATCAAAGTCTAGTAAATGCTTTTTATTGCCTCCTAGACATACTTTTCTTGTTCCATTCAACACCACAATGCTTTGTTGTAACACAACCTCCATATTCATTTGTCATTTTCCCATTTGACAACAACATATATGTTAGAATGAAAATAACAAGTCCTTTTTGTGTTTACAGGATTGGTGTTGATGAGTGGCTACGCGCTCCTTCCGTACAGGATGTGTTCTCCATTGGTGATTGCAGTGGATTTCTTGAAAGTACTGGAAAACCAACCCTTCCTGCTTTGGCACAAGTAAGCTATGAATGTATGAAGTATAAACGGCTTTTGCTTGTTTGGATATTATTAATCTTCCTGGCAAACTGCTGAAGTCAGAAATCTCCCAGATGATTACAGTTTTGGGTTATCACTTATCAACCTAATAAAAGATTGACTCAAACATTTTTTTTTTCTTAAATGATGCATGGGAATGCTATATAGAAGATTTGATCTCTTTATTTGCATCTTTAACGAGTTAATAATGTTTTGAAGGTCAATCTTATCAATAAATTATCTTAGGTTCTGTTTTATACAATAGACGACTGGATTAGGTCTTTTATACTCTAAACTACAAGGGGCTCTTCATTGAGGATGAGGTGGACCATGTGGTATAATGCTTGATACCTATTAACTACAGTATTGTATTTCCCAAGTAACTTGTTCAACCAAAGGCAATTTTAGTGTTAGATTTCCTTCTTAGGCTTAAATTAATGATCTGGCTTTTGTTCATAAAAAATGCTGTTACATTTCTGTTTTGCTAGCAATTTCGGTAATGTTTAATGTACCTACTTTTGAGTTTGAAGGTTGCAGAGCGGCAAGGGAAGTACATGGCAAATCTATTAAACAAAATTGGTAAAGCTGGTGGAGGGCGTGCAAATAGTGCAAATGGCGTGGAACTTGGAGAGCCATTTGTTTACAGGCATCTGGGGAGCATGGCAACCATTGGCAGATACAAGGCTCTTGTGGATCTTAGGCAGAGCAAGGTGAGTTTCTAGTAACTCCTGGGCCTTCTCTCTGTAGCTTTAAAGTAAAATTGGGTCACTAACTGTTGGTGCAATTCTACAGGAGTCAAAAGGGATAGCTCTAGCCGGATTTACCAGTTGGTTTATATGGCGCTCGGCATATCTGACACGTGTTATTAGCTGGAGGAACAGATTTTATGTGGCCATCAACTGGCTTACAACTTTTGTGTTTGGGCGTGATATTAGCAGAATCTAGATTTCGAAAATAAAGGTACCTGTAGGTTGGGTGACTGGTTTACGAGACACATATTTCTGCAGTTAGGCCCCTTACATTATAATTTTTGTTACCACTTGCAGGTGATTCATGGCACTTTTCCTTGGTGACCAGTTTGCCACACCCTTCTTGATGTAAGTCCCTTTGAATTGGAAAATGATATATCAAATAATCTGAGTCTGGCATAGTCCTGAAGTGAAGAAAACAATGGACATGGTCAAGATGAATATGCACGTGTTTGTTCTTCTCCCATGAAGTTAGAATGTTGTTTATATATAGCATACATAAAAATTGTTCTTTCTCCCCATTGTAGCGCTTATTCGTCCATAATGAAAGTGGCTGTTATTTTTAAGCCCCGGATCACACCTTTGCAGAAGTGATAATGTAAAACACATTCCTCTCAGCTTGATCTGTATAATTTGCTTCAGTTTTTCATCCAGTATTATCTACTCTCCCCAGCTTTTGGTATCTTAGTACTTGTTATGAGCCCTATACTAAAGGTTATAATCCAAAAGTGGGACTGGCTTTTCTTGGGAAAAATAATTTGTTTGACAACTACAAGTTGGTGGGAAGCAACCAAATACTGCTTACCCAAGCAAAAGCTGGCCCAATTAAGTCTTAAAATCCAAAATCAAATTAACAAATTTAAATACATATATTTTTAAACTATTAACAAATGTGTTACTCGGTTGAAAAAAAAAAAACTAACCTGAGACGTCAGGTTGGATCAGTTTCATTGGATTGGCCATGCCTAAAAGAAATGGCAAAGCCTAGAAGGGCAAGGATTTTGTTGTTAAAAGTTAAAACACATCTTCCATGAACCCTATAGGTGGATCTCCAGCTCTATGCTTTGAGTAGAGGTTTTGGGAAGATCACTTTCTTATCACATGATAGGCCGTTGAGAGACCTTATTTACATACTGTTCCACGGATTTCGGCTGACAGGCATAAGCAACTTGGTCACATTGAGTTCCATGGATGTTTTATAGCTATGCTTTTTTTTAATTTGATGTGCGTGCTCGTGCTTTTGAGAAAGAGTGCAATCAAAGGGAGTAGAAGTAGCCGAGGAAATTTATTTAGAGAGAAAAACTGATTGAAGCAAAGGTGAATGCCTCGAACCCCAAAAAAAAAGAAAAAAAAAAAACTTAATAAGTAAAAAATATAGGACAAATACACATGCCATATGGTATGCCCCTAAAATATTAAACTACCATATGGTTTATTTTATGACATTTTACATTCTATGATTAGCTGTTGGAACTTATAAAAAATGTTCTACTCTAAAATTTATGTTGTACAAGTACAACTAATCGGAGAAAAGATAAATATCATAAAATAAAATACACGTAGTTCTATATTTTAATGGTATATCACAAGCACGTTAATATGTAATTTGTCTAAAAATATACTGGCAGAATTGGTAAACGACAAGGCCACCCTCGTTTAACCTTGTAATCAGCACAATGGTTTATTTCAAAAATATCCTGTTAGAATTGGCAAAGGACAAGGCCCCCTCGTTTAACTTGTAATCAGCCACAATGGTTTTTTTTCAAGGATTTTGGACATAAAATCAGGCATGCACCTCATCAAACTTTTCTCAGATCTCACTAGTTCTACTTGCGCAATCTGGGCACAAGACATGTCACGACAAATCTAACATGTTCAAGAAATTTCAAGACCATGAAAAAATGACCACAAATCGATGAGAAATACTCATTGATCCACATGAGAGACCTCAAATTTCCAGATGAAAATTTTATAATTCCTCGAAGTTTTCTAGCCAATTATATGGCATGTATCGAGATGCATCGATATATGTTAACAGGGAAATCTTGTCAATAGCCCATGTTAGAGTACATTCATTGTAGCATTTTCTTACATGTTATTGTTGGCATCTTCTACCTACACCTTTCCTTAAATTAGCCTTCATAAGAGTTCAAAAAGCTAACACACTTGATATTTTGTCCTGCACCGGCAATGTGGAGGCCACATAGCTTTGACCAACAGTTGCAGAAACTTGGTAGTGCCAATCAAATAATGGGATAGACAAAAAAGAAACAAGTAAAAATTCTTGAACAAGCTCCAGATAGCTAACATTGTTTAAGTACTGACTTCTATATGACATATGACACAGACCATGGATGTTCAAATTTTGATACACAGAAGATTTGGGCAAAAATAATCTTAAAACCCATGAACAAGCTCCAGATAGCTAATATTGTTTGAGTAGTGACTTGTCGACAGACTATGCAGGTTCAAATTTTAATACACAGAAGATTTGTGCAACAAATAATCTAAGTCAACCGTCCAAACAACTCCCAGATTGGACCCATTTTAACTATGATGAAAACAAACTTCCAACGCCGTCTCCAATTCCAGAGTTGGCCAACCTTTTGCCGACGAGATCCTTCAATTCAATTTCACCTGGAAACCTTCCCTCCTTTAGTTTAGAGAAAACCTACAATGACAGAGTATGAATTAGTTGAATAATTCAAAATCATTGAGACAATATAATGTAGTTAGTTAGTTGTCTAAAGACGAAAGCATAGTCATGGTGAACCCTCAGGCATGCACATCATATCACAAGAAAATTGAAGAAAAAGAGTTGAATAAATTTAACCAAACACAAAATTCAACTTTCAAACACATCAAGCAGCAGGATAAAACATCATCAATTGAAAATAAGAAAAAATGAAACATAAAGTAGTAGTTTTAAAATGCTCAGTCCTTCAACGAATGGCAGATTATAAAAGTCCTACTACCAACAATATCAGTGGTGTTTATGGGGTGTATAACATCAAATCCAAGTGGAAAACAAAGCGAAACATCCGATCCCTAGACTTATTTTGTATATAATATTCAATTGTAAAAACAAGTGGGCGAAGGGAGATTCAAACCCTAGTTCTCCTCAGAAAGGAGACCTGGACTAATACCAGATGGTAACAACCAATTATTTGCATCGATTACTGATGTACAAGATTTGGTAGATACAGCTCTATACCAGATTATTTATGCTTCTGTAAATGCACCAAAGGCGTCATGTATTTACATTTTACCAGAATGCCAAAATGAACTTGCAAAGACCATGGCTTGTGTTAACCATTTGAAAATTAAGTAGCAACAAAATCTCTAGTTCAACATATATTAGAATTAGACATACAACAAAAAGAAAAAAGGTTACTTACCAATTCATCATTGAGATAAACTTCAAATGCCCCAGAACTTTGAAGGAAGGACTGCGCTACATTGCCAAGAAGCCAGGAGCTTGCAATGGTCCCAAATTTATTTGCACGCAAAGAATAATACCAAGGAGGTGGTGCCATAAATCCAAGCATCGGAAAAATCTGTTCACCCGCCACTACAACTGCAATAACTCCAATCTGCACTGCTGGAACCAATTTTCCCAGCAGACGCTTTGGCAAGCTTGGTGGATAATTTGCAAGTATAACATCAATTCCAGGAAAAGCAGTCTCCAACATCTTAGTTATTGTCTGTGCAGTCCCCCTAACAAAATGAAACACGAAGCAACAAATTAGAAATATGGAGCTGAATTGCCAAGTTTTGTGACAATATCACACGCCTGACTGCTGACAATCAAAACTCAAAAGCATTCAAAACAATTTTCCAATTAACTTCATCATGTTTCCCATAACAGCTGGTTGATGGACAAAGCCCATGGATAGGCAACATTTAGTTTTCTTCAAATTCATTTCTTTAAATGAAGTGGTTACAAAGAACATTTTAGGGTTTCGAACGGAAACACGGACACCCACAAAAACATTTCAGGTAATCAAGGTGTTCTTATTAAGACGATCACGATTCTGATTCATTTTGAATCCTTCTCATAGTTCTTGTCAATAACATTATTTCCAATTTAAGCTAATTAGCTCTAGCTAAAATGGCACTTCCTCCTACCATTTAAGAATACCCAACATGTTATGTTACAGTAATTCACCATTAATATGTAAGAAATTAAATCTCTATGATGCTGAAGAATATGATTCAATATAAAAATCCAATCAAAAGCACAATTATAATCAACCAGTAGCAAATCAAAATAAAATTAAATTAAAATTGAAAAATTAAGATTACTTGTAAGAGCAGGAAGCACAGAAATTGATATGGACTGTGTTGCCAATTCCGATTCCTCCAACATCGCTTGGCTGCTAAAAATAGAAACACAAACAAATGAATTTAAATTTGAAAAAATAAAATAAAATAAAAAATGAATGAAATTAAAGAGAAAATAACCTGTGAAGGAAAGTCAAGGCTTTCTTTGACAATTGGTGGTGGTGGTTGTTGATGAAGGTGTGGGTGTGGGTGTGGGTGTGGGTGGGGGTGATGGTGATGGTGATGGTGAGGGGGCTTAGGTGGCGGTGGAGTGAAGAGGCTTACGAGGTCAGAGAAGAGGAGGAAGAGTGGTAACCCTAGCAGAACCAACTGTGCTCGATCCATTGCTCAACAGCGAGAGAGAGAGTAGCGAGTGGAGTCTTGGAAGGACTTGAATGTGTATATTCATTATCAATGTGCTTTCGTGGACATCTAAACTACATCATATTCCAAACTTGTACACTATACTTTTAGAATTTTACAATTATTACTATAATTCTAAATAATATTTGCATATCCACCAACCATTCAAAATATAGTTTATGGTTTATATTTTAAATGCTCTCCTAGTTTAGTGAAGTAGAACATATAGCACACGCTTTACTGAAACATAGAGACAATCACAAGTCAGAGCGTAAGCTTGGAAAGCAGAATCCAAAAAGGCACTAGCAGAAATCATTTTGGCGTCGATAACGGAATTGCGTTAAATTTGGCGAGATGATTGGAATCGATGCAAGGATCAAGGCTCATCGCCTTTGGCCATGAGCACCATCAGATTTGGGGCGAATTCCTTCAGCTAGGCCCTTAATTAATAGATTTTGTTGTTTATAGTATTTTTCCTTTTACTTGTAATTTTCTATTTAAAAGTCAGAATAAGGTTCCGCGTGTTTTAGAACGTTTCCTAGGACTAGTAGAAGTTGATTTAGCAATTAACTCACTTTTCCATTTTTGGTCATTTTTCATATTTCGTGTCTACCACGAATTAGGAGTTCTAGAGTCTTCCTAAGGGTTGCCTAGCAACCATAGGAATCCTTTAGTATTTATATAATTATATTGTTTGTAGCCGTTAAGGCAAATCAGTTTTTCATTAATAATATTTCAGAAAAGAGATTTTCCTCAATTGTTCTCTCTTCCTTGTGGATTCTAAGATTTTATCACTCTAAGGAGAACGATGTGTTCTTCTCCTTACTTCCGCTGCACCATTTAGAATGGATAGTTACAGTAATTTAGACTTTGGGGTGAACAATGCAAATTAACATCATCAAATTAGAGCGTGATTACAAAATTTTGAACTGTGGATTGCAAATAACTCTATTCGGCAATACCTATAGTTTAAAAGGAAAAGAGCTCCTACCAAGGATTCACAATTAATTACTTTAATAGTGGGACAAATGTTGCTCAAATAGATTTTATTCTTACTCAAAATGTTGATTGCATATGTTATAAAAGTTGTGAGGTGATAATAAGAGAGAACGTAGCCACTCAACATAGGTTAGTAGTATTTTATATTTGTATTAGAAGATGAAAAAGAAGAGATATTGTAGGTAAAGATATCCAAAAATTAGGTGGTAGGGTTTGAAGGGAGAAAAATAAATTATATTTAAAGATTAAATTATCAAAGAAAGCAAGTGGGGTCTAGATATTTCATAAGCTCATATGCACATATATAGGAGTATCATTCATGGACAAATTCATTTGGACTCCTTGCTTCGTGGATGGCTATAACTGCATGCTTGCATGGGATGTAGGTTAGATCCCGTTGTCTATACCCACATTTTCTACCATTCAAATCAACATAATAGATATCTTCTTCCCACTACTCACTTGATACATCTCATTATCAGCATACTTTGCTTTACAATTGAAAGCAACATTTACTGACTTTGCCAACCTCTTTTGAATTTAGAGGGGAACTGTGGGGGATAATATTTGAAGTAGATAAGAGCGGGGAATCCGTTCTTATCCAAGCTTGGACGGATATAGGTAGAACGGAGACTTACACCCAAACTCATAGACGGATACGTTCTTAACGATCCGGTTACTATGTCTCCGGAGATATTCGCCCAGCTGTCCATGAATGGCATTTAATTTTATGGTTGGGATATTAATTGCTCTGCCTAGCAGGTGATACCTCGAGACGACCACCCTGTCACAATCCCGCCGTTGCTATTAAAGCTCTGTATAACAATCCGTCAGCTGAAAAGAAGTAAACATCACGTCAATAATTAGACAAAGAATGTCCCCTATAGCCAGACCATGGCACGTGAGACACCATCACCTAAAAACCCTTATAAATATGCAAGGCAAGTGCTAAGAGAGGTATGGGCATTCTTTCTTACGATACAAGTAACAACTCCAAGTAACGATATGCTCCAAGTAACGATAAGCTTTACTAACTTAAACTTCGGAGGGTGGTCGGTGTCAATCGCCATTACTATCACAAGTTCATTTCGTTAGTTATTGCAAGTCTCATTCTTGTTCAAACGAAGTCCACAAGCAATCTGGTACCTCCTGGTGAGCATCTCCAAATCCATACTATTCAGAAGTTTTATGCATTACAGGAACTTATAATGCTATAGATCCTATTTGGTAACTTGCTAATCTCATCTATCTTCTTTTGATACCTCTTCCATAAAATGGTTCTAATAAGTAACAATCTCATCCTTTGTGATCACTGGTTTATCTCTAATGTGTAGAATTTAATAATTAAAGCTCTCGATGAGGTTATTGACAAACAAGTCACACTTGCAAAATGTGCTCAAAGCATGCTTAGAAAATAATGTTGGTGATATGGCGGCCAATAAATTTTTATTTTTTTTTGTTATATATAAAGACAATAAATAGTTATAAGTCCCAACATACAAATGCCTATCACATATTTTATGATGAGCATGTGGATTACAAATGCCTAGCACAAATTCTTCATTTCTTATATCTAGGCTTCCTATTTTCTCCTTCTTCTTCAGAAAATTCAGATAGAGTCAACAGAATGTCAATATCAATTGAATATGTCATAATATAATCAGATTCATTATTATAAGCCTCCTGATTGTCAGCATTTCGATTTCCCCCATTCACCCTGCTTTTCCAATCTGCATTCTCATTTCAATTCGCTACCCTAACACCTTTTCCTCAAGTGTGATTCATCATGTCGACTCCAACATCAAATAGATATTCCCAACATTTTACCAGTGAAACTAGAAACACTACAACAATCATCATCATTATAACCATCCATTTCAGCATTATTATTAGCAAATCCATTTTAGTGTTATTATTATCTCAATCATCAACTTCATCATCCTCTCCCTCAATATTTTAAGTCTCTAACTCCATATAGACAACAATCCTTTCCATGCCCACATGACACTTTAGTTTTTCATAAACATATGTGTCCACAACACATGTTATTAACATCATTCCATTATATGGTTTATTCCCAAGTCTCAAGAAATATATATTCTTCATTACCCAATTTCTTCAATGTCACAAATCCATTAATTTAGTGCCAATAAGATGTTATTTACTATATAATTCATAAACTCATCTTTTATGCATAATTTTAACAAACAAAAACTTAAAATTTAAACATTTTATAGATAAGATGGTTATTGATCTCTGATTATTTTGAAATTTTACAAGCACGAATAATATAAGAATAAAATATATTCCAATGATGGATTTGTCAAAATTTGAATTCAATAAATATATATATATATATATATATATATTAAATGGTGTAACATTGTTTAAAATTACCCCCATATATAATTTCAACCCAACCTATATAAAATTAGGATCAATCACATCTTTCAAACTCCTTACTTGCCCACTAAACATATCTCGTGTAATCCAAATATTCAAGCTCCTTTACTTTCCCACAAACATATCTCATGTAATCCAATTGAATTACCCTCCGGCCATAGTTTATCTCTATAGTGGGGTCAACAAGAATTTGTCATATAAAATACCGTTAAAAGTTAATAGTATTGTTATTCTAAAATCTATAATGCAATAAAAGTTTATACTATAAATAAATAAGGACATGGATAGTAAATAGAAAACAACACATAACCAAAAGATGTTAAACCAACCACAATAAGATGCATATGATTCGAATCCAGATCAACACGTTCGTTTTAACTTTTAACTCGTCAGTCACCTGGATGGACCTGGTCACCTCGCTGCGATATTTAATTCCTTCCAAAAAAAAAAAAAGGTTAACGTTGAACCCCTCAACTCAACTTTTAAAGTCAAGCTTTGGCTTATGCTTCTCCACAAACCTCGAACGCGGTACTCAACCCAACACACAAGAAATATAAATAGAAATAGAAATAGAAAGCGAAAGTGAAAGAGAATGAAACGCCATTAAACAATCTCACCATTTCTTGCTTTCTCCAAAATTTCCTAACACACATTTGTATGACGGAGTCAACAAACTCTCGCCGCGGAGCTTTGACTCTTTGACCTTACGTCAAACATTATGCTACTCTCGCCGTGAGATGACGTCAGCACCACCAACGCCTACTGAGGCGGCTATAGACTCAATCCAGCGCTCTCTCTCTGAGCTCTGCGTCACCGACGAGCACCAGCGCCGCTTCTACTTCGATAACCCTCGGCGTTTCTGCTCCTTCGCAAGTCGCCTCCAGGTCATACTCCAGCAGCTCCTCCGCTCGTCTCCTTCGCCCGAGTCTCTCCCTGCTGCTGCTCTCACCGCACTCAAGGGCATCGCTGCCGATCTCACTCAAGCCGCTGATACGGCGTCGCTTTACTTGAAGCGTAGCAAGATTTTCGTCCTTGTTAATTGTCGCTCCCTCTGCGATACTCTCCAGGAACGCACTTTAGCCATCGCCGCCTGGCTCGCTTTGCTCGACTCCGCTATCCACGACCTCCCCGATCTCCGCAAGAAAATCTCTGATCTCTCCCGAGACATGAAGCAAGTTCAATTCATCGTAATTCTCTCTCTCTCTCTCTCTTCGTATTTGTTTTTGCTTGCTCTAATTTTCTGTTATGGCGGTTGAATTTTGCTTCGCAGGTAACGGACAATGAAGAGAGAGTGCATTGCACGCTACAGAAAGAGGGACAAGGTAGACGAACAAGCAAAGCAGTACAGAGCGCTATAATCATGGACTTAGCGCGAGCTCTAGGGATCGATTCCAATAACCATACCGAGTTATCGGAACAAGTCAAGCTCTTCAAGAACGACCTAACGCGTTCCAATTCGTTACCGGAGAGGCGGATTCTGGTCTCTCTGGAGAGAATTTTAAGCAACTGGTCTGTTCAGCCGGACATCGTTACGCCGGAAATGGAATTCGAATCCGAAGACGACGCCGCGCAGATATCGCCGTTCAAGAATTTCCTATGTCCATTAACCAAGGAGGTGATGAAGGATCCTGTGGTGCTCGAGTCGTCTCAGAATTACGAGCGCACCGCCATTGAGTACTGGTTCGAGCGGTGCATAGAAGACGCTCGCGATCCGACCTGTCCGGTCACCGGTGAGGTGCTCAAGTCATTGGAGCTGAAACCGAATATCGGATTGGCCGGGGCAATCGAAGAGTGGATTAGTAGGAATATCGAAATTCAGATTAAGACCGCGGTGCAGTGTCTTAGTGAGGAGCCTGTTGCGGTCGAAAACCTTGAGAGAATTTTGGATAGTGTCTATAAGGTTTCGGAAGATTATCCTAGTAGTAGATATAGATTGAGGAATGCCGGCATTGTTTATCTTGTTGTTAAATTGCTTAGGAATAGTTCCAAGTGTATAGGCTCGCATTTGAGAAGCAAGGCGCTTATGGCTTTGCATAGCATGGCCAGAGATGAAGAAAGCAAGGTGAGTTTTATTTGAGCCTTGTTTGAGAATTTTTCATCTATGCACTTTTGTTAATCTAGATATGTAGGTGATGAATGATGAGAAACTAGTTTGAACTTGAAATATACAAAATGTGAACTCACATTTATATGCACAATCATATTACACTATATGTTGGATCTCCTAACATTTGAATGTCACCCTCACCGATTAGCTGAAAATTACAACCATGTGAAATATGCACAAGAAACATCTTGAACTGTTGCTGATTTATTTAAAAACATTTTGCATCATTTATGGATTGAACCGTGTTTATGGTCGGTATGCAAGTTGTTTTTCGGATAGTGATAGGAGGGATGTTGAATATGAAGAAAGAGAAATTCTTATTGTTGATTTTTAATGCTTTCTTCATCATAGTTATATTCTTCCTTTCTTTCATTAAATACGTTTTGTAACATTTCTAGTAATAATGCGATAGTGTAATGCCAATGAGCTCTAGCTGAAATGACACCTCCTCCCTCCATAAGAAAGGGTGGAGTTTAAGGTCATTAGCTCAAAACCCATTGTGTGTGTGTGTAAACTTACCAATATATAAAAAAATAAAAATAAAAGTGATAGTATAATACTTACATACTGATTACCTATCTTTGACAAAGTAATTTTGTTCCCAATATGCAAATATTTCTATCTTTTAGGGCTTTATGGTCTCTGACAATACTGTTGTAGTTTCTGATGATATGAATCAAATGTTTCTAGAAAATCATGCTTGAAGAGGGTATCACTAGATTGACCATACATGGTCTTATTGGGAGCTCAGAAAGAGAGAGAGAGTATGCTGTGAAGTTATTACTTGAGTTCTCTAGTGATGAAGCATGTTGCATAAGAATTGCATCAGAAAAAGGTGCATTAGTTCTTCTCTCAAGCATGGCAGGAAATTTGGAGCATCCTTCTTTATCCAATCTAGCTGAGGCGGTCTTGAAGCAAATGGAGAGGGTGGAGGAAAATGTTCAGCTTTTAGCAGCCGCTGGGAGATTTGAACCCTTACTTAGTTTGCTATGTGAAGGTATGTTTTATGAATTTTCTGTATTTGGTCCATAAATTAGTATATGTAATGTCATATGTGTTAAGAGAATACAACATTACTTTGTAACTACTATTTGTTTCTACGTAGAGCAATTGCATGCTGAAGAGCATGCAGGAAAGAGCAGTCTCTTGAAATATTCTTCTTACTTATATCAGTTCCACATAGTCTATGATAGATTTTAGAGTCATATATCTTATTTTGAATAAGGGGCTTTTTTGGACAGGTTCTGATGATGTTAAAATAGAGATGGCATCTATTGTGGGAAGGATGACCTTGACAAATAGCAGTAAAGAACAAATTGCTAGGCAAAGTTCAAAAATACTAGTTAAATTGCTATCTAAGCCAGAAGGAAGGGCACCAAGCTTGCAAGCACTGTATAATTTGTCAGGGTTTGATGACAATGCAACCATCCTTGTTGACGCTGCGGTGCTTCCAGCTCTTATAGATATTCTGTTTGAAAATCAGGATGATTATCCTGATTTGAAGGAATTGGCTGCATCTACAATTGCCAACATTGTTTCAAATCCAGGGCACTGGGAATTGGCATCCATTGACAAGAAAGGGCATTCAATGCAGTCAGAATCGTTTATATTTAGTCTTTTGGAGGTTCTACCTGCTGCACCCGTTCAATGTCAAGCGCCTATTCTCCATATCCTATATGGAATTGCATCGTCTCCCCAGGCTTCGGGTAACTCCTTAGAAATTTAATTTTAAAGTGATTATATTCTTGTCACCATGACATGCTATGCATCTTATTGAATCTTTCTCTGGCTAATTTTTCATGATGCCAATGAGCTCTGGCTCAATTGACACTCTTCCTATTCCCACAAAAATGGGTGGAGGGCAGGTCCTTGATTTAAAATGCACTAGTGTGTAAGTTACCCACTAAAATAATAATAATAATAACAATCTCATGATACTTGGGATTGCCTCCAATCATTATATTTTCTGATTTATATTTCTTTTTTATATTTTGTTTCATATGAAGTTTTACTACCTAGAGGCGAGTCCATAGGGTTCTTCTTTAGAAAGGTTCCCTACGTTATCCCAAAAAAAAAAAATTGTTTCTTAGGAAATGAAGCTGAGAAATAAATGTGAGTGATGCTATTGGAAGGGCATCATGTCAGTTTGATGGAAATACTAAAAAGCTATCTTTTTTTTTTTAAATTGTCCTTACATGAAATGAATAAGTCCTTTATGCTTATCTCCTCAAAGGTGGCCTATCAGAAACAATATAAAAAGAAACACTGTGAATTTTGAAGTACAACTAAATTTTCAACTAAAATACCCAAGTCTTCTACTGTAATTATAAAAAAAAAAATAGGGGTTGTCCCTTTGGGGGTGCGATGTTGGTTCAGTCAAGATGCCCACCAGCTGATGGTACCGAGACCCTTTAGACACTGGTTCCTCTGCAAGGGCTACTATAGTTACACCCAGGTAGGGTCCCCACGATTGGCTGCCCTCCTTATCATTTTTTCTGTATCAAAAAAAGAAAAAATAAAAATAATTAATTAGGGGTTGTCAATCTAGTTCCCAGGACCATGATTGTATTCAAGTTTGTCCATCTTAATCTTCTCAGCTATTGCTGTAACCTCTGGATGTGGAATCCTTACCATTATGGTTTCTAAATCTTATTAGTATTACTTACATATTTGTGGCTGTTTTTATGTACCTCAAATTGCACAACAGAATGCGCAAGAAATTGGGATTCATGGTAGGTCAAATATATGCAGGAAATTAGGTTAACTTTTTATAAACTGGGTTTTATATTTACATGCTAAATACTTTAGATGGGACTTGTTGAATACAGTTGTAAAATGGAAACATTTCTCCTGCAATTCTAAAATGGTTAAATATATGCAGGAAACTAGGTTAACTTTTTATAAACTGGGTTTCATATTTACATGCTAAATACTTTAGATGGGACTTGTAGGATACAGTTGTAAAATGGAGACATTTCTCCTGCAATTGTAAAATGCCCTGTTTTGTATGACAACGATACCTTATAGATTGGAGATTCGGATTTAAAGATTTATTATAATGTATTAACAGTAAACCATCTTTTATTTTTTGGCAGAGTCGGTAACATCTCATGTAAAATCTGGGGAAGGCATCAAAACCATTATATCATTTCTTGAACACCCAGAAGTTGAACACAGACTTTATGCTTTCAGACTTACAAGAGTACTCTCAGAGAGGTTTGGTCATGATCTAGCAAATGAGTTGAGACCTAACAAGCTCCCCTTGTTGAAAGACAAACTCTTAGACAGCCAATCTACAGAAGGTGAGCGATCTGATGCTGCATGTATACTTGCTAACCTTTCCCTATCAGAAGATGAAGTGAAAACACTATTAGGAGCTACTTTTGTGAGATGGACTGTTACTACTCTCAAAAACCAGAGCCGCAGCTCCAATGTGAGGACATCTCGACCAGCATCAAGCATGGTGGAGGGGCTTCTTGGACTTTTACTTCACTTTACAAGGAGTCCTGATTCACAAACTATTAGTATTGTGAAAGAGCATCACCTTATGACTATTTTCTGTGGGCAGCTTGGTTTTTCTTCAAAACCAAGAGTGAAACAACTAGCTGCCCTTGGATTGAAAAACTTGTCTGAATGTGGAAGGTCACTTGCTTCTGGGGACTCAGAACCACCACCTCCCCAAGGATTATGTTCTCCCTTTGTGTTCATGTGTGGGAGGGCTTCAAAGAATCCTTCCTCATGTCCCATACATAATGCCGCATGTGAAGAAGATAGTCAGTTATGCTTGTATAAGAGTAATTGTATTAAGCCCCTGGTTGATCTTCTTGCAGATGAGGACACTGATGTTCAGATTGCTGCAGTGGAGGCACTTTCCACACTTGTGTTGGATAACTCAAACAGTTTTAACAGAGTAGTTGTTGAGCTTGAGCAGCAGGGTGTGGTTGATGCCCTGATCACTCTTTTCACAGAAGTTCGGCCTGGAGAGCTTCAAGAGAGGGCAATTTGGATGATAGAGAGGGTACTGAGAGTGGAAAGCCTGAGTCAACGACTCGGGCTTAATCAGTCTTTGGTTAGGGCATTGGTGGAAGCCTTTAAACATGGAAGTGCCAATGCAAAGAGGAATGCTCAGGCTGCGCTTACCAGCCTAAAGCAGATATCAGCTGTTAGTGGCAAGGCGTCTAGTCAGGCTCGATCACGGAAGTAGTTGCCAATGAAAAATGTTGGTTGTACACTTACACTGTGTCAAATTGTCAATGTTGTATGATTAAATTATAATCTCACCCTGTATAGTTAGTAACACTGGCCTCATTTCATTCATTGTTATAAGGAATCACCGTTCAAAGTGTCAATTTCTTTCTTCATCAATAGTTTAAGATATGTGTCACTTTAAAACCAGTCCTCTGTGTGTGAGAGAGATGTTACTGGGCCCTAGGATTAGGATGGTTGGGCTTCAACTTTAAGGCTGTACCCTCTACAGATTAGAGTAGCTTTCTAGCTTGTGATATTGTGGTCAGGTTTGTTCATAATGTAACACGTTGATTTAAATAAAGGCAAAAATATATTTTGGTCCTTATATTATGGAGTGTTTTCAATTTGGTCCCTATATTTTAAAACTTTTCAATTGAATTTTTGTGTTTTAAAACCCTTTTCAATTTAGCCCTTGACGTCATCTCATTTACGGAATTGATGACGTGGCAGACGGAAATTACTGAAGTTGCTAATTATGTCATTTAATATGTTAAAAATTATTTAATAAAGCTACGTCAGTTGCCACATATTTTTTTTATTTCTTTCTCTTATTTTTTTCTTTTACTTCTTTTCCTTCTTTTTTTTTTCTCTCTCCTCTGTTCTTATGCTTCACCAGATTTCTTTCCTCTCTCCTCTGTTCTTATCTTTTTTCATTTTCTCTAAATCTCTCTCTCCACCACTAAGCTTGGACATTGAATCGTTCACCACCCAATGAAGGTGAGATTGAGATCGGAGAGGCGAGCTCGGCGAGGTGAGATTGAAGACGAAGCCAAGCTCACCACCCAGCGAAGACAACAACAGAATGGAAATCCTAGGCTCAAATCTACCAGCAAGCCGTTGAAGAAGCCCTCAATTCCGCCATCGAAGCCTCCATTTCCTCTGCTCATTCCCACCAATCCATCGTAAATGTCCTCAACTCTCATTTCCTTTTCTTTATTTTTTTGGGTTTGGTTGTCTAGAAAATAAAGGAAATGAAAATAAAACATTCAATATTTTCTGGAATTTATGATTGAGGCTGTTGGACACCAAACAAATGAAAATAGAAGAGATGAAAAAAAAAAAAAAAAAATTCGGGATTTTTGTTGACATTCTATGTGGTTGATGTGTAAATCTAATCTTGCTGTGTAAATGTGGGTTTTGATTTTCCTAGAATTTGAGAGTTGGGTATGATGCTTGATGTGGGTTTTGCGTGGGTTCCAGGTGTTTTCTTTTTGGGTTTGGCTATGATTTAGGCCACCGTGGACAATGGGGGAAGTGTTTGGTTGCTGGGAAAGTGGCTGGAAAGTGGGTGAAATGTTTGGTTCAAGGTGGTTTTTTTTTGGGGTTTGGTCGTGTTTCAGGCCACCGTGCATAGTGGTTGAAGTGTTTGGTTGATGGGAAAATGGCTGGAAAGTGGAAGAAAAAAAGAATTGGGGATTTTTTTTAATTAATTTAATTTTTTGTCTTTTTAAATTTATAAAATGAAATTTGGTTTTTTCTTTTTATCTGAATTTTTTATTAGGATGATTAAGTGTCATTTTTTAATACTAATTTAATATTTTTTTTAATTATTTTATTAGCCACGTCAATTTTTAGTGTAACACATTAGTATTCCGTCTGCCACGTCATCAATTCCGTTAATGAGATGACGTCAAGGACTAAATTGAAAGCGGTTTTAAAACACAGGGACTCAATTGAAAAGTTTTAAAATATAGGGACCAAATTGAAAACACTCTCATGATATAAGGACCAAAAGTGTATTTTTGCCTTATATAAATAAAACTATAGAGACCATTAACTAATGTTGCCCTCATCAATGTAAGGTCCAAATCTTAATCTTAAGCAATGTCGCATAGTTTGATGAGTCCCAAGAATTGAATTTGTGCCATGCATTTGACAACCTGACATCTTTACCACACACCAGATAATGACCCCTGAGTTTAGTTCGTGAACTTTATGCAAGTTTTTGTTTTTAGGCATTCTCAAAACTTTGCTTATGTTAACAAAACTTTATGATCTGATCAATGGGTTGAAGGATGAAATCATCAAATTGAGATGAGTATCAATTTACTTAATATGTCAAATGGGATAGCTAACTGATATGTTGCAATTCTTTTTCATCATACAAGGTGTAATTCCATTGATTGGTCGGTGACAGAAAAATAGATATCCACGACTTTACCTTGCCGCAATTTTGGACATACTAAATCGGGAAAGGTTGGCGATGTTGTCAATTGCTGCACTGCACGCATGCAAAGCTTTTGACAATGTTCAATTTCTATACTGTAGGTTTCACAACTTACTCTTGGAGCCTAATGATTGTTATTCTTTCTTATTTTCTCAAATGCTTCCCTGAAACCAAACACTTCGACAAACATATTTGACCATTTGTGCTCATTGTATTCACTTTGTGGAGTCACAAACTTGGCGATCCAAGGAAATCGGTGGCATTATAGTGTCGGCTCTTTGCTTAATAAAGTGAAAGGACAGGTCTGAGTTCAACTGCTCAAGCACAATTTTTTTCACCCAATACAAGGTTGTCCCTTCTGTCTTTAACAGCTACGAATTATCACAATGATTATGCTCTACGGGAAACGCGGCTTTGTATACATTCTTTGAACTCTCCCCTTATTAGCCAAGTTGTGAAACAGACATTCTATGAACTCTCCCCACTTAGCTAAGTCGTGAAACACATGCGAGACTTACAAATTAGAAAAGTCTTCTAATTCAATGATATTATTTACTCTCTTTTATAAGAAGAATCAAGATTCTAATCATCCTCTACATCTCTACTATTATAACTAGTGAATTATTTAAAAAATAAAGGTTGACAAGGTTTGGAAGTGTGAGCATCCAAGATGCTCTCATTAGTGCATTATCCACTCTCTTTCATTTATGACCCGATCCAGAACTCAGTCAACCCGTCCATTTGCCACCCCTACTCATGACTCATGAGCTAATTAGACACCCTTTGATTATCTAACCACCAATATATCATTCTTGTTGTTGAGGAGATCTTAACATAAAGATGTTTCATCCATGTCAAGAAAATAAAAATAAAAATTCATATGGCTCGGAAGATTTTAAATGTTGACCGTTACACAAAATAGGGTAAAATAAAATCATGACAAGGAAGTATAGTATTTATGTGGAAACTTAATATAATTAGTTAATCACTATGGATTCTAAGAATTTAAGAATAACCAAAAGATTAAATTAGAAACTTATGGATTTAAGATATAATAGTGTTAATAAAGTGACACCAACCTTTTTACTTTGTTTCATTATGGATATTTTATGGAGACGTTGAATGCAATTTTAAATAGTTAAGAGATCAACGTCAAGAGGTTGGCCTAGTGATTTCTAAAAAAACTCATGAAATTTATGAGAGCTTGGGTTCAAAACTCCTTACCCTATCTTGGGGCCAAGATCAACGACTCAAGTCACATGGAATGAATCTCAAGCACTTTTTAAATTAGTTTTTCCATGGGCTTGTTTTCCACAGCCAAGCCCATGGCACACACAAACTTGAAACCTACTAGGTCATGCATGACGGATCAAAATGGAATGCAATACTTAAAAGGTGTATACACCCAACAATATGTTTTTTTGACATACGAGATTGAAAGTTGCAAAAAGTTATTTTGGTTGTTCAATAAAAAAGTAAATTTTTAATTATTTTTTTAATAAATCTCATACGATGGCCGAGATGAAAATCGTCCATCTAAAAGTATTGCTGATCTCGGTCTGTCATGACCATGGTTCCAACACAAACACAAGGTCACCGCCCTTCTATACTAACTCAATCAATCCGTGTAAGCATGTACTTCAAGGGGACAGCACAACCTGATGCTGTCCCAAAATCGAAAAACCACATTTCTCAATCCATGGCATATGCCCTCTTCTTGCGCACAGGTATGTGTGGCTAGCATGGATACAAGGTGTCAACCATCACATGCAGCCACATACCTAAGGATATCTATTATCTAGCACAAGTTAAGTGGGTACAGGATCCAACTAATTAAGCTAAATGACACGTTTCGTGCATGCAGCGACATACAATTTCGAGCCTAATTGCCAGCACCAGAAACACATGGTATTTGTTATATGAATTGGAATTGGTTCACCTCACTCTTCTAACACTGTTGTGGGATCCTTAGGACTTAAAAGGAGTCCATAGAGAGAATATAAGGCAAGAAAGTGTAGCAGGCGTTTCCATAGGACACATATTTTTGGAATTTGCTTCATGATTTCGCAATGCCACAATGGTAAGCTGTCTTAACCTTCAATAACTCTTCAGTGCTTTTTTTCTTTCCTTCTCTCTCTTATTAAGCTTTTTACTAAATTTTGTTGTATATTCAGAGAAAAAAAAATGTTAGAAGAGTAGTACAGAAAAATTAAGAAACAGGTTTTTACTTAATAGAAGGAACTGGGCTACAACAGTGAATAGAAGATGTGAAATAAAGTTAATACGGTGTCATAAATAAGTTTAATAGTATATAGGATCTGTTCTTGGCTAATTCGGTTTGACATTGATTCTGTCATTTCATGTACAAAACGCGTCATTTCGCTTTGCTGGATCATGTACTGACTTATATACCTTGCATGGCAGCTTTAAAAAGCTTCATCTACCACACAGCCAAACATGGCCGACAATTTTTAAAATCGTGAAATTATCTCATGCTCATAACTCCTAAAAAAATAAAAATAAAAAGCTAAAACCCATTAATTAGATAGGTAATATCTTGTCTTGTATAATTTTTATATACAATCTCTCTCACCTACTCACATAAATGTGAATCCCATATTTATGAAGTCTATATATTTTTTTGTTTTATTAATTCGTGGATTTGAAATAATTAGATGTAAAATGTGACTTCATATTCATGATACCACAAATGTATTTTTTTATAACAAAATTCACAAAGCCGAAATTATCTTGGGTAGTTCATACCAAGAAATTTATACTGATAACTGTTCTTTAAATCCCCAAGATCCGATCCAAATTCAAGCTATGTGTTCATTCCTTTTTCTTTTTCAGTGTAAAGTCCTTTCCTATGTGGTTTTTCCTTTTTTATCTTTTTCAGTAAAGAATCATTATGTTGTTAGTTATTTAGATTAGTTGCTAAGTAAGGGAAACATTAAAGCATCTATAATAAGTGAGAATTGATATTTATAGCTTATATTAATCTGGAATGAACCTTACGAAGGACCGTGTAAAAAACATCAATTTACTTTTTATTTTGATATTCAGGGAAAAACAAAAACAAACAACAACTGTTTTTTCTTTTGACTGAACCAAAAATCAGTTCATAAATCTATGATGGCAACCATATAGTAAAAAATAATCCTAACTTATTCCTTCTTATAAAGTAAACACTATGACTAACATTAAGGAGTTAATCACAAATCTATACAAACAATCACTAACTAAATTATAGTTGAGATTAAATTATTAGATTTAATTAAATAAATAATTTTCATTTATGAATTTATAAAAATTAGATTCACTAACCTTGTTTTTGTAAAAAATCATAAATAATTTTTATTAGGAAGTAAATTATTTATATTTATCAGTTTATAAATTTAAATAATTCAATTTTAGATCGTAAACATATAAACACATAATTATATATATTCAAGTGATGATTTTGTTCACGAATATATTGTTATATTTAAAGTTAAATTGTGCTTTGAATTAACGATTCATTTATAACCCAATTTAGAAGTCCATTTTCATTAATTTAAAAATTACTCTCCACATATAGCAATCATCTGTTGCGCCCATTGGTGAGTGGTGAATACAGAATACTCTTGCACCTTTTGCTAAAGCTGCGATTGCACATAGCAACTTTTTTCCCCGTAAAGTCCCTCTCAATATGTCTAAAGAAGATGCTCTGTTCAGACTTTGAAATTTCAAATTAAATAGCTTTCTAAATTAGTCTACAATCTTTAAGAAGGAAAGAAAAAAAATATATTATATATATATATATATATATATATATATATATATATATATATATATATACATATATTATTTTAAACAACAATGTCACAAGACTCATAATCAAATAAGTTGTACTTTTTTTAACAACAATGTCACAAGACTCATAATCAAATAAGTTGTACTTTTTTTTATAACTTATGAAGTGATATATTCAATAATATATTATGATTAATGTAATATTATTTTTAGGAAATGTCATTTAAACTACAAGTTTACAAGGCTCTTAATAATATTAATATCAATTTAATTATATACTACTTAGTAATTCAAAAATTATGAAAAACATTATAAAAATTTATAATGAGATTAAATTTCTTGTTTTTTAAAATAAAAGTGATAAATGTAATACAATGAATAAGAAGTACATAAGTCTTATCAATCCAAAATCACTTACAGTTAAGTGTCTCCCTTATCTTTATCAAAAAAAAAAAGTGTCTCCCTTATCTCACAACTCACGCTTTGTACTGGAGTACTGGACTAGGGGTGTCACCATAATCCACAGTTCCACACCACAAATCCTTTTCTTTTTTGTCCCCCAAAAAGCCAATTCCTTGGTCTCTCTTTTCACCCCCAAACAAACAAAGCATTAGTTATTTTAATCTGTCACCCACATCCAATTATTTCGTTTTCATCTTTTTGGGGTGGGGCTGTCACATTTCATCTATTGGAATTGGAGTCATTCCCTTTTTTGTCCCAATTTTTTAATCACTTGTTGTTTGCTTGGATGGTTTTTGATCTTTAAGCTATTTTTTATCTGGACATTTATGGATGCTGGTGTTCTTGCTTTCTTCAAGATGGTCCTATAGATCTGTATTTTGGGTTGTTTGGTCTTGGTTTTTGTGTTTGTTTGTTCTGTATTTGTATCCTTTGTGTTCTTCAGTTGTTTAGTTTTTCTTGTAGTACTGTGTTTGTATCTTTTGTGTTGTATCATGTGCTTTGAATAAATATTTCTTATCTTTATCAAAAAAAAAAAAAAAAAAAAAAATTATTAGATCCAAATTTACACTCTAATTCATTTTAGCCATCAATTCATATACAACATCTTAAAATTTGATCTTTTTAGATATATCTATACTTTATCTAACTTATTTATTTAAAAAAAAAAAAAACTAATGAGTGATCTAAACAAATCAACAGTCTTATAATTAAGTGATGTTGTCTAATTTTTCTTATAAGTAGAATTATAGTTTAAATTCTCTATTTTTCATTCTTGAAACTATCGAAATCATCACACTCAAAAAAAATAATAATAATAATAATAAAATGTCTTGAACAGACCTTTAGATAAAATAATAGATGTCACGATTATAATGAATTCTAATCCTAACAATAAAATTCCTTTCGTTTTGCAATTTCTTGACCTTGTTCTTTGTTATTCCCATGCAAGGAACAAGTAAAATACTACAGCAGTTTCAACTTTTATCCCCCATCGGTCTGAGAGCTCCACTTATTTTATTAACCATCCTCAGAAGGCGCGGTCTCAAAATTTCAGGTATATTTGAAATTTGCTTAAAGACTATATCATTTGCTTGAACTGAAACATCTAGAATTTGCAAAAGATATTAGATTAAATGCAGTTATGCAAACTGAAGGTTTTTTCTTTCTAGTCTTGGGCTCGCTTGTTACTTGTTAGGATATATTAGTGGTTAATCCATGTCATACACAGGAAAATAGACAATTATTTCTATAATATATTATATAATATATAATAGAAGAAGATATGAGTGTTAAAATCAAGAATGTCTTACATCATGACAAGTGGCATTTCTATTTATCGTTTAAAATTCTCAACTGATACGTTGTTTTAAATTTTAAATTTCTCAAGTGGTATGATGCATGCGTTTACAAGAGCATTAAACGCACAAAAACAATAATTTTAATCGTTGTTAAACACTTTTAAATAAAAATGGATAATAACAAATTATTTTAAATAAATCTCCTACTACTAAAAGACATCTTAATAAAATATACTTCTCTAAGAGATATTAAAACAATTAGTTCAATTTAATGATTAACACCAATTTTTTTCACAAAATATTTTTTATTAAAAAAAATCAAATTGATTCTTCTATTACTAATAGACTTCTTTCAAATATTTACTTCTCTAAGAGAAATTAAAAACCAAACTTCTTTAAAAACAATGCCTAAACACAAAAATTTATCTTTAAATTAATTCATATTAGACTTTCTTCAAAAATTAACGACCAAACACCAAAACAAAAATCTAATACGGAAATTCTTTGAAAATAACAAAGAAAAAAAAATCAATAATTTTTTTTAAAAGCGGCAAACATAAAAAATCTATCAACAACAATTTTTTTAATAAAAATAAAAAATAAAAAGAATCAAACGATAAACACCAAATTTTTTTATCTATTTAACAAGAGCATTACTAATATGATTTAAATCTGCCAAGTGACACCATCCTTCAAAAAAATAACTAATATGATTTAAGTTAACATGAGGACTCACAAATTCAACGAAACACAATTCACAGGTTTTGCTTTCTTCGTAACAACAATCCCAACCAAGGTTTCTCTCTCTCTCTCTCTCTCTTCCTTTTTGATATTATGTGTTTTAGATTCAAGCACCATGCAGGTTTTTATATTCTTATTAAAATCATACAATCTTAATGCACTAGATAAATCATCAACTACTATAATTTTCATATTATTTCATCTTAGAAAATTTTATTTTAATAAAATTTTATTACTTTCTTGAGAGACCCAACTTTTAGAGATACAGTTTGAGATTAGTGAATTGAAAAACCGCACATGGTGCGGGTTAAATGCTAGTTATAATTAATAAAGAAAACATAACTTCTTCATAAACCCCAAATATATAAATTCAAATCAATGATATATTATTTGGGTAATTCAATAATACCTTTGTGGGTATGGTACCGCTAATAGATAAAATCTCACATTAATGGTACTAATATTACACATAATGGTAATTACCTTGCATATGGTAGTACTTACAATCACATTGATTGGTACCCTAAATTTTTATTTATTATTTAAATTTAATAAATATAAAAAATCATATAGTACCAACTACTAATATCACATATAATAATACTTATATCACATTTGATAGTACCAATTGAATAGGTATCATACCCACAAAAAAATCGTGATACGTATGAGTATGTACAATCAAATAATATATTTGATAGTAATTTGTCATCACCAACCCATTGACACCACTAACATGGAAGGGGCGGAGGAATAGAGTGATAGATGCAACAAAAAAATGATTAAACAACAAACAAATCAAAAAATCACTTACCAAAGGCTTGAGCCGGCAGGATTCTAAGTTTGTCTTACCAAATGCTTTCTTTGAAGACCATGTACTTCTAGGAGGTAGCCATTAGTAGGGGCGGAGCTAGAAATCAAATTAAGGGTAGACACCTTTTTACTAGGGTGGAGCCAAAATTTTAATCTTGTGGACACTATAATTGTAAAGTAGTCATGGACTACAAATAAATACGTAATCCTCTTCTGGCGTAAATGGTGAGTCCCACTAATTAAATTCATGATAGGATCCACCATTCTATGAGAGAGGGGATTAGGCATTTATTTGTAGTCAAGAACTACTGAATAATTTTCCTTATTTTTGGGACTGGACTGAGTTATGAGTGGACATAATGTAACTCCCTCCGGAGTGATTATTCAGTAGTCTCGGACTATAAATAAATGTGTAATCCCCCTCACATTAATGGTGGGTCCAACTAATCAAATTCATGGTGAGATCCACCACTTTGTGAGAGTGATTATGTATTTATTTGTAATCCTGGACTACTAAATAATTTTCCCTTCGTCATTACTTAAAATAAAAAATGTCCAACCTATTATTTTTTGAAGAAACATAAAATCATGCAACAACATTTAACAAAATTCAAAGGACAATGATGCAACTCCAACCCAATCTGAAGCATACAAGAAGGATCTCTATAGAAGGATATTTATTATCTGTTTTAAAAACATTTAAAAAAATTCATATTTCCATCTCCAACATAATTAGCTCACCGTCCATTATCAAAAAAAAAAAAAAAAAAAGCTCACCGTCCATTTAGATGGTATCATGTGACCTTAATCAGACATAAAAGCGGTTCAATGATTATAGCCGGTGGGGCAGCACCGCAGCAAAAAGTAACAACACGGTAGGTACTTGCATTTTACAAGGGAATCACGTCAATGGGATTTAGATTTTAGACTCCCTTTTACTGGTTCATTGGAATTGACAGCTTTTGAACAAGCTCACGTTTCGTTTACTTTCGTATTCATAATGTAGTAATTAGTAATACACCGTTTCTTATTACAAGTCATTCTCAAAGCCGGTTTCTTTTTCTCAATGAATGCATGGCCTAATCAATTTGGTGAGGGGTGAAGAAACTAGAGACGAGCAAGAGCTAGGAACATGGGTCGATCTTGTACTTGTTCCAAAACACTAGACCAAGGCCTTGACTTTAAAACCTAAATAAAAGTAGAATTGTATATTTCGTGTCTTGGGAGAATACGTGATAATTGAAAGTTTTGTATATTTCGTGTCTTGCGAGAATGGGAATGGATTCCCTCCAGTGCACTGGAGCACTGGAGGGAGCTAGGACGCGACACGTGTCCATTTTAGGACACGTGTCAGCCTGTAGCTCCCTCCAGTGCACCACTGCACTGGAGGTAAGCCACTCCCTGTGAGAATACGTGATGATTGAAACTTTTGTATATTTCGTGTCTTGGGAGAATACGTGATAATTGAAACTTTTGTATATTTGGAATGGAGAGCAAGGGAGGGAACCGTTAATAGAATAAACTAATTTTTTTTTTTTTTTTGTATATTCTAATCATTTTCTATTTTTCTCCTCTCTTCTCTCTATTCATCCCATTCCATCCGAACATAGAGTTAGGAATCCGTTGTATCCAAACTCCTAATAACAATCAACTCTGTTAGAGATACAATTTATTTTATAACTTATTGAAATGGTAGCTTATAAAGATTGAATCATTACTTTGTCACGGACTCACCCACTAGTCTATCATATTACTTTGGATTTTGCTAATGAATGCCCTGGTTGAGGGTACAGTTTAAGGTGCATTTAATGCTCAACTAATTAATATTTTAATACATTATTTAAAAAATAAAGTTAAATTGTACACATATTTAAAAGTACACAAACAACAACAACGAATTTGTGCGTACGAACTAATAAATTTTCAACAAGTATATTTTTCCTTTTTAAAAAACTCGTATTACAACTCATGATTGTATATTTATCATTTATTAACTTGTGCTCTTAAGACACTTGTTAGCCAAACTCTATTACTTTTATAGCTTTTGTCAACGAGCGCTCGAAAGTAAACGTTAAAATGCATTTAATACTCTTTTAAATTATAAATATATATATTTAAAAAAATTAAATTATACACAAATATCAAAAAAAGTATAAACAACCACTGAATTCATACATGAATCATTGTCAAGTATAAACAACCACGAATCTATTTTTGGATATCCTAAATTACCATCCCAATTAATGTGAAAACAAAAATTGTGAAATAACTTGTGAGATTTACATTTACTTGACTTTGTCATGAAAAATAGGTGTCACATAATTGTGAAATAACTTGTAAGATTCACATTTACTTGACTTTGTCATGAAAAATAGGTGTCACATAATTGTGAAATAACTTGTAAGATTCACATTTACTTGACTTTGTCATGAAAAATAGGTGTCGCATAATCTGTATCCTTGGCCTATAAGAATGTACAAGTGATGGCTCATGTTATGCGTATGTTTGTAAGTGTAACTAATTCTGTTCACACGCACGACAAAGAAGGGTGCAGCCATCTTGAGAAAGATAGATTCTCTGTCTCTCCTCTCACGTGCGTGTCACAGCCTTTGTTTTGTAGGTATAAAGCACAAAAGCCTGTAAAGACTCATTCTCCAACTCTCAACCCTTCACCATACGGAAGAGTTCAGCAAAGCCTCCCTGTTCCCTTCTGAAACTGGAGTGGTCTGCACACAAAGATCTCAAACCAAACCAAATCCCTCCAATGAAGGAACCAGTTCTTCAAAAAATGCAGACACCAGGTGACTTCACCAATGGTGGTGTAAATGGGGTCGGCCAAAAAGATGATTTTAACCCAAGTGCGCCGCCACCATTTAAGATAGCTGAGATCCGAACTGCCATTCCCAAACACTGTTGGGTCAAGAACCCATGGAGGTCTTTGAGTTTTGTTCTCAGGGATGTCTTGGTGGTCTTTGCATTGGTAGCAGCTGCAATCTACTTTAATAGTTGGGCTTTTTGGCCTCTCTATTGGATTGCTCAAGGAACATTGTTCTGGGCTATTTTTGTTCTTGGACATGATTGGTAATTACATAAATTCTTTGCCTTCTAATATCTTAAGCTTCTTGCTTTGCATTGGACTTATAAAGATGCTTTATTTATTATGTTTTTTTATTTTTCACTTACATTTACAATATTGTGTTTGGTTTTTGGATTGAACAGTGGCCATGGAAGCTTTTCTGACAGCCCCATTCTAAATAGCGTGGTGGGGCATATCTTGCATTCTTCAATTCTTGTACCTTATCATGGATGGTGGGTTTGTTATAACTTTCTTTGTCAATTAAGCATTTCACAAATTTTCACTAGGCATATGTTAAGATTGAGCTTTAAATTTGCTGAAATTTTAATCAATTACACTGCTCTTGAATCCTACAGGAGAATTAGTCACAGAACTCACCACCAGAACCATGGGAATGTGGAGAATGATGAGTCATGGGTTCCGGTATTGTCTCTGTCCTATTATTTCAAAAATATATATATATATATGCTCTTATTGAACAAGGAGCTAATGTTTTAATCTTTGATTTTAAGTAGTAAGTCTTTCTTCTTCTTTTTTGTCTTTTTTATTAGATGTCTGAGAAGGTATACAAGAGTATAGATCATACTACTCGAATGATGAGGTTCACAGTGCCTTTACCCCTCTTTGTATACCCATTTTATCTGGTGAGAAAGCTTATATTTTTATTGACCCTTGTTACTATTTTAGTTATAGTTCAAAACACTATCTGCTTGTGATAGTAATTAAGCAGCTTAATTTTGTTTATGTGCTGGATTATATCTCAGTGGACTAGAGCTCCAGGGAAGGAAGGCTCTCACTTTAACCCTTACAGCAAATTGTTTGCCCCCAATGAGAGGAAAGATGTGGTAACCTCAACTCTGTGCTGGTGTGCAATGGTTGCTCTGCTTATATGTCTATCCTTTGTAGTGGGTCCTATCCAAATGCTAAAGCTTTATGGTATTCCTTACTTGGTGAGTGAATTTTTTCTTTTGCCTGCTTTATAAAATTCTGTATAGTTCACTTTCTCTAATTGTAATGTGTTTATTTGTATCCACTATTATTCACAGATTTTCGTAATGTGGCTGGATTTTGTGACATATTTACATCACCATGGTCATGATGAGAAACTTCCTTGGTACCGTGGCAAGGTATTGATATGTAAACTGTATGATGCATTTGAAAACAGGCTTAATTACTTTTAACTTCAGAGGGGATTTTAGAATCTTAAGAAGAATTATTCAATTCAAAGGCTTCATTATCCTTTATGTTTATAATTTGACAGGAATGGAGTTATCTAAGGGGAGGGCTTACAACAGTTGATCGCGATTATGGAGTGTTCAATAACATCCACCATGATATTGGCACTCATGTTATACATCATCTCTTCCCTCAAATCCCACACTATCACCTAGTTGAAGCGGTATTTTCTCAATCACCTTTGCAAATAACATTGCCAAGTAAATTATAGTTGCATCATAATGAATCGATTCTTATAATGTTAATACTTACCTTGCAGACTAAGGCAGCTAAACATGTTCTTGGAAAGTATTACCGTGAGCCAAAGAAATCTGGGCCTTTTCCATTTCACTTATTTGAGAATCTAGTTAGAAGCATTAATGAAGACCACTATGTCAATGATTTTGGAGACATAGTTTACTATCAGACTGACCCTGAATTGTTTAAATCTTTTAAGACTAAGAGCAAGTCTGACTGATTATTTCAGAGCTCAATGGTACAAGGATGTGGTTAGTAGTTGTTTCATAACTCTTTCCCATTCAGAATTAGTCAATTGGTTTCAATGATAATTCTAGACATTCCAATTTATTTGCAAAATAATTGTAAGCTCTTCTTTTAGCCACCATGGGGAAAGATTTAACATTATGATGAAATTTTGAATAGTTATATTTGGATGAGAAATCATACACTTGCTCTAAGATTATTTTATACTATGATATTGATGCTTGAATGGAATAATTGGAAACCATGCGTAGCATCATGATGAATGCTAAGTGTTAAATAAAATATCCCCCTTATTATTTGGAAGAAATCCAAGGCCATGACATTAGGCTTGCACAATAAAGTTGTAACTGGCAAGTAGCATGCTAACGACAGTGGACCAATCTAACTTGCAACTAGCATACTAACGACAATGGACCAATCTGCTACATCAATTAACATTTTCTAATACTCAACTGTCGGCTGTCTAGTTGCTTTGTTCCATGCTTTGTTTTTCTGTGTTGGTGTTTGTAACTTTGTATCAACAGAAAATAAATGTTGCAGCAATGACCTTACAATTAGACTACAATAAAATCATATGATTCACCAAAAGGGCCTTTCCTCTCCAATCTCTTGCTCTTGCTGTTCAGTATTCTCCATTATTGGGTGTATAAAATGCCACGTGTTCCCTTGGCAATCCAACTGCAATTGTAGTGCCATGTCATTCTCCAGAACCAAATCTCATGTCCATGAGTCCTTCTATATATTAGGTTATGCCTTCTACTTTGTTTCTTTTGGGGAATAAATTCCTTATTTGAGAGTGTGACATTATATACCATCATTACGCGTCTCAAGTCTTTTAAGATATTACGCGTCTCAAGGCTTTTAAAATAATACATATCTTGTATAAGAGTTACATATAATATCTCCCTCATAAAAAGATAGATCTCACGCCATTCTACGCACTAATAATGTCAGTCATTACATGCTATAGAACAAAATCCCTTCTCTATAGTATCTATGCAGTTTGCAGCAAGTTACCACCGGTACGCCAAATCAAACCCAAATATCCATTTCCTCAGCATCAGCATCACCTCCTTTGGTTATTTTACCAAGGCAATAAAGACAGTGGGAAGAATATGTGACACCACATCGTGGAGAAGAGAATACTGAATAATAAGGGACGGCAGTGGATCCAAAGAACTATTCTGACATCTTTGTCTGAATGCAATGTGATTTGGTCCACTTAAACCCATGTTACATGAATAGTTTGCGGCCAAAATTCGTTTGCTATTAATGTACGGCCATGCTGTCATTGCCATTACCTCTACTTGTGCATATAGTCTTCTGTAGTGTTCACCTAAGAATAGTTGCCCAAACTGGTCAAGTTTTACATACGCCGGGCCCACTTCAACCACTCTGTACGACTAGTTTCAGTTGAAATTTCAATTTAGTTGAAAGTTTCCGGTTGAAGTCAGGTCTGGTGGTCTAGCTACAGCTTTTGTGCTAGACTCTTTCTAAATGTATCAACGCCGCTACCAAAAAGGCAAAAATATATTAAAAGTCGCTAACCAATGGCAAATGATATTTCCACAAAATGATTATTGTAGAAAAATACAAACTCTGCAGAGTCCAAGGAAATTTGAGGATGCATCAAAATTCAAACCATAAACAGGGGGACTTTTTTTTTTAATAATAAAAAAAAAAAGACTTGTTAGTGTGGTCACGGCCTGGCCCACTTAAACCTGGCCTGTGATCCACAAGTTCTATCCTTTGTGAAATAGACAATGTATTTGTTGTTACCTGAGATACTACCACATATCCATAATCCAAATATCTAAATCTCTGCCTTCCAAATATATGAATTCACATGTCTCATTATTTGTGGAGATAAGGGTAGAGCCAGAAATTTAATCTTAGGGCTATAATAATTGTGAAACTATATGTATGTTTCTCATCTATATATATAATTGTAGGTGAGAATTTTTTTATCAAATAAAGGAAAGACTAGTTAACACTTATGAAATATAATTCAGGGTAAAAACTGAGCCAACCCGAATTCTTATGAGACGGTGTCCGAACAATATTGAATCAAGTGGACTTGCAAAGAAGACAATGACACAAACACTCAGATGGCCTTGGTCAACCCAGTGGGGGGTGACCTATAACTCTCCGATGGTTTTGTTAGTAATCCCATAATCAAGATAGTGCATTTAAACTGAAATTATCACTCTAGAATGTTTTTTTTTAGGGAGTCAAAAGAACCCCTTATCCTCCTTTTTAACCCTATTTATACCCTCATACTTTAGAGATATTTCTTAATCCTTCCCTTATCCTTCTCTTCCTTCTTTTACTTTTTGCCATTAATGCTTGTTCTAATGTGCTATTTACAGTCCATTTTGGTTTAAATAAATCTAACATTTGTTTGATATTTTTCCTGGCATTAAATGCGGTATTCTGGACTAATCCCCTATTGCTTAATCATTAGCTCGGATACTCCAAACACATATTGATTGAAGCCGAACTAAATCGTAACATAACTTCTGTTCGATAATAATACAAACACGTGTCAGTGATTCTTGAGGTAAATTCTCCGAATTATTTTTCACCCCTCCAATAATTTATAGGGTTTATCAAAATAAGTTAAATTTTTTTGCGAAATAAAGGTTTTTTTTTTTTTTTTATACTGGGCAAAGAAACAAACAACTAAACATGGGAGTTAAAGTTTACTACATTGACAAAATGTTGAGTTTCTTGAATTGCCAAAGAGCTGGCTTCCTGTATGACAATATTGTGGACAGCTTTGAGGTGGATTTGGAGTCCATGAAGATGCTGGAGGCATTTCAAATCTGCAAAAAAGGGAGATAGCTGCCAAGAGTGCTGCTTGGATGACTGCCACATTTGCTCAATGCCTTTGCTATTGGTTAAAATTACCACCCTACAAAATCTATGTCTGGAAGCTAGGAGAGACGCCTCTCTGATTGCTGTCAGTTTGGCCATTATGATTCCCTGGGCAATAAAGGTTGGCAGACTATATATGCATACGTAAAGAGGGAAATAAATCTTAGCAAAAAAAGAAAAAGAAAAGGAGGAGGATAGACTTTTGGCCTTGATAAAATAATGAGGGTGTTAGGTAACTTAATCTAAAAATAATAATAATGTGGAGGATTAATCTGCTACATAACTACATTGAGGTTGATTATTGTTTCATTTAAGAATTATTTAATATGAAAATATTATAATAATATTAAAAATAAATAAAAATTCTTGTTTTTTCTTTTATACAAGTTATTATTAACTACAGGGAATGTGTTTGCCATAAAAAACAATAATGGAAAAGCTTATAGTAAAAAAAAAGGTGGGTATATGGGATGATGTGATGAAAGGAGTAATCAAGTGGGTCACATATATATAATTTATAATTCATAAAGTTAATTTTCAAATCCAATATATATATATATTGCATTTTTTTAGAATAATATTTTTAGGACTGGACTGAGTTATAGGTTGACACTTTTTAAAATTAAAGGTAGGCACGTGCCCACCCTAGTCACAATGTAGCTCCACCCATTGCTCAAATTCATCACAAGCAACCTATAATTGTCCACCAAAGTATAGCAAATTAAATTATTTTTGGGCTCATCTTTTGAATAAGAAGCTGCAAAAACTTAACAACCTTGGTCATCTTTTTTTTTTTTTCTTTTTTTTTTTTGATAATTTGATAGTTGAGGGAGAGAGATTTGGACTGTGAATCTCTCTTTTAGAGAATACCAAAAAGTTTCAATCAATTGAAGTACTAAATTTTTAGTAGTCATAACTTAACTTTACTCACTATTAATTAATGCAAGTTGTATGAATTGGTAGATAAAATAACCGTCCAAAAGTGGTTTGAAGTCCAAACGCTTTAAAGGCATGGCCTCGCCTTAGTGATCAAAATATAATAGATTAAAATCTTATCATTTGCATTAAAAGTTCTTTGTTTTTCTAAAGCATCATAGTTTTTGTAAGAGGATACGAACCTAGAATTAACATTGTTGTTGTTTGTTGGCATTAGAAAATAGTAGAGATGTCCATCGGCCTACCAAGCGTACAAAGAAAAACTCGGGGCCTGGGTCAGAGGATTTGGCCCGTAGGGTGAGCCCAGCTATCATCTTTCATAAATCTAAATAAACAGCAGCTAACAGGCCCAAGACGAAGTCCATGATAAACCCAGTTAGTCCAAACCTGCGCATGCCCACTGCCTCTTCTCTAGCTCTCTAAAGTAACCATTCTCTCTTTTCTTTTTTTGGTAAATTACACCTACATCTTCTAAGTTTGACAAAATTAAATTTGTTATATCCTATTTTCAATAAATGACATTCAAGTTCAAAATTCTTAAAATAATTCACATCGCACTCCAATTTTGTAGGTGGAGTATCAATTAATTTGATCATTTTCAGAGTGGAGTAGGAATTATTTTGGAGTGGAGTTTTATTTGTTAAAAATAAGGATATAGCGAGTCCAGTTTCGTCAAACCTCGAGGGTGTTATTATAATTTACCCTATCTTTCTTTTTCTTATTGCTTAGAAAAAAAAAAAAAAAAAAGAAGTGAAAGGGCATGGTGGGAATATATGAGCTCACCCTAACATTATTTTTTATAATTTTTTTCATAACTATTAAACTGATGTGTTGTGATTTGTGTTAATTAAAGTGATGTTAACAATGGATCCATATAAAAGTGATATTGTTTCAATCACAATTAATCATGTCAATAGTTCAAAAAAAAAAATTTGTGAAAAATTTGTATTCCTAATATTATTCGAACTTAATAGCCAAGAGTTTTAACTCATTGACATTTTTCGATTATGCTAATAGGGAAAACTTGAGTTCAAATCCCCTTTCCCCACTTTTTGTAAGAAAAAAGAATGTGTGAAAACTTTGTTTGTACATAAAAATAACTTTTGGGCCTATTAATAATATTGGGCCAAGTTAAGTTATTTATTTAAAAGACTAGATTTATTGTTTGGGCCTAAGTGAGATAAGTTACTTTATTTGAATAAAAGCCCAAAAGGTTAAGACCCAGTATTACCTCGAGGTTATGTTTAGATTGAGTTAAAAATAGTTATAAGCAGTTCGATCTTGAAAGAACTGTTAAGTAACAGTTTATTTATAATCTGAAAACTCATATGACAGGTGTTATCATCTCCAAGGAAGTTGCTATTTGGTATTGAACCAGATCTCTTGATGATTTGAAATTCAAAATAAAGAAAGTAACTGTTCAATTGAAGAAACTGCTGCTCGAGGAAGGTATAAATAGAATAAAAGAAAACAGTTACACTCCCCACGTATTTCTCTAAAATTCAAGAGTTCAATTGTGATTCAAAGTGTGTTTAAGAGTGTTCAAGTGTGTTTAAGTATGTTTTTAAGTGTGTTCGAGTGTAATTCAGTGTGTTTGAGTGCATTTAGTATGATTCCAGTTCGAGTGAGACATAGATCTTGCAGTTCGAGTTCCAAAAGTGTGTGAGAGTAACAGGAAACTTCTCCTTTTGTAAGTTTCTGTTATTCTTGTTCAGTTCGAAGTGTTTGTACTTGATTACTGTTTAATATAAAGATTTTGCAGTTTATGACTATTTACTGCCTTGTTGAATTTAAAATTATTTGCATCCGTGGAATATAAACAGTAACTTGTTATCCTGAGATTAAATTTGTTATCAAGTTTGTCTTAGAGATTGTTTAATACTAACTTTAACAGTAAAATTATAAGTAAATCAGTTAAGTGTTTATCATTGCTGGATCGAACCAAGTCCTTTATCATTAAGGCATAATTCGGACCAATCACACCCTTTTGATTTACAGAAGTTGGATAATTAATTAAGTAATCAGTTTGGATAAAACTGGATAAAGAACTTAATTAATTAGGAAATTTAGTTTTGTTCAAACAAACTTAATATAAGATTATGGAACTCAAAGGTTATATGTGTGAACTTTTGGTAAGAGCCTTTTTTTAAGGTATTATCTCATATCAATGGTACATTATGTAGAAATTTGTCAAAAATAAAATAAAAGTTTTACGTGGTTCGGGCCGTTCGGCCGACTTACATTAATAAAATTAAAACCTCACCAGTGGACCAGTGGTGTTACCGTTTTCATCAACAGCTCTCACCAACAAAATTAAAATCAAACACAATTTCTAGGGTTTTTTATTTTATTTTTCCAAACATTCATGTCATATATGTATTATGGTCTATAAGATCCCATCACGTTTATGTTTAAATACAAATTGAGCATATGATATGACGCAAAACACATGTGAAGGGCACAGTTTTTTTTAATTGGGTGCCTAAGAAGGATAATAGAATATATTGGGCATCTTAGGAATAGTTGTTGCCTTCATTTTGGACATGATGTCTGCAGGAAGAACTATCCTATCCAGAGTTCAGAGGGGTTGGAAGCCGTGCCCCAAATCCCAATACAATTACCAGTGTGCAAGAGTTGAAACTTGAATAGTTTTAAAATCCATTAGTTAAATGTGTCAAACAGTGGATTTCGTCATAACACAACCAGCTAACAAACTCAACAGCAAAAGATACATAAGTCCAAGCCTTTTAAGTTTTAATATTTACTTTCCGAATCCCCAAACAACAAAAAAGCAAATGAAGACATAGCCGCAGAGTTTGTCGTTGGGGAGCATTGCAAATTTGCATTTGTCTTTGCATCGGCCTTCAGTTCCAATACTACTACTCTACTAATTGCTATGCCATCTCTCTCTCTCTCTCTCTCTCTCAACAAAATTATTGGGCCAGGGTTACGAATCCAAATTTTGTTTGTTGCTTCGGGTGAACCAAAACCTCTTAATTTGATAATGGACTACTTCAAGAGAGTTTAGACCTCCTAAACAAGCTAACGCTTGATATCTTTGATAAATATTCTGATTGATTTTATTCTCATTAGAGGTGGGCTTTAAATAGCCAAGCAATTACAATCCTAATCAAACACATCAACTCCTAATAACAAGTCCTACTTAACTTTTAACTCCTAACAATGATAAATCTTAATCAAATATTAATTCCTAACATAGCAATCCTAATACAATCTAACATGTAGATTGACTTCAAGTAACACCGTAACAGCCAGTCTCGGACTACAAATAATCATTCCTCTTATATGTAAACAAAAACATAACCACCTCCTCTTTTCCTCGTAAATAAAATTATAAATTATTTAATAATCCTAAATTACAAATAATCATTCCTCTCATTAATAAACACAAATACAAACACAAACACCTCCACTTTTTCTCTCGTGCAAAAAAAATTAATCTTCAGGAGTACAAATAATCACTCCTCACACAAACACAAACACAAACACACTGAGAAGTGCTCAGTTTGAACAAACAACGACCAAAAAGTCAATTTCTGCGGCTGCAAAGCGCAAACCCATAAGAATTGGTACCAATCCCTCTGGACCCCTCTGACTGTCTGAGTCTGACAAACTTGTAGACATCTCCATCAGGTCTTTTCCCCACCTACCCAATACTTGCACATGATCTCAATCCCAATATTAAAGATCATAAACTCCTAAAAAAATTCTACATTACACATACGATACACAATTTAGGCAAAATCTAAAGCAAAACAAATCTCTTTTTCTTCCTTTTTAAGATGCTAATAGCAGTGTTATTATAACGCGCCCTAAGAGCGCGCTGCATGTTTTTGCTATCACCACTTGAAAACAAATTGTACAAATTGACTTTACAACGCGCGTGGCAACATATTCCTGAACACTCCTATGACTACTTAGCTAGTGGCCACATTCAAATGCAAAGCCCGCCACCTCTCAACTCACACTCTCTTTTTAGACACTCTTTCCTTCTTTTTCCTCCTATCATGGAACAAAATTCAAATCTCTATTTCTTTCCATTGCTTTTTTCGTTGTGAACTACTATTCCTTTTGTAACTTGAAAGTTGAAATCCCATAGACCCAACCAACTCACTGTTCGCTTTCAAAATTCTTTCTTTTCTTTTTTTGTACCTCCAACATGAAGTTTTTATCTTCTTCTCCTTCTTTTTCATCATCTTCTTCCACTACCACCACTTCTTTTGATACTAATATGTGCAATTCAAAGAGTGCCACAGCAGGGTGTCTAGCTGGCATCTTGCGCAGAATTCTGTGCTCTGGTAACCTTCCTACACACCCTTCAGATCAAATCAAAGAGGCTGATTCAGTGGTATGTGATAAAGATCAAGAATTGAAGGCCAAGGAAAATATTGAGACTTTTACCACTACTCCTGGGTTAGTGGCAAGGCTTATGGGTTTAGAGTCAATGCCAGAGACCAACTTGTTGGATGATTCAAACCCAAATTCAATTTCACGTAGCCGATCCATGAATTCAGTGGATCACTTGGTGGGGCTTGATCAAATGCAAGGGCAACATCGAAGGGTCAAATCCACATTGTCATTCAGAGAGATGCCAACCTTTCTCGAGCTCGAAAATGAGAACTTTCTTATACTCAGCTTTGAAAATGGAGGTGAAAGTAAAGAGTTAAGATCAAAAGGGAGGAAATCTGAACTGGGTTTTGGAGAATTTAAGCAAAGAAGGTCAGGAAGAAGTAAAAACAGAGAAAATAGAACAGAGAGGGTGTCAGAGAAGAACAAGAAGAAGAACAACAACAAAGGAGATCACGAAGCCAACAAGAAGGCTTTAGTAAATGATTTGAATGTGAATGAGAAGCTGAGTAAGAGAATCTCTGACAGTGAGCCTATTGAGCAGGTATGCAATAATGGCAAATACTCAACTATTACTATGTCTCCTACCAAAAACTCCTATGAAAAACCACATGTTGCCTCGGAAGCAGTGAAAATGTCCAAACCTATTAACCACAATGAAGTCTTCAATAAAGGAAAACCAAGGAGGAGAAGGAAGAAAACAAGTCCATGTTTGGTTCAAATGGTAGAATCAGATTGCAGCTCCGAAGATTCAAGCCCGGTTTCTGTTCTTGAGTTTGATCATTTCCTTGTTGATCCTGAAGTTTCAAGATCAGGTTTGTTACCTCTTCTTTTTTAAAAAGTACAAGGTTTTTTTTTTTTTTTAATAAATTAAATCATGTCAGTTTGTCTACCTTTAAATTTTAAATTTGTAGAATTATTTGAACCATGAAATTAATCTGTTTCAAATGTAGGTGATTCTTTGCCATGAAGTACTTGTTGTATTAACTTTGCTAATTAATGAACTTTTATGTCACATACTGCTGCCACTAACAGAAACATTTATTAACAGGAGAAGATTTGAGTTTGGCTGATTCAAAGTCACGAAGGAAGTTATCCACTGAGCTTGAAAATTACAAGCAGCAATCTCCACGAAAGGACAATAATTTGATAGGTGATGAGCTGAAAACAAAGAAAATTGAAGGCAAATATCATGGAACAAGGAAGAAAGAGTACCACAGCCAAAACTACATGGAAATTTGGGGTGAAATTCTCACTCTGACTGGGGCTGAGTTGGTTGGATCAAATTGGGTAAACAAGGGAATGTGGAAGCATGAAGATATTGGTGCAAATATTGAGCTGGAAATTCTTGACCGATTAGTAGACGAGCTGGTAGGTCAACTAGCTGGACTTCCATGAAAAATTTGATCTTGTAAGACTTTTACAACCTTTGTAAATTCCGCATTTACAATAAACTCTACAAAGAAACCTCTTTTTTTTTTTCATTAGTTCTTGCTTTGCTCAATCATGTAGAAGTGAATTTGAATTTAGATTCTCTAATCCTAGACAAGGTCACTGTAGTTAGTAATGTATCAAAATGAATGAGAAAGAATTAGTTCTTAAATTATTATTGAATATGATTGCAGATTGCTTGTGATAATTGGCATTCACTATACGTTATGAAACAGGCCTATTGAATTCAAATCCAAACGTGAGTGAGTTCAAAATCATTCATAGTGGCCACATGTTCTCACGTTCTGTGAATCCACAATCATTCCACAATTAAAGGATATTGTACCTTAATCCTTTATCTAATCTTGTTCTTTCACTATCTCTAATCCGTACTAGGCATGTTTAGAAAGCCACCACCCAAAAAGCACTCACTCCACTAAACTAATCATTAGTATGATTTCACAACTAATGATTATTGTATTTATTAAAGTAATTAATAACGTCTCTTTTGCAAAGTTGCATGTGCAATGGATGTTCTAAGTTTTTCTCTCCTCTCCAAGCAACTTCTTTACAAAACTCAAATAAAGTACAGAGAGTTAACTTTTTCAATAATGCTACAGGTACAACAAAATTCATAATTAATGAGGTGTCAGATATTGATTCATGTAACATTATTTTTACATGACACTTTCACTACATCATTTTTCCTATATGCTAATTATAATCTACCACTTCAACAATTATTAAATTTGAACCAAGGGTGGGAAATCAGTTTCAGCATCGTACTATTGGATATGCAGGCCAGGTGGTCGCTTTTTGAAAGAAACCAACACCAGGAGAAATGAGAATAGTCACTTTATCTTGGAGAAAAAAGCATGTAATCACTCCAAATGAATCCAACTTCCTTGACCAAATAAAAGTATTCCCACCTAAATGTTAATGGCAAAGCAGGCAACACTATTGACTATTAAGGCAGTGCCCTGGTGAAGCTTCAAAATTTTTTTTTTTTGGGGGGTGGTGAATTCATTGTGATTCAGTTGGTAGGAATGTGGAAAAATGACACAGGTTTTCCTGGATGACGACCTACTCTTTTTTCTTGTTCCAGTGCTTATGCCACCATCTCGTATACCTAACGAGAAAAGTTGGTTTAAAGACACCAAGTAAGGTTACTAGGACTGCCTTTTGTTTAGTGCTTAACATTCTCCCTATCTTATCACAAAAAAAAAAAAACATTCTCCCTATGGAAAATTATGCAACCTTTCGCCTTTTGAATGCCGAAAGTAGTGTGCAAAATTCAAAAAGGTAATAGGTAGGCAACAGATGCAAAAGTTGAGAAAAAGGATAAGGAAATAGAGGTGGAAAAATCTTAAGCTCCAGCTAGAAAGTTGAAATGAAACTAACATCCATTTTCACTTGGTTCCAGCTAGATATTGTAGATGAAAGCTTTTAAGTTGATAGTGAAAACTTTAGGAAGAGTCATTCCACATAGTAAGAACAAAAGGTTAAATCACTGTTATTCAGAGAAAGAAAGCATCACAATCATATTGATATGAGATACATGATTAATTGATCAAAGTAACAACTTGTAATACATCCCCCACCAACAAAATATAACCCATTTAATTGGTATGCCTACAATTTTTCAATAGCTAAATGACATATGAAGTATTTATCAGCATCTCTAGTCTCACCCACGAAAGATCCTCAGGCTTCACACATCTTTCTACTTGGGATGAATATAGAAACTCAAATGAAAACAAGAACCAAATCAAGAGAAGAAGAAAAAAATTAAGACCTATTATTATTCTTAAGAACCTAATATTTGTGTGAGCAGAAACCTTTCATCCTGCCCAACTTCTTTGATTTCTCCCTTGGGGAATAATCTTTTTTCCCCTTCTCCAGTCCTTCCACCTAGATATGATGAATATCAATAAAGATTCAAAAAATGGCAAAAAACTAGTTAAGAGATTAAACTAGTAGCAATTCTGGGGGTTGCACATGCTTTTATGCCACAATCTGCTCCTGCTCCATGTACAACTGCTCCACCCAGGCTGGGAGCATCTCCGAGTCTCCAGTGTCAAGATGACACTGCTGTTCCTTCTCAAAATTTAACTGCCCCGGTTTTACGGGCGGGGCATCTTTCACCAGGGACTGAACCCAAGAGACATCCGGCTCATTGACAGTTGCTGGCGCTGCAGCTGTTGCATAGCTACTGCCATTGCTTCGGAACCCAAATGAAGCAGATTTTCTCAGCTTGTTATACTCTTCTCCCTGTAGTCCCCAGTCCAATTTTCCATCAGGGGAGCCCCAATCTGAAAAGGCAGAAGGCCTTACAGAAGAACAAGCACGAGGCGAAGAAACGCCAGAATGACGATTCACAGCACTTCGCTCAATGAAGCTCTGGCTCCGCGTAGCAAAAGCAGCTGACCTTGCAGTCATAACATTGGCTGCTGCTGCACTAGATGGGTCAACGCCAAAGGATGGTGATGCCCTCACAGGAGAGGATGAAAGACCAGTCGAGTAGCTTGCCCGGAGCTGCTGGTTCATGTTCTGGCGCATCCCAGTAGGAGATTGCAACTGGGGTGCTGAAACATCCAGTGAAAGTCCCTGTAATTGAGGCAAAAGGGCAGGATCTAGAGATCCAAAAAATTCATCAAGGTTAGTAGGCTTCACTCCTCCAAGCCTATTCAATTCCCCAGTTCGATCACCGAATGAGGGAGCGAAAGCTGAAGTATTGGACAAGGGACTCTTCCAGCCAGATGGGGAGGAGAGACCAGATATCTCATCCATCAACTGTTGTTGCCTGCGACGATTACTTTCACGGCTAAGCAATTCAATTTCGAAATCCATATCTCTAGCACTTAGAGCAGCTTTCAACCGGCTACCAGGAAGCTGCAAGGCAGGGGGCACAAGACTAGACTGGTTCTGCCACATGGTTCCACCCATAGGAGAAGTGGCTCCAGAGGGAGTCATGGGTGGTGTTGAGCTTGATGGCATCATCCCAGACGGAGAACCAAGGGCAAGTGGGCTGAGTGACCCCATGTCCAGCTGAGAAGTGTTAGCTGAGAAAGATCTAGGAGAAGGCACTGCAGAACCCGTGGAAGCATACAGAGGGCGAAGCTCTTCTGGCTTATGAGCAAAGAAGCAAACCCTGCGGGTGCATCCTGTCTCATCCTTACAGAGACGAGTACGATACTGAGCAGGGTGAAGCCAACACTCAAAAATACCATGTGCATACTCGCAAGCATCTCCTTGCCTGCACGACCCCTTCCTGAACTCAGGGCAAGGGACACAACTATAATGGTATTTCCTAGGATCACGTCGCCGGGCATTTTCCCCAGGATGAACAAATGGACACTCCGTCCAGTCATGCGAGTAAGCCCTTGAGCAAGGCTTGACCTTAAACGTATACATTCTAAATTCATCTGTGCTATAAACCCCATTCTTGATATCCGGAAGAGAGAGATCAACCGGATACTCTTTCTTCTCAGTTGCATCCTTTGAGACCCGAGGCGATAAAGTCTCTTGCAGTTCTTGTCCTTCCATTTCATCACCAATATGATCAGGCAGACCAAATGGTTCCTCAACACCACCAAAGCCCTTCAGCATGACCTCCAATTTTTTCTTCCAAGAATTAGAGGCCGAATTCGAAACTGGGGCGATCAAGTCACCAGGCCTTTTTCCATCAGCATCAAGAGAATAAACATCAGCAGAAGCATCAAGCAAGAGCTTGACAACCTCAGCTGAAGCAGCAGAGCCCCCAGCAACAGCACAATGAAGTGCAGTGGCTCCATCCGAACCACAAGCCCTATTAACATCGACACAACCAGTTTCAAGTATATAATTCAGCACACCCTTGCTTCCAAACATGGCAGCAATCATGAGGGGTGTCCTCTCGTCAAACCCCATCTTCTTTGACCCATTTCCTCTCCCATACCACAAGCTTGACTCATCAACATCAATACCCTCTTCTTCCACAGCACTTTTGAAACGAGCTAAATCATCGGAGGCCGATAATTCAAGCAAAACCGAAAAACGAGGTTGCAAACCCTCTTGTTTCTCAAACCCACCCGCCATGATGAAACCTGCTTGAGAAGGTTTCCTCTGCGGACCAGTGCACATGGATTTCCCTCTCTTCTTAGGCCTCCACAAAGTCTCTTTCTACAAAATTTATAACAAATACAATATTCATAAATGATATTCCAGAATTCACAAACAAAGAAAAGAGCAAAATTAGAAAGAAAAGCTGATCTCATAGAAAAGTACATATATGCAGAGAGACATAGAGAGAAAGAGATAAAGCTCCACTCTTTGATGAATAATCTAATTAAATATACAAAAAATCCAATCTTCTACTCAATACATGAACAAAAATTCAATCTTCTACTCATTTAGCCACAAACTCATACAACTATAACCCAAATTCAACCCAATACAAAACAAAAATCTATTACAATCCCAACAAACACAAGCAAATATTTTCACACATGAACCAAAAAGCCCACTAAACCCACCAAAACCAAAAGACCCAAACTTTAAAATGACACCCTTTTTCTCACATTTTCTTAGCAACCAAGCAGAATGCTTCAATTATCTACAAGACCCAAAAACCCAATAACAGAATTCATTGAAACACCAAAGCTAAGTATCAATAAGAGCAAAATAATACCTTAGAATATCAGAAATGGCAGAAGCAGCAAAAAGCACAGAACCCCAACTAGTCACAACTCACGCCTATTAGTATTTCCTCTGCTTTTAAGTAGTTGTTCACACAAACCCAGCTAGAGAGGAAGAGAAAGTAGAGGGAAATAAAAGACAGAGAAAAAGACTTTTACCCTCTCTCTCTCTCTTTTGCTCTCTCTATTATATGGGGCGCTGGGTCAAAAAGGCAAGCCTGCCAGTGCCAAGGCTACCTACGCTCCTCCTTTCCTCCATGTCCCACTTTTCTTTTCTTTTTTTAATATTTTTTGTTTTTTATTTTACTAATATCTTAAGGATAATAAATTTTTAGTCATAAATTTAATAAAAAAATTTAAAATAATACATACTTGTAAATAATTTATTGATTTAGGTTCACAATTCATTAGGATCTAATATGTATTTTATTGATATTTGTACATGGCTTGAAATTAATTTATTTTAAGATATAAAAATCATTTAAAGAGTATTTAATACTATTTTCTTTATAATTTGATAATTAAAAATGGAGGAGTTGAATTATGATAATGTGAGTTGAATTAACATTATTAAATACATATTAACATGTGCTTTAGAACACTTTTTAACAAAGGTTTTATTTTGAACAATTTATGGGTCAAATTTAATTTTATCCAAAATTATTAAAATTTTCAAATTAATTTTTGAAATTGTAAAAGTCTCAAGAATTTTTTTTTTTTTGGACTAAAAATTGAAGGAGGAGAATTCAAATTGAAATCCATGTTCTCAAGTCCCAATAAGGAAGACCATAAAATACCACTGAGTAGTCTTGATATTAACTTTGCTCTACCTTGCCATCATAATGCGAATGCCAATCACTAATGCCCTTGTGATGTTGCCTTACTTTTACTTTTTGAATTTTTGGGTATATACTATGACAGATTTTGTTCCAACTCTGTATCTGGCCCTTAATTAATGAATTCTCGAAAAAAAAAAAGAAGAGAGAGGACATTTTAACACTATATAGAGACCCATGAATCTAACATTTAAAAAATAAAATACATAAACAAAATTAGTAAATAATATTGACTTATCTAGTTGTTTTTTAAACATCAAATGCTAACCTACATCGGGGTTAATTCACTAATAATTTGGAACTAATATTCAATCATCAATTTAATCTAGTGTTAGTACGACTCATAATATGTATCTCAGAAAGTATAAGTTATGAGTTTCACGCTTCATGACAGAAGATATTTTTAGAGCCACTTCCAAGACTATTATACTTAATAATTATTGAATATATATAAGAAGAAGGACTATTTGTATTTATGAGATTAGTAGGAACATAATTTCAAATTCCCATATTAAATAAAAAATTAAATAAAAACCTTCATTTTAGCCTTTGTTTCTTTTGAGGGTGTAGTACTGAAAATGAAACTCAAATGCACATGCAAATGTACAAATGAAACCCAAATGTGAAACCTAAAAACCAAATTCAAAAGCAAGGGGGCCCACCAGTGCATAATATCTATATCTAATCGCCACAGAGTGAGTAACAGCCACGTGTCAATAATCCAGTAGAAACAGCATCACCAAAGTAGCGATATTGATATCCCGGATTTTCACGCGTTAAGCAATCTTTGGCGCTTGTGGATGACGTGGACGAAGCTGCACCGTCATCATGTTATATTTCTTTTATTTTTTAAAAGTTGTTCCCAACTAGTAATTCCGTTCGTCTACTCAATTCTTATTACCGTCACGGGCTGTCACTCATAAAATCAGTGAATGTCCTTTAGATAGGAGGAAGTTGAGGTCTCGTTCTTCTTTTTATTGACCACGGTTATGATGTTTATTTGTCTGTCATCTTGGGGTTGTGGATGGTTTGTTAGGATATCAGTTCTATATTTCAGTGCGGTGGATTGGGCAACAAGGAATTCTTGAAGCTATCGACCTGACCAGGCAGTTGCGATGGTTTCTAGAATGGTCTGAATAATTATCATTTTTTTTTTTTTGTCAGAATAAACTATTTAAGAGCACTCACAGTAGCCTGTTCAAAATTTTTGTCAATTGGGTTCTAAAAATCCCACTTTTTCTTGTTTAGCTAAAGTACCACTACACTAAACTCCCTATTTTAACATTACTATTCCATTTTTTAATATATTTATTTTTTTCATAAGTCCCAAAATACCTTCTTTTCTCAATTTTTTTCGTCTCTCTCTCCCTCTGTTCCCGTTCCCCTCTCTTTCTTTGTTTTTTTCTTTTTTCCTTTTTTTTTTTCCCACCACCCACTTTTATGATGTTTCATTTTAGTTTTTGATTTTTTGACACATGTCCATTTTCATCCTCATCCTTATTTAAAAAAAAAATATATATATATATATATATCTCATCAAATTAAAGACTGTTTGGAAATTACTACTCTCCTGAAGAATAAAAGTTGCGTTGGCCAAGAGGAGAAAACAATTTGTAAATGCGCTTTTAATTAGCTTTATTGCTTTAATTAAAGTGTCATTAATCATTCAATACTAAGAGTACAAAAAATGTATACTCACTCCACTCACATGAATGATGAGTCTCACTAATTAAATTTATGTAAAACCTATAATTTAAGTGAGAGAAAGACGTACACCTTTAATATGTTCCGGAAATATGATACTATCATTATAACATGGATTTTGTTAACTAGTGCCCTTAGGGCAATGGTTAAGGAGCATTAAATGATTGCACTTTACGGGAAATAGCGAACTTTTAATATTAAAATAATAAATAAAAAGACTAAAATACCCTTAAAAGTTATTTTTGTATTAAATGGAAGCATTAAGTGGAAGCATTAAATGCTTCCTTAACCATTGCTCTAAGGGCACTCGTTAACAGGACCCTTATAACATTTAAGATAGGTATTGAAAAGCAAGCCTATTTTAGGACCCTTATAACATTTAAGATAGGTATTAAAAAGCAAGCCTATTTTTTATCACATGTTCAGGTAGCAAGGACCTTTTGTCATTTATTAGTTGTGCTAAAAACACCTCTTCTTCTTTTGCCTGAATGCTCAAAGCACTAATTAATGTCATGCTGTAATATAAGGGTCCGAAAGCCTTAAGGGAATAGGTTAAGATGTATTTAATACTCAATTATGAGCATTGATACACCTTTTTCAAAAAAAAAAAAACTATACTTGTCAATATGTAAGTGCAAATACAAATTTATCATGATTGTCTCTATTTTTCTTTATCTAGGCACACAATTGGACTTTATTTTTTAAAAATATATAAAAACATTATTTAATGGAGTATTAAATACACTTTAATCTATGCTCTTAGGCCTTAGCTCATATGTTAGCAAAACCCTTAATACAACCATGACATTACAAATAATGCAATCACTTTGGGGTTGAAAGTTTTTTCTTTGGTTGGGTTTGAATATAGGATTTGTGTTTATAAATTTGATTCACTCATCATTTTACTTCTTCGTCCAAAAAAAAAATCCAAAAAGAGTGTCACTTGTGAGCATGTGGTTTTACTTGGCTTGCATGTAGAAACAACTAGTTGGAAGCAATAGTTTCAAAGTAGGGTAGTAGTTTTCTAAAATAAATTCCCCAAATCACATTAAAGAGCCTCTCTACAAGGATATTACAATTAGAAACATCCTCGTTAAAGAAACTCCTTAAATCCTTGATGGAAAATTACATTATGTACATGTAGGGTCTTAGAGCATTCGCAGCCCACAATGCAAAACCCAAATTTCGTTAGAATAGATGATACTGTTCATAAAATTTCACAAAAAACACTCTCAACCGGTGTTATAAAATAGCATTTTGTTTTACACAATGCTATAGTAGCATCTATTTTTACACGTTACTGTACAAACTTGTAAACTTATTTCTCATTTTTTTATTCACTCTTTCTCTCTCCTTTTCTCTGATCTGCCTCTTTCTCTCTCTCTCATGCAGTGCTTTGCTCTTCCTCACTCATCTCTCTCAAACTCTTCCTCACTTATCTCTCAGACTCTTTTTTTCTTCCTTCTCACATTTTTTTTTTGCTTTTTGTTTGAGAAGGAGCTGCCAGCGTGGGTTTCGATTTTGCAGCGGGTCTAATGGATGGGTTTCGATTTTATGGGTTTGTGGTTATGAGTTTGCCGGCGTGGGTTTGTGGGTGTGGGTTTGTCGGCATGGGTTTGTGGTAGTTATGGGCTGAGGTGGGTGGGATTTGGTGGCCATGGGTTTCGGGGTTCGGTGATGAAGGTTTTCCGACTTTGGGCATGGGGTGTGCGATGGATTTGGGTTACTGGTGATGAAGGAGTTCCGGCGTGGGGTTGCTGGTGATGGAGTTCCGGCGCGTGTGGCGTGGGTGTGCTGGGTTGCGTGAAAAAATATTATAAAAAATAAATATTTTATAATATTTTAATAAAACGTATTGTAAAATAGATAATGAGATGTGAGGTGTTTTGTAAAAGTTGGTATGTAAAATAGAAAAATAGCTTTTTGAAGATGTAAAATAAAGAATGGATGGAAAATGGGTTGGGAATGCTCTTATAGTTAGACCATATAAGAATATAACTACATTCATCTTTTAAAACGAAAAGAACATATATAAATTATCAAAATAAAAGAACATATATATATCTCCAATAGCTGAGCATTTGAATTCATTATGGTGGAGTCAGGAGTGACCAGTTAATTCAACCACTACATTAAAGGCTTTGAATTAAGTACACCATTATTTAGACATTTACTACCATTGTCAGTGCTTTTTCTTGACGGACACTTACATGTAGGGTCTCAATTCTCATATTTCATACTTCACAGTTCTTTCCCATGTCAAGTCAAATTGGTTTTTTCTTCATCTTTAAATTCCTTGATGGCAATAAACATAGACAAATGTGGTAAATTAGTATATTGTTTGATAAAAATAGGAACATATAATTTCATTTCAAAAGGGACACACACAGAAGAAAAAACAAATCATATGGTATATGTTTAATAAATAAAAATATTATAAAGATGAGCTAGGAATATCCAATTAGTGACTCAGTATTTGAAGTTTAGGTATAAGACAAAGAGTATGGGACAGCCAATTTTGAATGGATAAAGCATGGATACTTCAAAGAAAGCTCGGCTGACCCCTCTTCTCATTATCTTAAACTATAGGGCCAATGTGATATATAAAATATGATTTTTAAATAGATGGGTCAAACATTTTGAACGGCTTAGATTGCTCAACACAAAAGGTCGATTGACTGAACCCGTCAAGGTTGAGAAAAGTCGACGGTGTGCGATTAAGTAGGACCCCACCAAAAAGCATAAACGACATCTTAGATCGCATATAATATAATAGTGGATTGTGACCTATGACAATAACATATGCACTAGAGAGGCATTTGATGTCATTTTCATGGGTGGAAAGATGCATTTCATGTCCATGATGATCACAACACTATCAACCTATCCTACTATCACTAGATTCTCGTTTAATTTTGGAAAAAGAAACTTGTTTGGCTAGTCTAAAGACTAAAAGAGAAACAATCAAGTAGGTTTATGACTATTCTTTCTATAATGTTTTTGCTAAGTAACATTAATATATATTAAAATTGAAGAACAAACAAAGTGAAGATATATCATCTCACTCTCTTGCAAAATTCTTTGAAAACAGATATGGGGGAACCGAGGACAAGGAGATGGGGATTCTTCTTTCAAAAAACAATTAAATAATTAGATATCCAACCAACCAAATTATGGGCCAAAACATTGTTCACTCTAAAAACATGATTTACCGCCCAAAAATTCACAAACTTTAGAGTCTAATTGGGTCTATGATATTCAAAGCATCATCTTCCATAATAAAGTTTGTAAACACACCCTCATCCATACTGACTACTGCAAAAGAGTGCAACCTTAGTTTCAGCCCATAGAGAATCATCGGGGCCAATATTCTTCACCCAAATATTTAGCACTTATGATTTGTGATTTATGCACACAGGTACTAACAACATTTCTTATTTACTATTCCATGAGGAGAACCATCCCAAGCACATTGACTTATCTTTCTCACTTGCGATGATTCCCATGCCATCTTATTGTTGTTATAGTATTACTAAGTTTTCATATAGGGACATACTGTAATGTATTATTGATGGCTTTAGTTGTCATAGTATTACTAAGTTTTTGTCTTTTTTAATTTGGAGGTGATAAAATTAGAAAGGAACAAGCCATTCGTTGAAATAGAAAAACCTTTCAGATCAATCTTTAGACTCAGTTCGGTCAAGACAGAACTGGTCCATTATGTTCGGTCTACTCCGAATAAGACAATTGTTCGAGATAGCCAATAGTGATCTTGTTCGGCCAGTATCAAAACGATCTGGGATTGCTCTAAGATACTGCATTTAATGCTAGAAATATCTCTGAGGTACAACATTAAATGCAGCTCCTGGATTAAAGCCAGAGCAGGTTATTGTGTGCTGTTGTCCAAAAATCCATAAAGGTTGGCAGAAAGAAGATTCAGAAAAGTAGAAGGGGATGGATAATTATCTAAAATAACATCTGGCATTGAAGGGATATAAATAGTTGAACAGATCCTATTGACGAGGTATGCAAATATATTTCTTTGAAGCTTGTCTTTCTAAATTGATACGTTTTTTTGTTCCAGTTCATAACTAACAAAAGCATCGAAGGATTATAGGCCAACCCCCCACTGGGTTGACCAAGAGTCTGAGATATTTAATCTGTGTTTTTAGGTTGGTGAGGTAACAAGATAGTGCCTACAGTCTATTTCATTGAAGAGGATATCTCCATATTAATTAGCTTTTCTTACGTGGAAAAATCAAAACCTACATAATCTTTTCAATTTATCAGTCTTCTAGTAAAAAATAATTAAATAGGCAAGCATAAATAGCTCAAATTTTTTTTTTTGGAGGGAGGGTGGTGTGGAGTTCAAGAAATAGCTCAATTTGATATATCATCAATTTTTTTGTTGCTTAATATTTTTTTGGTGGTATAAGCATTATAATATGGAAAGCTTTCGAGTCTAACCAGTGTTAAATCTTGATTTCATGTTATACCTTGTAAGATTTATTCATTTTGATGAAGACGAAACACAATCAATCTCACTTGATACACAAGTGCAAGCATTATAATATGGTACCTTTTATTTATATTTTATTTTTGGACTGAGGTTACTTTTGAGGTTGAAGTTTCTTGTAATTGTGAAGTAATAAAAAAATAAAAAATAAAAGCTGAAGCAACCTCTCCATACGTTTAAGGTTATGATATGACATCATTGCTTAGTTCAGCAACCACTTCAGCCAATCAAAGTCTAGTTTTTTGTTCTGATCTAATGGATGAACCAACGACCTTTGTAGTCTGTACTTTGTTTCTAGCGAGCCGCCTGGACCAGAAAGTAAGTTAGAAATATGGTCCTCAATCCTCATGCCACACACGTGCTTCACTTTTATTGTCAACAAACATGATTTGGTAAAGGGAAACAAAAATCCTTAGGAAACTTATGTCTGAAAAAAGCCCCCACATATATGAGGGCCCTCACGTGAAGCCCATTAATATTCCGCCTTACAGGCCCACTCACTAATCTTAATGAAGGTTGGGCTTAAGCAGATTCTAGACCTTTCATGTGCAAGATGGGTAATTCAGAAGACTGTCAATATGTGGTGAATAAAAATAAGTTGGGTTTAACTAAGTCGTATTTTTTCATAATAAAGAAGTGAGACTTTAAAGTTTGTATCTAATAAAATAAGTTGGTTTGATTTATAAACTAAGTTATAACAAACAGGATCTTAATCGTAGGACTTATTTGATAGTCATGTGACTTATTTATTCCTTAACAAATACTCATATCACCCATTATAATGTTCATATGATTAAAAGTACATGTAAATAATGTTGGTTTAATGATAAAAGAACAATTATCATAGAACGGATGTCATAAATTCAAACATATTGTATCTATAAAAAAGAAAATGCCACATAATTCTTTGGAGGAATTGAGTTTGAAGCCTCATTGGAGGAAAAATTTATCCATCTTAAATTACCAATTATTCACATAACTCTAGACAAATAGGATTGTTGTGTATCTGCAAATTTAGAATCCCATAATTTAGCCCATTGGACAACTTGTTTTAACTGATTTAGGCCTTTTCCTATGTCCAACTGTTCACTTGAAACCAAGTGTGACAAGAAGGAAAGGGGATTGTCCCTGATCCTTTTATTTTGGAAAAAAATTATTTCATTAGGGGAAGAAAAAGTTAAATGGGCCATCCTAAGACGTATGTATTTCTGTGTTGGCAGTGATGGGCTTGAGGATTAATTTCGCCCAAGGGCCCTCGTTTGACTCAGGTTGAGTAGGATTATAAACGGATTGAGTCGGGCCCTCGTTTGACTCAGGTTGAGTAGGATTATAAACGGATTGAGTCGAGCTAAGTATTAAAAATCCATGATTGGTCATTAAATTTTATTTCAAACCAAACTCGAACTCATCAACGACTACATGTTTAAGTTTGATTCATTTTCAAATATACTCAAACTTGTTCATGAGCTATTTGATTAACTTATTCTCTTCTCATATATAATAAACACCACAACTTAATAACTAGATCAAGGTACTTATCCAAAAATAAAAACTAGATCAAGGAAGAGGATCTAGCAAGAAATAATAGATCTGGATTTTCTGGTAGAAGTAGAAAATTATACATTCTTTGCTACTGCCTTACATGATAAAACACATTTGTTGCCCCCAAAAAATTTACTTGGATTTTAACTATAGCTAAACAAGGCTTTGCCAATGCCAAAAGCTATATGCAAAAAGCTACATTATAGATATAATTACAAGAAGCACGGTGAGCAAAAAATTAATTCAAACTAACTCTAGCAGGAAGGCATGCTCCAGGAGCTTGCTCTACCACAAAAAGGCCCTCGCAAGTGACTAGTTTCAGAACAGACTGAGCAGTAAGGGGGTACTTCTGCTGGGCTTCAGCAAAGCTCCTACTGAGAACCTGCAAAACCCATTCCTCCACTGCTTTCTTCCTGTCTGTTAACCAAGCAGCTGCAAGTATTTGAACCATAACTTCATACTCAATCTCCAGCTTAACCTCAGATCCTAACATCCTCTGAAACTGTAGGCTAATATCCTTCACTATCTTTCCAGCAAGTGCATCAAAATCAAATGGTTTAAAGACCACTTTTTCATCCACTTGATCAAAGAACTCATCTAACCAAGCTTCCGAGTCTTCAGAGATGGAGTCACTATCACAATCTCCATAATTCCCGTCCTCGAGATCCTCTACAGGCAGATTCAAATCCAAATAGGATCTGGACACCTTGTCTGCACATTTCTGTATCTTGAAAGTTTCACCCTGCTCCACAGACTCACAAGTGTCAATCAGCTTCCTTTTATTTACAGAAGAAGGATTTGAAGTTCCTTTTCTAGAGGTTACTCTCACATTCATGCCACTGCTTCTGCTGGCATCCCCAGCAAAACGTTCATCTAATATTTGCATTTGATATCTTTTGGCTTTGAGTATTCTTTCCTCAGAAAATTCCATGGGTTCCTTATTGGGAAAGAAGATTCTGTCACCCTTTGTGACAGTTGAGGTTATCACAAAGATCATGTTATTTATGCTGATTTCTCTCCCATGCGAGTCTGCAAATTTACCCGTCTTAATGGCCTGGGATAAGCTACTTCGGGCCAAAAGATCAGCCTTATCTACATTTTGAAGGAAAACAACCGAACGGGGTTTCTTTCTCAACTCCTCAGTGATGTAATCAACAACAGTCTTTCCCCTATACTTCACATCATAACCGTCTAATTCTTGATTTTCAAACATTGAGTTTGATTGGTAAACCGTGTCTTGGGAGCCCAAATCCACAGAAATTAGGCTTTCCCTGGTGCCAAACATTATCTCAGCTAGTGCTGAAGCAATTTTCTTCTTTCCAACTTTGTCAGGACCAAGGAAAGTGAGCCAAATGTCTCCTTTGGAACCTGAGCCACGATGCCTTCCATTACCAGATTTGCAGCGGGATATAGCTTGGCTAATAGAACATACAGCTTCATCTTGCCAGCAAACCTTTTCAGAAAGAAATCTCCAAAGGGACTTAAAATCTCTTGGATCAGCCTGTCCTCCCATATTAGGACCAGAGCACGAAGAGGAACGGGCAATTTGGTGAGAATTACTTTCACTCACAGCATCGACCTCCGCAGAAATCGAACCTGAAAAGTGCTGAAGACGATCTTTGCAACCAGGTAATTTAGGACTGTCTGGCCCCTGGCTGGTTGATGCATATAGTGTTCCCAGCCCCAAATCTGTGGTCACAGAAGTGATGGATGAAGGCGAAGTACGGTCAGGGGGCAGGCTCATATTAGGCATAGAGTATGTAGAAAGCCAAGGACTGTCCACCTCAATTTGCTGACTCTTTGAAACTCTTCCTGATAGCTCAGATTGAAATTTAGCATTTTTAGCATCAGAAGCCACTGGTATTTGTATGTTCTGTTTTGACGGGAAAAGTTTTTGCCAATCATTGGGCATATGGGGGCTTGGAATTTCACTTTGGCTTTCATTAAGAGATGAATCTTTACTTGTTTCCTTCATATTTGTACCAAGATGAAAGCCCTCAGCAGATGGGACTTGGGGCCTGGCATGGGAAATATCTAATTTAGGAAATGGTTGTGCTTGATGCAGACGTTGGCAGATACCGTTCCATTTCTTTTGCAGCCCCGACATTTTGGCAGTCAATGTTGTTGCATCATCTTTGGCCTGCACTGAATAAAACACTCTTACATAAATATCATCACAATCTAATTATTGAAATCCAGCAAACAGATGAAAAAAAAAAACAGTTATGGAACACGTAAGTGTTAAATTCTTTTTTCTTTCTAAGCATATGTGTTCTGCTTTTGTGTATGCATGTCTCTGTGCTTCAGTGTGTTTATAGGAGCATGCACATCTCTGTGTGACTGAGTCATAGAAATTAAACTATGAATAGTGACACACCTTTGCCACATCCACCCCCTTTCCTGTGTCAACTTCAGCCATGTGCAACCGAGGAAGGCTTTCTGAATACTGATCAGCACCCGCAATAGTCAATCCTCCCTTCTGAATAATAGCAACTTCTTGCTCATACTTTTCAGTGCATTGCTTACAACGAGTAAAAGATTGGTTTGTGATGCTTAATGGATTTGAGAAATCGGATGATGTAGGAAAGAACCCACCAAATGGTACAAAGGACCCCATCAAGCTGTAAGTACATCATGAGCATGGAACTGTGAGATCCAATGGGCACATAAAAGTCAGAAGCTAAAGTATGGATATATACACATAATTTGGAATAGCACTACCCACTTAGATGCCCCATACACCCAGCATTGGACAAATCTATAGTATGATCTAGTCTTCACCATAAGACTTCTAAAAATACCATCTTAATTTTTCGAAAATAATAAAGGTACTACAAAAGACTTACAGATTGACATGGCAATGAATATGATTGGGTGTCATTTTAACAATTAATAAATAAATATCTGAATTACCTCTATGTGATTATTTACAAATCAATTTATAAAACTTATATAATAAAATTATCCCAACATCACTCTAATTTCTTAGTACTTCAAGTGTCATTATTTATAAACCACTTAGTTGCCACATAGTGAGTTGTAACAAACCCGCTACAAACTGGTTTGTAACCCAACTCTTTTCTTATTATAAACCACCTAGGCGCTGCTTTGGCTTAACAAGGACACACTTATATCTAACTAGAGCAAGAGACAAGTAGAAACAAAAGGCTGAAAAGGAATGGAGCCAACAGGAAAATGATAGACTGAAACCCACCTTTGTGGGGCTGAAAAAGGAGAAATGTACAGTTATCTCTAAGCACGAACAATTATCAAAGCCTGGCAGAGCTTTGATACTTTTGTCACAATATAATGTGCAGCAGCCACAAGAAAGTGTGCAGAAAATATTAATTATATGGACTCCCCCGCCCAGGAGAGAGGGGTGTCCTGTCACCTATGGCTAGTGGCCACCTTTCTTGTATCAAGTATTATTCTGTCTGGGCATGAATTTCATCGTTAAGCATCAAATTTATAAAAAAAAAATATGTATTATTTAATAAAACAACACCAACAACAATATATGCAATAAATGTAATGAATCCAAATAGCAAGAAACAAAACGGTAATAGATAAACAACGGAGTTACCCACCTGGACTTGTAGCTAAATCCATCACCGGAAGGCTTAGAAGAAGTGATGGGCAAGAGATTCAAATCCCAATCTTTCTCAATACTCGGAAACCTTCCTAAAAACTTAGAGTAAGTCTCGTAACTCCCCGCCGCGCCAATTAACCACAACCTCTCACCGTGAACCTCCAACAACTCAGTCAACCTCGAAACCACGAAATTCACAGCCTCACTAAACGTCAACGCACCCTCGTCGTTTTTGTCTCCCACTTCCACCAATGACTTCAATTCCCCAAAGTTCACCACAATTCCTGGTCCATCACAACCCAAGCATTGCTCACCTACTTCCTTCAATTTCAACCCTATCTTTTCCTCGCTCACGCTTCCATTCACAAACTCCAAAATCTCATTCCCTATACAAATCACACTCATTCCAGTAAGCTCACTTGGCAAAACGTTCACTCCGCCTCCGATTTTCTTCACGCGCTCCGTGAAGCTCTGAAGCGCGTCGATCGCGCAAACTCCGACTAATAACGGGTTCTTTTTCCCGCTCTTTCTCACCAATATCTCTCCGATTCTTCTCGAATTCTCGTCTTCCATAAAAGGAAAAGGGAAACTACGTCGTTGTGTAGGGTCCGAGTCTGTTAAGTTACAGAGAAAAACGGGCGGGCATCGGGTTCGGGCGAAACGCGAGACCGGCGGATGGATAATCGCGAGCTTAATATCTGTGCTCCGGAAACCAGCTTCTCCGAATACCCGGCTCACGATCGGGTCGTCGAGGATGGAGAGAATAAAGTGCTTCAACTCAACTTTCAAAAGCGACGTCGTTTGGTTCTGCATCTGCGTTTGGCTCTGAAGGATTTGGAAGTGAAAGCTATCGGGATGGCGTCGCTGGTTCGCCTGAGACCGCTTGATCGCCGCCATAAGCGAATTCGAGATCGGAGGCTCCTCTAGGGCTTTCGTCGAAGGCAACCGGTCCAACGAAACTCCCACGGAAAGCTCTAACGCCCGGAACTGTAGCCGTGGCGAGTACGCGCTGCTTCGCGCGCGTGCGCACGCCTCTCTCAACGCCGACGAAGGTAAAGCCAGTAAAGCCGAAACCGCGTGTAACGAAGTCGTCTGCGCATGACTGCGTCTACGCGCCACCGCCACCGCATCGTCTAAAGCACGCGCCGCATCATCAGTCAAGCATTGCCTCGCTGCGCTAACCGGCGTCGGCATCGCCGGCGAGCATATAAATATATATTTGTGTTAAAAAAAAAATTAAAAGAGTTATAAACGACTCGGAGTTTCGCTATATATATGTGTGTGAAACTGAGTCTAGGACTGGATATTTTTTTGTTTGTTAAAAAGATTTTTACTATTTCGGGCTAATATAATATAGAGTTTACTTCGAACACTTTTTTGGATAGTTTATTCAGGTGAGGCCAAAGACAGGTCCAAGAGGAGAGGGAGTTTTTAATAACTTTATAAAGAAACAAAAAATAAAATAAAATAAAATGAAAGTATGAACTAAATTTAAAAAGGAGGAGATAGATAGACTGTTTAGTTTAGTGTTGTTGCTGTTGTGTTGTTGTTGTGGTATAGTGTAGTGTGGTGTGGTGTGGGGTCCTGTGTTATTGGCCATTGAACGAACACATGGCGAGCAAGCATAGATTCTCCAATCTTTCTTTATAAAGTAAAAGATCTTCCTGTTTCCATGGGCCTTTCTACTTTGATTACTCCATTTCAATACTACTTTTGAGAGAGATAGATGCCGTGCCCACTTAAGCAAATGGCAAATGAAGAACACTGACCCTCTCAATCACTATTTTATGTAACGATTGCATTCCGTGTTAATCTTATTGGATCCCACAAATATATAGATTTATCCGTATATAAAAAGAGATGCTGTATATAATCGTTACATAATAAAAAAGATGATACTTCACGTCATTATCTTTTTTTTTTCTTTTTTTTTAGATTTTGAGTGACTATTGGGGAACACCGTCATTGTCTAATTTTAACTCTTTAATTATTATTTTTAAATAAATTTAATGACATAATAAATTTCATAATATTTTTTATAATTATTGAAATATAAATAATTATAATTAGTGTACTAATAATAATAAATATGATGTTAATAATAATTATAATAAAAATAATATTACATTAATCACAATTTATTACTTTAATTAATTATTAAATAAAATTATGAAATTTATTGTGTCGGTAAAATCTGATGTTTTGATTTTGCAAAAAGATACACGTGTGAGATAAGGTGACGGAAAATGAGGGAACAAATATCGTTAGGTCCCCGATGCTACACCCACCACCACACGTAGATGCTTTGTCTCGCTTTCAATGAACTAATGGCGTTATCAGAAAGAAATATATACCAAAAACAAAAAATGGCGTTATCAGAAATTTGTTATCGTTAACTTTTGTGAGCACTATTGAACGTCCAAACTTTAATATCTTAATCCATGTCCTCTATTATTTTACGGGTTTCTATCGCTGGCTTTTATGTCCAACACTGAACATTATTGATATTATCTTTCATTCTAAAAAGATTTGGGACAAATCCGCAGCCCCAAGAAAGGGACTATTTGAGTGTGGATTGGTTTTTTGTGTTACTTTATTAGCTTATTTGTTAAATATTTATTTTTTTTTAAAACTGTACTGTTTTTAAATACAAATCAATTTATAAAAAAAAAAACTAATAAAAAAAACTAATCGAAACGCACCGAAATTCACCAGCGGTTGAGTAATTGAAACTTCATATAAGTAGTAATTCATAATTTTTTTTTTTTTGATAAGTAGTAATAATTCATAATTTTATATACTACTAAATGACCAACATGGTACTAAACATAATAAACACTGTATTAGAATAATAGAACTTTTTTAATGTTTGTTTTGAAGGAGTCTCCCAATGCTTATCTCATATTAATGGGTCAAAAGTTGAATGTTAAATATTTTGAGTTTATAAAAGGTAACAGTTTGTTATCCTTTGCTTTAAGTTATTTTGAATTACATGTTTTTTTTTTTTTTTTTGTTGAGAGAATTACCTATCAAATATAATTGGCCAATTATCATATCTTATGTAATGTCGTTATGTACGCCATATATAACAAATGAAAAATTACATTTTAAACCTTAAAGTTTAGAAGATGTAATAAATTAAACATTAAGATTTTAATAGGTAACAAAATTATGTACTTTTGAAATCTCAAAGTTATGTACGCCAATTATCATATCTTATGCAATGTCGTTATGTACGCCATATATAAAAAATGAAAAATTACATTTTAAACCTTAAAATTTAAAAGATGTAACAAATTAAACATTGAGATTTTAATAGGTAACAAAATTTGGTACTTTTGAAATCTCAAAATTTAATTTGTTAATTTTGGAAACTTCAGGTTTTAAATTGTTACTTTGAAAATTTTAAGATTTAATTGTTAACACTTTTAAACTATAAAGCTATTAAATGTAATTTACCCTATAAAAAATGTAATGGAATGATCTAAACTATTCCTCATATGAGACTTACACAACAACCTATAAATTTTATATAGAAATCACATGTATAAATAATTTTAATTTATACATTTTGTTAAAGCAAGTTTGCTATAGAAGGTGGTCGTATTGAGGCTTTTGCTAATACCAAATTAAAACATCAAACTAAAAAGTTCAAGTTAATAAATGGAGAGGCTCAACAAGTCTATAACTCATTATACTCTCAAACTTTTTTCAATATGAGATTTAATAATCTATAACCATGATTATAAAATTGTAGGTATTCATTGAATACATAATTTACTAATAATTCTAAGATGCTCGATTTCTTAAGATAAATTTAAAACTATTAATGGCAGTCAAAATGTAAAGTAAAAAGTCCAATAGGGAAGACATTACACTTTGGCATGTATGACTCTTTTTAGTTTTTACCTGCCGCTTGGTTTTCTGTTTTATATGCAGTATGCTTTTTTAAACAAAATAATAATAGGACCTAGGAAGACATTAAAATTTAGAACACGTTTTTATAGCGAAGACAAGTGAATAAGATAACTCAGCACCAACAATAAATAAATATAAGAACGAAACAAAAGCGTACTGCCACGAAACAATCAAAAGACTTTCTGCAAGAGGCCCACTAGACAATGTTGAAGACCTTTTCTTCGATCGGACCTTCTTGTCATCAATTTTGTTGTCATAGGCAGACGGGTGTGAACAAAGAGGGACAAAACTTAGGGGAAGTTGCTTAAATTATGCTCATGCTACGTTGCAAAAGTAGCATTTCATTAGTTAGATCAAATATCAAAACTTATTTTATTATTCAATAGATCAAGTATATAAATCAATTAAAAAATAAAAATAAAATATATAGATAAAGGATATCAAAACTTATTATTTGGTGTTTGAGTTTGTCCAAGGCTAAGTCAAATGGAACCTTTCCTATGCTATCTCATTATGCAGTGTCACAATGTGTGAAGTTCAAGGTTAACTCAAATGAAATTGTTCGTACATTATTTCATTATGCAATGTCAAAATGTGTGAAGCTCAAGGGTAATTCAAACATTTTCTTTTATTATTAAAAAAAAATATGAAAATCAACTAAAAAAGAGTAATTTAAGATATAAATTACCAACAAAATTATTGAACATTTTTTTCCTGATTGAAAAGGATATATTACATAATGAATTGTTAATTACCAAATAGGTCTAAAATAAATCTTTAGAGGAGATTTTGCTCTCTTTTTTTTTTGTTTGGGAGTGAAATCAAGAGAGGATGAGGAGTGTTACTAGTTATCATTGACTTGTATTTTGGTTGGTAAGCTAATTGGCCTAAATAAAGACAACAGTTTTGAAATAAACCATAAAATTACTACCATCCCCAATACGAATCTCATACAGAAAAGTAAATATCATCCACCAAAGAAAAGATGACAGAATGAAAGACCAATATCCCATTCCACGTAAGTGGAGATATGTTTAGCCAAAAACAAAAAAAAAGTAAGTGGAGAAATACTTGATAAAAATGGATAAATGTCAAGAGATAAAATGAAGAGAGGTAATAAATTGAGTCTCATAAAGATAATGGAAAGATATTTATAGATTAAAAATGATAAGAATGTTTTGATAAAAATTACTTTTCAGGAATTACTCATAAAGTTTATTTATAGATTCTGGTATTACTGTTTCTGGTTCTCTAATTTCTATCTTGCACTGCAGCTGATAAGATAAATTAAACACATTGACTTCGAACTTAAGAAACCTAATCTACATGTTGGCCACCGAAAAGTAAGACTTTCCGATTGAGACCGATTTGCTATTAATATGCAGTGACATACACTTGATCACCCCTCTTAAAAGGATAACTCCAAGGAAAGCCAAGCCTTATTCGTTAACAAATGGCAGTCGGATAAATAGACTCAAGCCAAATTGGCTTTCGTCTCTCCTCGTTTGAAAGAAGAAGGGTGTAAAGAAAGAAATGTATTTGATTTTGACGTGCCATTTCGTTTTGTCTCATTGTCTATTTCTCCAACATTCATATCTTTTTCATATCACCCCTTCCTCATTTTTTTCTTTGTTGATAAAGTTATTTATTCCGAAAAAATATTAATAATGATCAAATATATCATTGACAATAGACACCAAATTCCGAAAACTATAATCACTATTATGGAATTTGGAATTTACTTCAAAGATGAATGAGACCTTATTTACTGAAAAAGACTAGGTCCTTTTTTTCTTTGGCACTTCTCATTGTTTGATCCATTTGTATCGTACTAGTCCACGAACAAATCTTTTGGTCGGATCATCTTTGGGCTCATGCATTAAATAAAAGGTAGTTTTATATGGTGAGATGGATCTTTCATTACGGTTAGAATGTATTATTGGACTAATATAGCGTAATTAGCAATGTTTTGAAAACCGAACCATTAGAAAATTGGGAAAATGGAAATTTTTAAGGTTTTGAGATTGGATTGAAGGTTGAACTGTGATAATTTAATAAGTAATTATAATATTATACAATAGATCATATTTATAGAAATAATAAAATTGATATGAAATTTTTTTAAAAAAAGTAATATATTTTCACGACTTTTGAAAGGAAAATAGGAAATATTTTTAAATACGTAATTGGAAAAACTAAGCATTAATAAAAGCTAAAGGCATGGATATCGTATTCTCGTATCAGTCTCACCAATCCATGTAACAGATTGTCCACCTCTTTTAGTGGTGACAATGCTGCTAGATGAGGATGTACTACTTAATGGCGTTTGAATGCACATAAGCTTGTGGAAGGGAGAGAGAGAGAGATAGAGATAGAGATTCTACAATTTATGACAATGAGAATCGAGAAGGATTAGCCATCACGACAATGTACAAACGGCCACATGACGTTCTCATAGGTAATCGATGAGATTTGGCAGCTTGAATCCGTTGAGAATTGGTCAAAATAATATCAAGAATCAGTTGTTGGAATTGTTCAAACTTGTGAATGATTTCTTGGGTCAGCCAATCCAACTATAGTTCTAATGGTTTTCAGCCTCGTTTTAATTTTTATGATTTTTTATGTTTTGAAAACCGATCGACTAGTAGCGAATGCTTGTTTAACGTGATGAAACAGACTGGTCCAATATGATTTTCAAAACCATGGTAATTAGCAATTTAGCATCCATTCCACATTATGAATTAAAAATGGCTGAAGTGCAATGTTGTCACCCATGAGTATTATTTTTTCTTTTGAGTTTTTTTTTTTTTTGTTAAGGGATGTTTGTCAGTTTACACCATTCTTTTGTCAATTTTTACATTTAGGACCAAGAAAAAGGAGAAAAAGATTAATGGTACATTATGATTGTTGAAAAAAAGCAACAAGGTTGGTAACCCTATTATAATTATGGCATATATATGCCTACAATAAGTGTACATATATTACATTTTTTTTTCTTTCATAATTGTTGAGTTGTTAAATTGTTAATAGTAAACAATAAAGTAATTTTAGTGATAAATTCATATTAAAATCAATAACAACTAATCACTTTAACAAGTTGTAAAAAAAAAAAAAAATGTATGTAGTGCAGATCTTCTTATAATTCGTATTGTTGTCACTATCTTTTTCCTTCCATTATTATTAGTCTATAAGATAATAATTAACCTTGATATATTTGCAAAAGTCATCGTAGCCCCACCTGAGTGAAGGGCCCAAGCCATAAATATAATAACATCTTTCTTATGGTGTAATGAAAAAATTATTTAAAAGTTCATTTTCGAAGTCCACTAATTTTTACTTAAAAGTAAAATCATGATTTCATAGATTTAGCCTTTATGCTATAATAGAAAGGGAAAATAGTAATAATAATAATAAAGTTGACCATGTATATGTATCTATCTCTATCTTTCTATCTATCTATCTCTCTATTCCTCAAAATTCTCTCACTCTCTCTCCTATAATGTAATGTTTGGATGACTATGGATCTTGGTGCTAATCTTGCATCGCTTTCATTTCATGATTCATCTACGTTTACCCTCTGAGTGGCCTCAAGAGTCATACGCTCCCCAAAAAGCTCATTGTTTGTGACAGCTCTTTTGGACTTACATTAACCAACTTGCAAAGAATAAACACTGCCAAGTGGAAGACGTATAAAGGTTCGTGTGAGTCACTCTCCGACAACGTGTGGATATGCCGCTATTAGAGGTAGAAACATGAGCGCGTGAGATGCTCATGAGTGAGTGGTTTCTAAGTTCCTATTGGGTGCCAGTGCCACAATAATGGAGTCATGCTCATGGGGGAAGAGAAGAGAGGGAGAGAGAGGATTGTGTATACGATCAGAAATAAAAGCATGAATGATAGTGAATATCACTTTCCACAAAAAGTAGCTTTCTCTTATTAGAACACTTGAAACACACCCAATTCGGTAGCTCTCTCCTAGACAGACTTCTAATTCTCTTCTTCTCTTTTTAAGCCTACACCAAATCGGAGACATTTATGGGACAGTGTTTTTTTTTACTTGAAATTGCTGGCCCTACGCAAGATTCCAAAATCAACAACCTCGAAAAACGAATGAGAAGAAATAATTGTAGTTATACAAATTTTTTCATAACTTTGAGATGCTATAATATTTGTACGGACTGATTCTACATATATTACAAATTAAAAAAAAAAATTTCTTCCAAATTTTGTTTACATCAACCTTATAAATTGTTGTGTCAAATATGTCATATATTTATTTATTAGTTGTTAAAGTAATATCAATAAGGTAATTACATTAATTGTTATATCAGATTATGAATTTTATATAATCAATTTGTAATAGCATTATTATTTTTATGTTTTACTATTTTTTGACAAAATTTGTTTTACTTAGTATATAATAAAATTGATGTCAATAATTATGTTGCATTAATCATGAATTATCATCTGTAAAAAAAATGTTATAAAAAAAAATCATCTGTAAAAAAAAAAAAAATGATTTTAATTTGTGTGTGTGCAAATTGAAACATTTTGTAACGTTGACAATGATCTAAGTAAATTCTTATCTTACTCCAGTGTTTTTATGAAAAAAGTGATCATATTGGTTGTAAACACGGTGGAGATGTTGACTTCAATAAAGAAGTGGAGCAAATGGGTTCACTACTTCACATGAACTCATGATGAGTTTACTATTTTTCAATGAAATACATTATTATTATTATTATCTTTATATTAGTGGTAGTGGTAATTTCAAGGACGTTGTTAGGTGTCGATATATTGTTAAATGAAAAGGTAAATTACACTGATATTTTTGATATATGGTAAAATTTAATTTATTGTACCAGATTAAAAAATAAAATAAATAAATATTTTGACATCAAAATTATTAAACTCGTTGACACTCAACTCTATTTTATTTTGGGTAGAGTACTAATCATTTCGATCATTTTAAAGGCGGAGTTTTCATTTCGTTATACCTCATTAATGTAAGTGTAATTAACTATAAATTAAAAAAAAAAAAGAAAAAAAATATACTTTTTCAAATAAAAAAAGAAGAAGAAGTTATTTACCGTTATGGCCGCTTTTACGCATACCCGTTGCCTCAAAACCCATATGGTCACCCTTTAAACATATCTATTATCTCAAAATTTCTCCATGTCACGATCCTTGTGATAATCCCTTAGTAGACCACACTTTCATTCTAGGCATCTTGATCCCTTTTCAAGGTCAGGCCGACATGCGAAATCTTTGCCAAGGCCTTTTATAATTTATCAAGGATGGTTAAGACTGTTTTGATCTATACCATTCACTCCAAGGAGCAAGTTCTCAACTTGTTTGAATGGTGGTGGAAAAATGAGATGCATCATAGGTCTTTATCCATCTTAGTTTCATTCTTTGCCGGCTGGGTCCATACCTTGGTGGATTAAGGCATCTCGGAACATCTAAAGTTTTATCCCTATAACAAAGTCTCAAATGAGATTGAACTCAAGTAATCATATATTGGATCAAGTTCTAGAGTTAGGTAAGCATATAAAGAATCTTTTTTGTTTTATTTTTTAATAATAAAAAAAAGGTAGGAGGAGCGATCAGAGTGGTGTTTTCTTACCATGGTAACATCTTGCTTAGTGGGTCCAGGCTTGCAAGCAGGGGGTCCGCCTCATGGCATATTACAGTTTTTCACCGTGAGGTGAGAGTTGAGGCTGATTCTCATGCGTTTCCTATTACAGAGATTCGAACTTAGGACTTCCACTTCCCAAACCACTTAAGAGTAAGCCTATTAATCATTAGATCACTACCTTTGATGATAGTGCGTAAAGGGTAATGAAGACACTTTCATCCATGACTTAAATATGATAAATATTTCAAGGTTATTTACTGGTTTAACAAATTAAAATTAATTTTTTGATTAGTTTGTGAAGATTACCCTCATTGCTTTCCATACTCTTTCTCCACCAAATTAACTACCCATTTCATGTTATTTAATCATCTTTTTTGGAACTTCCAATTATGGAACTTCTTTATTTTATTTAGACTACAACAAGTGTTGACTATGACTAGTGTTTATGACATTAAACAGTTGTTTTCAACCAACTTAACCATCACTTGACCACAAATTTGGCGCATGCTTATGTCCAATTACTTGTTTTTAAAGTGTCAAATCAAAGTGTCTTATTGGCCTTAAGAAATTTTGACGGGGTAGTGGGGGGAAAAAATGTGACTTGCCCCAAATTAGAGTTAGAGTAAATTATAGGGTGTATTAAAAGGAGAAGAAAATGTTTGGAGTTTACGCCATGGAAGGTTTTCGATAAGATAGGGCACTTGGTCATGATGTGACACCATTCCCTTTAAAAGGGACTTGAATGGTGATAAAGTAGTGAGAACTATTATAAAAAAAAAAAAGTAGTGAGAAATTATGAAAATGAAAATGGGTGGCTCTGTGGGGGGACCAATCACCATTTCTCTGAGGGTGTACGTCCTTCCTGATTTTGTAAGATTCTTGATGAACATATTCAACCTTCCACTCACTCCATAGCTGAAAACCACTAAGCAACTTGCTTTTCTTAAACGAATTCTCAACCCTATCTAGAATTTCTTTTGGGCCTTAGAATTTAAATAATAATAATAATAAAAAATACACGAGTTTAATGAAATTAAGTACATAATATTCAAGGTTTTATTTATTTATTAAGATTAATTGCACTTTCTCCTCTTAAATATAATACTGTTGCAATGTCATCCTAGATTTCAATTTTGAGAAAAGTTCCTCCATAATTATTAGTAACAAACACTTTACATTTAACAGAAAAACTAATGGTAAGTGATAAAATACTTATTACTAGTCCTTAATTAAGGAAAATATAACTCAATTTTAAAGTTTAGTGGTAACATACATGGTAACTAGGGGATGAGCACAATTTGTCCCAGTTATTATTAGGTACTTGGTTTCCCCAGACATGGACATTCTCTTATCAGCATCGCACACCTATTCAACTAAATACTTAGATAGATATTTAGGGTGTGTTTGTTTCGCCGTAAAATAATTTCTGGAAAATAATTTATTTTCAGGTGTTTGGCCACACCTGAAAATTTGGTCAACGGAAAATAACTTACTTTGACCGTAAAATTTTGCTCCCTTTAACCGTAAATTGGTTTACGAAATTTTTTTCCGTAAACTAATTTCCAAAAAATATTGAGTATACTACTCCATCAACCCCAAAATTACCAAAATACCCATAAAACTACAAAAATAACTCCGAAACCTCCAAATAACATCGGAACCACCAAAATGACCAAAATACCCTGGAAACACCAAAATGACAAAAATAACCTTGAAACCTAAAAAATGACCAGAGAACCTTTAAAATGATCAAAACAACCCCGAAACCTCCAAAATGACCAAAATACCCTGAAAATATCAAAATGACCAAAATACACCAAAAACACCAAAATGATCAAAATAACCCCTAAAATTCCAAGTTGACCAAAATACCCCTGAAACCTCTAAAATGACCAAATAACCTCAAAAATCTCCAAAATAGCCAAAATAACCCAGAAACTTTTAAAATGATTAAAATAACCCCGGGACTTCTAAAATGACCAAAATACACTGAAAATACAAAAATAATCTTGAAAATTCCAATATGATCAAAATAACTTTGAAAACTCTAATATAACCAATGTAACCCTGAAAATACCATAAAGACCAAAATACTCTTCGAACCCCAAAAATGACCAAAATAACATCGAAAACTCCAAAATGACAAAAATAACCCCAGAAACACCATAATGACCAAAATAATAACAAACCCCTAAAATGACCAAAATAACCTCGAAAACTCCAAAAATCAAAATAACCTCAGAACCTAAAAAATGACAAAAATACTTGGACATATTAAAATGACCAAAATACACCGGAAATGCCAAAATGACCAAAATAATCACGAAACCTAAAAAATAACCCAAATAACCCCAAAATCTCTAAAATAATCAAAATAATCCCGGAACCTCCAAAATACCTTGAAAATACCAAAATGACTAAAATATCCTTAAAACACCAAAATGATCCAAATACCCCCCCCCCGGAACTCATAAAATACTTCCGGGAACCACCAAAATTACAAAAATAACCTGAAACCTCCAAAATAACTTTGAAACCTCTAAAATGACTAAAATAATACTGAAATCTCTAAAATAACCCTGAAACCTTCAAAAGAACAAAAAAGGATACTTATGATTTCACACTATAGAAATATGGATGTATAAAACCTATGACAAAGAGTGATAGGCTTCGAAAGTTTTGGTTGGAAAATTTCTTCAACATGGAACCTTGATTTGGTCACCTTTAAAATTTGGGATATGGATGTTGTATACATAAATGAATTGTTGGAAAAAAGAAGAAGCCATGGAATGAATTACTTTGGAAAAGATAAAAAATTAAAAAGTTAAAAAGTTTTTTTTTATTTTTTTTTTTGGAAAAAAATTTACGTACGAAACAAACACCAGAAAATACTGGAAAATGTTTTCCGGAAATTTTTTTTCAGAAATGCAACCAAACACCATAAAATATTTTACGAAAATTATTTTCCATTTTCGGAAATTATTTTACGGAAATTATTTTTCGTAAAATATTTTATGGTGAAACAAACAGACCCTTAGGAACGGTCCCAAAGAATTGGTTGGATGGTAGTGAGAGAATAAAACTTAAGCTTTTTATACATGAGTTTATGAAACCATTAGACCAAGTTCATAGGATTTATATATTTCATTCACAAAATCAAATTTTAATCCTGATTTCAAAATTCAATCTCAATAATTTTTTGTTTTTCATAATTTAATAAAGTATTGTGATAATGGTTCTCTTTTCTCGTATCAGGTGTTTGCATCGTGTCTGATCTAGTATACTGAAACAATAGACCTAAGCCCTAATTGGCATTTTTCTTTTGGGCCATAGAAGACTTATAGAACAACAAGAGTAGGCAATAAAATAGGCCCACGATCTGTATATAGGCTATAGCAATCAAAACCCAGAAAAGGCCTGAGCCCAACAACGATTTATACCTGCCAAGTGTTTCACCCAAAACCCCGAAAATACAAAAACCCATTGTTCCTTATTGGTATTTTCTCTGGGAGCTCAAGCTACGACAACCACCGCATCGACGCCGACTTTCAGGTTTCTCTCTCTCTCTCTCTCACTTCGCCACTGCATCCACTAGATCCTTACCTCAAAACTTTGATTTGGGTAGGTTTTTGGATTTGTCTATGTGGGTCTGCACGCCACCTGTTCGACTCAATGCCTCACTGATACCTGACTTATAGGAACTCTCATTATTTCTGGCTACACCCAATACGTTCTGTTACACCCATTTGCATTAGTTGAAATACACACTTATATGTGTGTGTTGGTTGGGCTTCAAGAACCGAGCTTCTTGTTGAGGCAATTAAGAGTTTCTGGGTCCTTTATATTTGGTTGGATTATATAAATGCTTAACTGGTATTTTAAGAAAATAGCACAATTCTGTTTGAACAATCGTGTAGCTTTAAGTATTGTTATAGACTTTTGATTTTTTTTTTTTCTTAGCTGGAAATGGTTTAAGTTTCAATAGACTTTGAAATCCTGAATTTCAAATTCTCTTTTGTATAAAATAGATCCAAGCAATGACTTTTAAAATATATGGATTTGGAATCGCATTTTAAGTCTATTGATTTAAAATCCAAATCCAAGTATCCAAACACTTAGAAGCAGAGCGCAAAGCTCAGAGAAAAGAAATTTAGATTTACAAAAGGAAATTGTTAGCCAAGGAGGTAGTTATTCCATCTCTCATATTCATACCCTGTTCATTTTTTTCATTCCCATTTATTTATTTCTCTCTGTGTATATATATTTCATTTAGGAAATGAAAATTGTTCGCTTTGCCTTTCGTTCCTGTCACGATGGCTTATCGCGCCAATTTCAGCGAACCGATATAGTTCGAACTCTCTCTACGAATGCAACTCCAGGTATTTTCATTGTATCTTTCTTTCATTTGTATTTGCATATTGCTTGCTGTTTTGGATTGGGGTTAAAGTCCTACAAATGCATGTATATTAAGGAAAATTTTACAGAGCTTTTCATGATGGGTTATGTTGATCAATTTGGGTCATGGTTTTGGTTTTGTTTTCCTAGATTTTCTTGGGGTACAACTTTGTAAGCTTAAAATTTATGATTTTGGTGCATTGAATCTTTAAACAGGTAGTGGTGTTGGTGATAAGCAAACTAACTCATTTGAGTCGGCTGACGAGTTTGAGCGTCGGATATTTGGTGACTTATCTGGGGGTAATTCGAAAAATGATATCTTTTTTGAAAAGCTTGATAGAGTCCGGGAGGTTCGCGATAGGCCAGGTTCTAGAATGGGTGAAGGAAGTAATTCCCGGATATTGGACGGCCTAGATGAAAGTTTTAACACGTTATCGGATGGAATGGATGGGAAGTTGAAGAAAGCAGCCACATATTTTGAATTTGATGAGGAAGAAATAGCGAAAGATGATTATGCGTTCAGACCAGATATGACTTTTAGGCCTGAAATGACTTATGAGATGAAGGTATGTGGTATACCAGCTGGGTGTTAGTCTTCAACTTTAACAGTTTTTTAATAATCATGGTTTTAGATTATTTTGAAAATATTTAAGCTGATATTTTGAGCTACTTGTTTTTTCAGACTGTATTCTTTAGAAAAAAATTTCAATCAGGGAAGTCATAGAATGTGAGATTTATAAGTGGCATATATTTTTGGTTCACTTGTCTTTTATTTTAATTTTGCCCAAAAATCTCGTAGACAAATTTATTGTGCGTTTGTACATATGAACATGCTTTTGTGTGTGGAATGTGGATAATTTTTAATTTTTTAATTTTTTTTTTAAAATTGAGTGAAATGAATGGATGCACCCATTCTTGATGCATGAGATGCTTGTTATATAAAATCCCATGTTTATTTTCTTTGTCATGTTAGCATGGAGTTCTTAAAATTTTTGATTGGGAGGGAAAAACATCAAATCCACTTGTTATTTATATAAGTTGTTAATTTGAAATAGTAAGATCTTCCTTTGAAAATATATAAAATTGGTTCAATCATGTCATAAGTTGAGGGTGTCAAATCCATAGACTATTATCCACAATTTCCTTTGTTATATTCTAATAAATATATATTTTTTAGATAATTCAATGTTATATTCTACTAAATGTGACAATTGCATTCATTGTATATGTTTTTGTTTCAGTTTATTGTTTAATTTTTATTACTGTTGCTATGACGTTGTTCTCTTTTTACCATCATTCTTCCTTAATTGACTTGTTTAAGAAGTCCCTGGCTTTATGCAGGACCTTGATCTTACGAAGGCAGGAGTCAGGAAACCCTTCAAAAGGCTTGAGTTTGAAGTTACTACGGAGGAGGTTTTGAGAAAGGCTGACTTTAGGGTGAGTCTGGTTTAGTACATTCCCACTCATATGATGAGTATCGAAATACATTATGAAAATATTTACAACCTTTTAAATGCAATCATGGACGTACGATTGGTATTGTTGTACTTGTGCAGTGGTAGGTCCAATCACGTGTCATGCTTATCATTGATATTGATCAAGATTGAAACTAGAGCGATAAAATTCTACTGATTGTGATTTTTGATTATTGATTATGTAAGAGCTGGCTCACTGAATTGGGGGAACAGAGCATTTCACTGTTTTAAGTCTTTAAAGTTGGGTTTTTTCCCATTTCTTTCTTATATCAATTGTAATCAATTGCCAATGGTCTTTGGGTTTAATTGTATCTCTTCCTCCTATACAAACGTAAAGAGTGAGGTCATGGATTCAATTCCATATGGGTTTGTGAGTTTTGTTTACCTTAAAAAAATGGTATTAATGCAGTTTACTATTTTCTTAGAAAAATCATATTTTTGACAGTAAAAGGTTTGAAGGAGGTGGGCCGAAAAAAAATTGTAGCTAGGTTATATTGAATTTTGATTTCATGATTTTTCTTGTCTGCTACCAAAGACTGTCAAAAGTAGGTTTTGGCCTTCTCTTGTTTGGTCTGGTGGCTATTGAGATCTTTCTTTACTACCCTCTGAAGTGAGCTTATATTTATAATATCCATTAGTACTTTTTTTCTTTGTAAAAGTCATATTGACTACTGCCGTCATTTTTATTTCAAATTAGGCTTTGTCTTCCTTCTTGATCTTTGTTATTTATTCTATGCAGAATGTCAGATTCCTTGCAAACTTCATAACAGAGGCTGGAATCATTATTAAGAGGAGCAAGGTAAACATGAAAGCAAATTCAAAGGAATTGATGTGTGTGTGAAATTCATTAAGCTTCTTAGGCGATGAATTTGATTGAACTTTAGTTGAGAATGACATGTGAATCTTCCTGTTATTTCCTTGTTCATTGAGCAGACTCGCATTAGTGCCAAGGCCCAGAGGAAGGTTGCTAGGGAGATCAAAACAGCCCGAGCTTTTGGTTTAATGCCTTTCACAACAATGGGGACCAAATCATTTGTTTTTGGAAAAACGATGGAAGCTCTTGATGAGGATTTTGAATATGAAACTTATGATAGTCACAGTAGTGCTGATGCAGATGCTAAAGACCCTTTGGGAGCCTAGGTTACGAGGTGAATGTTAACTCTCTACACTCTTTTTGCCAATGGCACAATTGAACACTCTTTTTTGGGAAGAAAAATAGAAGTATGGGAAAAGTCGTCTTGACAATTAGTTGCATTGAAATTCGTGAATCCTGTAACTCGATGATCTAGTTGGTGTGTTGTGTATCAATAATTTTGTTGGTATGGACAAACTACAATAATAACGTAATCATTGGCCTGGGTGAAGTCATGGCTGTAAGGATTCATCGTTTTGATAAAACGAACCTCATTGATTCCTATTACACAATGTCCTATTTGATATGCTGTGTATTCACTGCAGTAGCAATTATTATCATTGGCTTGATTGGTTTCAGAGATTTATCTTTCTGACTTTATAGACATTGTAGCAATAGTCCATATATATATATATATGCTGTTTAAAAACAATAAGACATGGTAGAATCAATGGGTCTAATTCATTGTTATCCTAGTGAACCATGATCCAGATTTCTCGTTCCAAAAATGGCTTTTATGTGTTCCAGGATAAGTGGCGTATGACATTCCTGTTGTTGTATGTATCACAATAATCTGCGTTCTAGCCTTCTAGGTAACTTGTGGTGTTCCCACATAGCATGGTTATTTCAATATTTAAGACCTTGGAGTCCTGACCAGAACATGTTACATATATAATTGGGTGCTGTTGTGGGGAGTTGGAGTTTGGTACTTTGGGTGATGATGTTGTATATGTGCTGCCTATAATTGTTCTTTTCCTTTCTCAAATTGATTTTATTTTTTTAAATATATATGATGCAGAAGATGTAGTTGTGTAATTGTGTATAATAGAAAAACTTAGTTGAAGGGACTTCGTGCAAAGCTAGTGTTATCATAATTATTTTTCATATATTTTAGTTGAGAGCTTTATGATGTTATAACTGTCATTTAGGATTTTAGAACTGTTCTAAAAGTCCATGCTAGAACTGTCATTTAGGATGTTATCTGGATGGAAAAAATGTATGAGCAGATTTGGAGGCCTATCTAAAATTTCCTAACTGGTAGGTAGTTAAGAAAAAAGGCCAAGAGTGGTTGAAATTTAGGCATTGAATTTCTGAAATTTTTAGGCTGCTGCGGAAGTTGATCTCCTGGTTTGTTTAAAACGTTAATTGGTGGCTATGTAAAGGTTGCTCTTTGTCAATACCCCTTGAGGAGTGTGAATGCTATTAGGGGAATATTTATTTATTTTGCTGGCTTTAGCTGCTCTTTGTCAATACCCCTTTAGGACTGTGAATGCCATTTAATTTGAGTTATTTGTTTTAAGTATATGTGTAATTATATACCGAGTTCTCTGGTGGACAACTTTTCAAAGTATATGCTGTTTTTCCAAGTATAAATAGCACGTTGTACTGCTGGAATAATAGTTAAAGATCTGATATATTTGAAAACACATGTTGCAAAATATTTTTTGATTATTTTTTGTCAATGCTGAATTGTTTCTTTTGATGTTGCACTTGTTTAAACCTGAGAATTGGACCGACTCGATCGAAATGACTGTAGAGAGGCTTGAGATGTTGCCTTAAAGAAACTTGGGTGTTTTGTTTATTAAAGTGATTCATTGCTTGATTTTCATGTAGAATTGGAGTTAATTGTATCCATTAGACATTTTAATGTCTTAATGAGAATTAGTACTTGTATTAGATGAACACTTGTATTCTCTTATTCTGTCCTTCATTCTGTTTTCTTTTCCACTCATTTTTAATTTACTTAAACTGGAGGTAATTTTAGAATTTTTTAATAGAGTCACACTATAAAGAAACGATCGTTTGAAAATTATGGCGGTTGGAAAAAGGAATAAAGAAAGATTATTTAAATAAAATAGAGAAAATAATAGAGTTAGTGGAACAATTTGAGAGTTTATTTAAAAACGTGTCTAGCTAAAATAAAAGTGACTTTGTAGATAAATTTTGGCTAAAGATCTGCAGAATCCATTGCAATGCTTCAACAAGAAAAAATTGTGAGCTACCCCGTGTACGAGACGAGACCCGTCTTCTCACTTTATACCTTGTTTCTTTATAAAAATATATTCTATAAAATCTCAAATTTTTTACCAAATTTGTTGAGGAGCTACCAACTATAGAAAGAAGCTGCCATTACTCATAAAGTCAAAAGATTTTCTTGTTGAGGAATGTCATGAAGTGATGACAATCAACCTTGTCCATTTTCTATTGTGTCATTCAATCATAGTAACTTATGGTCACTGTACTTAACTTCTACGGTAAATGAATGGTTTTCTAGCACACCACTTAAAGAACAGAGTTTGTAGCTTGTAGCCACCTTGTTACAACTCATAAGACCATTCACATGTATTATTTAAACAAGTCACATGACTCATTAAAGGACACAGTTTGGTTACAAACCAGTTTGTAACCAACTTGCTACAAACTATTATGTGTCAATTAATTAGATCATTCACGTGTACTTTTAGTCATATGACTTGTTTAATGAGTCATGTGATTTGTTTAAATAATACATGTAGATGGTCTTATGAGTTGTCACATAGTAGGTTATTGCTAGCTGGTTACAAACTCTTTTCCTCATTAAATAGGTCATGTGACTAAAAGTGCATGTGGATGATCTTATTAGTTGCCACGTAATGGGTTGTAGTAAACGGGCTACAAACCAGTTTGTAGCCAAACTGTGTCCCCAGTTAAAAAGTTTATGAAATTATTTATGTTTATTTTCCTGTAAGAGTGTAGGGTTCAAATTTAGTGATCCTCACATGTTAAAAACTAATTGTCCTTTATGTCTATAAATAATTAGTCAATGCCAGAGCCCATCTAATTAAGCTAATGAATTACGTATTATGTAAGGAATATCATTATACCTACCAATAGGCCATAGTCAACATCTAACCAAATGATTGGCTTTAATAGACATTTCCCGTGATTGAACAGACTCAAACAAAATTTGTTAGGAAAAAAAAAGAGTCAAGATGTTATCTCAAGTCTCAACACTCAAGTGCTGTTTTTGCACTAGGATGCATCATTCCTCTTGCAATACGGAGGGTTTCATACTCTATAGTTGTGTGAGATTCACATGCAGTGAGTGCCTAAGAGGGAAGATGTATATATCCGATGTCTTGTGTATACTTAAAACTTTTTGGATTCAACCGAATATTAGGTTTGCTATATTTTTCATGCAGCCCTGGGATTGCATAAGCATTGACAATTGTCAGTTTGCCACTAAATATTTGCTGGCTAACACTACAGGATATCATTACCAAATTTCACGGGTCAACATTCGTTTCACACGACTTATTTTACTCACTCTCCCATTCTTTCTTCTTCTTCTTCCTCAAGTCTCTGTGTCTCTGTCTCTGTCTCTGTCACTTTCTCTTTCTCTTTCTCTCAATGAAGAAGAAAAAACCGAGAGTGTCACAATCTTTCAAATGACATTCTCACACTCTTTTTTCACTATCACCATCACCCTAATCACCTTGATATCTTTTTTGCTGCAAACTTTTGTTTACAGCCTCGGCTCAGTCTCCACCACCACCATCACCTATGGCAATGCCACTGTCTGTGGTATCATTGCTTCTGAGCCTACACAGAGAATCCAATGCTACCAAAACAACCGAATTATTTCAGTCCAACCCAATATCTCCTTTGAAGCCATCTCAGGTGGCCGCGGCTTCTTCTGCGGCCTCAGGTCCGGTGGCTTCAGCCTAATATGCTGGGACACTAGCTCATCAAACTCAAGCTTCAAACCAAAACGTATTTATTATAATGAAACTATTAAACTGACTGATCTAACGGTTGGTGATGCTCAAGTTTGTGCCAGAGAGGTCAACTCTGGTATTGTCTATTGCTGGAGAGGAAGAAATGAAGGTGGGTCTAAATTTCCATCACCTGGGGAAGCATTGAGGTTTTGTGCAATCACATCTGGAAGTGGGTTTTCATGTGGGATTTTGAAGAACAATAACACAGTTTTATGTTGGGGTGATGGTAATATTGGTGATGAGATTCAGAGACAGTTTGGGAATTTGTCAATGTCAACTTTAGTTGCTGGAGAGTCTCATGCTTGTGGTTTGACTATGACTGGGATTTTGGTTTGCAAAGGGAACAATGGTTCTGGTCAACTAGATGTTCCTTTGAGTTCTGCTTATGAGTTTTTGGGTTTGGCGTTGGGAGCAAATTTTACTTGTGCTATTAAGTTAAGAAATGGATTGGTGGCATGTTGGGGAGGAAAAACTAGATTTGAATTTGATAGCAATGTAATTGAAAACGTTTCCTTTGAGTCAATTGTTGCGGGTTTGGATTTTGCATGTGGTTTAACATCGAGTAATTTATCGATGATTTGTTGGGGACCCGGGTGGTCTAATATACCGAGTAAACTTCCATTAGGAATGATTATTCCTGGCCCTTGTGTTCAAGATTCATGTAACACATGTGGTACTTACCCAGATTCTGAGGCTCTCTGTGATGGGTCTGGGAATATATGCAAGTCTTGCCTGATTCAACTTCCAGTTGCAGTGCCATTGCCTCCAATAACAACATCACCATCACCATCACAGTCAATTCCTCAACCAAACAAAGCCAGGAACAAGGTTTTATTGGTGTTTGTGATTGTTGGATCAGTCGGGACTTTTGCGGGTATTTGTACAATTGTGTTTTGCTTTTGGGCTGGAGTATGTGGTATCTTGCGCAAGAATGATCATAATTCTGTGCAACCTACAATTGCTGAGGCCAATGTGGATACTGCTGCTACGCCTCACATTGGTTCTAATGTCCCAACTTCAAGATCATATTCTAGCAAGCAACAAAGCCCCTGGATATTAAGGAGGCAGAGAAGTGGGTCATCAACATCATCCAAGTATGCTGACAAGACTCAAATGTTTTCTTTCTCAGAGCTTTCCACTGCCACCAACAATTTCTCATTGGAAAACAAGATTGGTGCTGGGAGTTTTGGCACCGTTTACAAAGGCAAGCTCATGGATTTCCGTGAAGTGGCAATTAAAAGGGGAGAAACTTCTATCAAAACAAAGAAATTCCAAGAAAAAGAAAGCGCATTTGATTCTGAAATGGCATTGTTATCTCGGCTTCACCATAAGCACTTGTTGGGTTTAATTGGATTCTGCGAAGAAGAGGATGAGAGGCTTTTGGTTTACGAGTACATGAGCAATGGTGCACTCCATGATCATTTGCATAACAAGAACAATATTGATAGAAGTAGCAGCATTTTGAATTCTTGGAAAATGAGGATCAAAATTGCATTAGACGCTGCTAGGGGAATTGAGTATTTGCACAACTATGCAGTGCCACCCATAATTCATAGAGACATTAAGTCCTCAAATATACTGTTAGATGCAAATTGGACTGCAAGAGTGTCTGACTTTGGATTGTCACTAATGGGGCCAGAATCTGAACAAGAGTCCATGTCAATCAGGGCGGTAGGAACAGTTGGGTACATAGATCCTGAGTACTATGTACTAAACGTTTTGACAGCAAAGAGTGATGTCTATGGTTTAGGGGTGGTATTGTTAGAGCTTTTGACAGGGAAGAGAGCTGTGTTCAAGAATGAAGAGGATGGGACAGGGCCTATGGGCGTGGTGGAGTATGCAGGGCCACTAATAATGGAGGGGGAGCTTCTAAAGTTGTTGGATAAAAGGGTTGGACCACCGGAGATGAATGAGGCCGAGGCAGTTCAGCTGCTGGCTTACACTGCTTTGCATTGTGTGCACTTGGAGGGGAAAGAGAGGCCTAATATGAGTGACATTGTTGCCAATTTGGAGAGGGCGCTGGCTCTTTTTGAAGCCAATCCTGGTAGCCTCTCTCCTGCTACATTGTTCATTCATTCAAAATGAATCCCCCAAATTTCAAAGGAAATTCTTTTTTCATTTAATTCTTATAAGGGTATTTGTTTTCTAAACAATATTTTCCTTTCTGTTTGTACTCACATCTTGGATGTCCTATACTACTATTCTGTAATTATAAACAAAAATTGCAAGAGTGGGTTCTAACAATTTTACTTACCAAAAAAAAAAAAAAACTTAAGAATTTTGGACCATAGTGGTCACTATCCCTAACATATTCATGGTCCCGATTATATTGTTTCGGTATTAAAATTTAAAAGGTAGTCTTTTGCACCTGAATCCTGATTTCTTGAAGAACAACTTAAAAAAAAAAAAAAAAAAAAATTCAGTCATAAAAAAAAAGTTGTTGTTCTTTTGCACCTAAAAGGTATCATCTTTTTTGTTTTGCTCGAAACCTAGAAGGTATAACCCACTAACCCTCTTTGTTGGTCTGGAAGACACGGGACCATGAAGATTTATTAGAGATTCCAAGCATATTTATTATAGACGTACCCGTATTGTGGGATCTAAATCACGTTCATCCAAATCTTTTTTTTTGATAAGTACGTTCATCCAAATCAAAAAAGCAGTTTTACAGTGACAGAACATATGCTACATTATTTTATGCCAAAAACAAAAAAGTTGTGCTACATTATTTTATGCCAAAAACAAAAAAGTTGTGCTACATTATTATTCAAATTGGATAAGATGATTAAGATCTGACCTAGGTTTGCTCAAATTCATGGATGTTCATGATTTCAAAAACAATAGCTTTGACTCGTGAGGCCTCTGGCGGGTCCACGGTAGATCATTTACAGGCTGTATTTATTTAGCAAAAAAAATGGGTGGAAGGCCATATGTATGGCGCGCCGGACTTGAGAAAATTGGGTCAAAGACTCAAGACTGAGGAAATGCTTTGTATCAAAAAAGAAAAGGAAAAAAAAAAATGCTAACAAGAAGCATTTTTGGGAATTTATTTATTATTCAAATAGATTCACAAGGTTTTCTTTTTATGCAGTTGGAGCCTTGGAGGTTACCAACTATCAAGTGTCAAGGAATGTGTTTGCCAGTGATTTATTCTGATCTGTGTAGAGAATTTTCTGAGGATGCGGTACATGGATCTCACAGGGATTAGTAAAGTTGCGCACAAACTGTCCTGAACACTCAAGGTTATTAAAAAAAAAAAAAAAAAGTGTTTGCGTGAGAGGAATATTCAACACGCTTGTAGAGGTAGTTCGAATATTATTACCACCCAATATTTTAGTATTTAACCACTTAATTACACAATCACTCAACCACTTGTGAATTTTTTAAAAACATTTATATACAAACCTCTCAACATTTTATTCTTTAGCATAATTGAATGGATGTAGAACTTCATAGTTTATTATACACTGAGAAAATATTTTCAGCCAATATTGGACAACAATTATTAATGTTCTTCTGGTGCATGCAACTTTTGTTTGTAATATATAACATAGACAGCAGTTAAGGCAGAGTTGCAGACTAAATGGCATACACATGATACAGAAAACAACATAGTAAAATCTAATACATAGACAGTCGTATAAATTCAAATCCCATGAGAAGCTTTACATGAGCGTATTTGTCACCCATTTTATTATATAATGGAACTGCTCGGATACCGCTTCTTAACTCTGATACAGGTAGACATGTTTGGCCCGCGAACTCAGCTGGCCCTGCTGTGTCATACTCGAGAGCTTCAATCCGGAGAACAGCTAATTCAGGAACTCTTAGTGAGAATTCAAACTCCTCATTCCATACTGGTCTCCATTCATCCTCAATTGCTTTTGTTTCATACTTAATTTCATCTACTGGGAATCCAGCAATTCCAACCTGTGACCAAAATAGTTAGTCACCTTGTACGTTAATTTCATTTTCATGTTCCAAAATCATCAAGACAGACAAATAGTGATGCGCACTAAGGTTAACATAAGAAACTTTTTATTGGCACTAAATGCTTTTGCTAGACATTCTCAAAATCGAATGAAATGGAGAGATAGAGAGTCTATTTCTCGATTAAGATTTTATTTCTTAGATTTTATAGAGTAGATAATGCATTTTCCCTCCAAATTAGTGCATGTAGATTGACTATTCCCTTGTGATTGCGCTAAATATGAAGAGTGGATTGATGTATCTTAGACAAAAAGAACCTTTAATAATCTAGGATAACTTAGTTTTTATTAGTTTATTTGGCCTAAAAATAAGTTCGACAAAAGTTCAGTTGCGAATTAAATACATTAACTATAAAAAGTTGTACGTAAGTCAAATAAACGAATAAATTGAATGACAATGACAAACAAGTATTTACTTTAACAAAGAAGTCCGGTGGTGAAAATCGGTCAAAGTATTTGCGGTCGAAATCATGAAACCACCCTTCTCCCATCAAGACACTTACCTGCTTGTTACCATGAAGATAATTTAGATCAGCAAAGCTATTAAAGAAATGGAAGAAGTACACCAAATACGCTAAAAGTAATGCCTAAACCATACACCTTCAATTTTTTTTCAATTAGTGGCACCACACTAGGATCAAAGACCCTATCTGTACGCAACAAAAAGTCAGGCTTTTTAACATAACCGCAACCACCATTTGCTCTGAACATTCCTTGCATAATCCAAAGGAACTTCCCATATCCCTGTCAAGGAAAAGTAGGTAAAATGATAAACATAGAGCACTGGCAAGCATTCCTACATGGAATATATCTAGGTTTAGAGAAATGCCCAACATAATCCAGTTCCAATTATATAAAATTATATGCAACACTCTATATATATACATCAAGGTAATCTTTGATGTTATTATTAAAAAAAAAAAAAAGAAAAAAAAAGGGTAATATTTGATGTGAGGTGTACCATAATCTACTATTGAGAAGTAAGTATGCTCAGTCAAGTATGAAACATATACAGTTTTAGGTGTATGATTATATATACGACCTGTATAGTAAATGTATATTATGTCTTAAGAGGAAGTCTAACCTGCATATTAAATGCAACCATTTGAGCTCCATGCATCCATCCAAGCATAGGATTGTAATTAGATGAGTCAAAGCGCATACCTTTAGGGTACACCCTAAGCAAGTTTCTTTGGGTAAACCTAGAGAAGCGAGTCAACATATTTGATCATCATTATAATTTTTTTTTTTGATAATTTGATAATTACAATAATGAGAGAGGGGGAAATCTTTTATTCTCATAAAGGAGAACATGCAATATCACTAAGCTACAAGCTAGCCTTTTAGCAAATCATTATGATTAATAATGTTATTTTATAGTAATGGATCATATCATTAAGATGGTATATATAAAATGGTAGTATTCTACACATATAGATCATAGAATCCTCTATCTACAACAATAAATTTAGCAACCCAAATGTTTACAATTTTTTTCATAACTCCTGACGTAGCCTGTTGTGATTGGTACATAATGAAAATCGTAAGGTGGTGGGCTAATGCGAAAGTAATATTGTTACTCTATTCATAACATGCCACCTTAGCAAGCAAGTTGTGTGTAATAAGGAGACAACGCTTGTTTCATGTGAAAGTGATAAAACATTACTCACAATCTTCTACCTCAGATTTTGTAAATGAAAAAAATTGGGAAATTTGTTGGGTCAAAAACATAGTTATTACAAAAATAATAAGTTACCTAACAATAGCAGTTCCATGTGTTTTTGTAGCACTTTCAAGCTCTTGCTCACTCAAACTGAGACGTCTGACTGTTTTATTAGTAAGATCCAAACAGTCTTCTAATCCACCTTTCGGCTTTCCTGCATGAATAGCAATTATTTTCCTATATTCAGGGACAACTGTAGCTTCATCTTCCTCCTGATTATGTATCTCAACCTGCTGACAAGTGGAGTAGAGGGCAATTAAATAATTAATTCTTCGTGCACAAAGCATCTATTAGTAGCTCAGCGTACTCTATTTCATTTGCACCTCATCATTTGGTTCAAGTTCTCTTTGGCCTGTACCCTGATAAGTTTTTTCCTCTTCTGAATCTTCCTGCCTTTGTGAACCTTCTCTTTCCAATGAACTCTGATCGTCAAGGTATTCCTTTGGTGGCTTAGTTGAGATCAAAATTTTTCTCTTCAATGATTCCGGTGAAGGGAATTCCTCTATATATTCTGATTCATGGCGATATAGTGAATCTCTAAATGTTTTAGTGACCATCTACAAGATAAGTCATGAGTTTCTTTAAACCGTATATAAGAATAATGGTTAAAATGAATGGAAAGTAATTTGACTCACCTGGGCTACTTTAGCTTGTAGTTTTGGACCTAAGTGGTCTTCAAAAGTAATCACAACGGGATATTCAGATTTCTCAAATGCATGTTCTTTAATCGCAAGCAAACATTTGATGAGTTCCACAGGACGAGTCAGAGTCCTACAGTACTAAACAAAATTGATTAATTAAAGTAGAACGTACTTCTAACTAAGATGTCAACTATATATATGTGAATTGAATAAGTTGGATTCAGTTTGAGTATAAGCTTCTATAAGGGTAAAATATCATTTAGGCATGGTTTAATTCTTATCAAACATCATGTCATGTAGGTTTTTTACTATAAGAAATGTGAGAAAGAGTCGACTTCATGGAATGGATGATCTATAGCCCATAGAAATAGTTCCTGCATGCCTTGCACTATTTGAGTAAAACATGCAAGTGTGTGGTTTGATTAGCACATTTACTTTAACTCGAAGGGAAAATATTCCCTCACACCACACTTGCCACACCACCCAGGGTGGTGTTAGTGGTGTAACTTGTAAGGCAATCATTGCCCAAAGTGAAAATCATAAAAAATTAATTAAGATATATAAATTTATTTTGTTGTTTGAAGTAGTGTCAATCACTTTTATTATCATGCATGTTAATTTGTAGGATTTTTATAGTAAAATTGATAATAACTTTAATATTTTTCTCTCCACAAAATATTTGACCACGACAAGTAAGCCTTAAGCATAAGGCATAAGGTAAGAATTCTATCCAAAATAGACATAGACATGAAAAATTGACAACTATGTCAAGAAGCAACTAGATTACGTAGAAAATTTTACTAGAATAGCACTGTTTTTTTTTTTCGGGAAAGCAAAAATCAAACTCATCTTATAATCACTAGATCAAATCTGAGCTTAGCAGGGATTTGGGAGGGGGATTAGCCACAAAAACAAAACAAAACAAAACAAACAAAAGAAGGAAAAAGAAAGGAATCATGATTAATTTGTATATATGTCTTCCAACTTCATGTTGCTTACAATTTTTTGGTCCAAGTGGATTACATTGCAACCCATCAGGGTACAGTCTAGTTGCTAAGAGGTTTGGGATGAGTTGTAAACTCAGACATCTTAAATTCAAATCCCACTAGAAGCTTTTCCTAGATTACACGATACATGGTTTGACAAGTTGGGTCATGTATCCGGGATTTACTATCAAAGGGTGGGTCTGAATGACCTTACGTTCCTCGTCATAAAAAAAAAATAAAAGTAAAAGTTGATTACATTGCAATACTTTATTTAAATAAGATTTGTTCTATTTTTGTTGTTGACAAATTACATTAACTTTTCTTATAATTTAGGGAAACGGCAAAGACTTACTCAAGTTTTTGAAAATGACATCTAGTCCCAGAAGGATTTGTTTTTCTTTTTAATTTAACAAATCTAATTAGTAAACATTATTTTAAATTTATTCTGGTTGAAAATTTAACTTTGAAAAATATGTATTTTGACTCAATTTACAATGGACATAATTGGTCATGAAAGGTTATTTGTTATAAAAATGAAAACCTTAAGGGGTGAAGTCTTGTTTATAAAATTAAATATGAGGGGATTCTTGACATTTCTCCAAATTAAAGGAGGTTATTATAATATTCTAAACCTTATGGTGAGGTTTAGAATATTCATACTAAAGCAAAAAAAATAAAAAAAAGTTTGTAAATTGCAGTTGTGTTTGGCTTTGCTTCCTAACATTGCAAAAAGAATTTTACAAGTATTACAGACAAAACGAAGCAGTAAGTGCAATTAAGCAACTCCAGATAATAGCAAGTTAATGTTGGGAACTACTTCAAATAAAACATCATACCCTCCATGACGAACTTCCACATCATCTTTGTTGGAATTTGGCCACAAATCCAGTTCAATTACTCTTACACCTTTTTTTAATGCGTCTATGATAGGGTTGACACTACTGTCACTGCTGATTTGATTACCAGTTAAGTAGGAGTTATGGCCTGTGTATAAGAAATAATGAGCTAGTGGAGCTTTCATGTCGTACTGCTGCACATACAAAAAATCAATCTCTATCTTAGATAAGGTACTTCCATGGTCGGGGAAAAGTTAGATAGAGTGTTATATCTAATATTCTCCGATTAAATTTAAACCATGTGTTTCCATTTATCAATTCAGCACATGATTGAATTTAATTGTTCTTAGAAAAAGACAACATTGTTCATATGTATCTATATTTTATCCAAAATCATTTTTGTTTTCCTAAAACCTTGCAAGCCAGTGATACAAACTTTTAGTTTTCTTTTCTTTTTAGCATCACTGCCTAGTGACGCACCCTTCATTCTTCACCCAATTGGCCATGAGTTCGATCTCCCTTTCCCTCATAGTAATATATATTGAATGTGTATTCAGGGTAGGATTTCCGCTTTATTAAAAAAAATAAAATAAAAATCACTGCTATTTTTGGGCTGGGCTAGACTTATAAGATCATAGATCAAGATTAGGAAAAAAACTTAATCAGTTCTAATTTAAGTATATGGTTATAAGCAACAAAATGGGCCCATATTACAACAAGTGATGACCCAAAAAGAGGTGAATGGAAGAGTTAGATGGGAGGGAGCGACCAAGGAAGCAAGAAAGAAAAAGTCTGATTCCTACGAAAAAAAAGTGAAAGAGGAAAAGAGTTTTTGGATAGTAGATTTTGGAGGAATAAGATTTTTTCTATTTCGTGAATTTCACAGGGAGCGACCAAGGAAGTAAGAAAGAAAAAGTCTGATTCCTACGAAAAAAAAGTGAAAGAGGAAAAGAGTTTTTGGATAGTAGATTTTGGAGGAATAAGATTTTTTCTATTTCGTGAATTTCACGTTTAAGATTTTATTTTATGAATTTAACAGTGCACAGACTAACATATAATTTAAACAAATTTAAATTTGTAAAATTTAAATTGAACATAAAATAAATCCATTTAAAATGAAAATTATCATTTTCTGATTTTAGATGGCATATTGGATTGATTGCTCAATTATGCAGATAAGATACATAAAGGACTATCAAGTGTCAAGCTGAGATATATATATATATATATATATATATATATATATATATATATTATATTATTATATATATATATATATATATATATATATAATATCATATACATATAAAATGATATATAATAATTCAGCAAAAAAGGAAAAGAAAAAAAGATATATATTAATAAAAGATCTTCGACGGCATATGAACATGAAGATATATAAGTGCTGAGAGTTTATTTTCATTGGCTTATTGGGTATAAATAATAAATTAGTCAAAATTTTAGATGTTCTTAAAAAAGAGTTATACATAAATTAAATAAGTTGAATAAATTGAAAAAGGGTAAAACTTAAGGTACAGTTCCTTAGGTTAGGTACATTAGGTTCCTTAATTGAATTTAAACACATGGTTGCATTAATTAATGAAACATAAACAATGTTATTTTTTCCAAAAATATTTAAATTCAATGTATTTGAATTCAACTAAAAACCTATTATACTTGACCTTGGAATTATATCTAAGTTTTAGCTGATTGAAAAAAGCTTTAGCAAACTCTGTACATAAAATATTACCTCGGGACGATGGAGAGGGTTAGCGTTGTTATCGCTGATAAGATATCGGAAGAAAGCTTCAAGAGAGAGACCCTTTCGAGGGAAAAGGTTGAGATGCTTGTGGCTGTTGATGATGGCCTGAGCAGAGTCCTTGCTGGCATTATGTTCTCCTTGAACCTCAATGAGGAACTTTTGGAGGTTATCAATGGTCATGGTGCCATTCTCTGAATATTTTCCAAATTGGTATTTGATATCTTCCGGAGGTTCAGGCACCCTGAGCTTGAATATTCTCTTGAAACAGAAACAGACCCTGAAATGCTGCTTAGTCGTCATTTTTTAACACACAAGTGGGGGATTGAAACTTGTGCTTGTTGATATTTCTAATGGACTCTCTCTCACTCCCTTGTCTTATGTTTATATTGTGTGTGTGAGAGAGAGAGAGAGGTTGAAGCTTGAAGTTGATATTGCTTCTTGTTTCTATGTATAATATGTATGTGGAGTAAAAACGTGGGCACTTAATTGGTTTTGCATTCTCAGGAATTGCGTCTGGGCAAAGTGAGAATATGTTCTCACTCAAGCAAATTGATGTGCAAGGAAGGTGAAACAGTCTACATTCCCTACTCTTTTTGTAACCAATGCGAGAAACACGCTATTATTTTATTCGACTATTAGAAAACGATATTATAATAGTCCATGTGACCAATATAAAGATTAAGAAACACATACACTTCTCATTTGCACCTTCATATATACATCTTTCATCTATATAGTGTTTATAATGAGTTGTATTAACAGACGTATTAACTAAATGTGACATTAATAATGTCGATGAAAGATGTGCAAAAAGGTATATATAGAAGGTGTGTAAATAACACTGATAATTGTCTCTTCCTTTCTCTAAGTAGTAAGAAAGAGATTGCTTGCTAAAAAAAGAGATTGCTTGTCTTGGTTAAAGCAGGGTACAAGTTGAGGGAATGGTGGGGTAGGAGAGACAGTAAGCACCCACCTCTCATTCTAGAAATTCTATTTGTCACATGAAATGGGGTTAAGAATCCAAGTTGAGAAAAGTAAAGCTAAAAATGGAGAAGAATAAAACTCCCACCATAATTCAAATGGTCCTATATGCCCCCTTCTTTCTTTCTCATTCATTATATATTCACTTTGTTGGTTGAATAAAATTTCATTCATCCAAAAAAAAAGAACAGCTTCACACAGTGATATTTTCTGTCTCTACTCAATTTGATAAATGTGCTAGTAAATGCATCGACAATCACAGAGTGGTGTAAATGTGTATGAGTAAGACATAAACATCACCCACTTTACAGGTAGCAATTTTTTCATTTAGCACCCCATACAAATACAAATGTACAGCAATTTGATCTTTGAATCTATAAGTTCCTATATTGATTCTAACAATTGTGAATAAGCAAACGTAATAGAATCAGTAACTATTAAGAGTTTTTAATCCCAAGTTGGAAAGAGTTAAGAGTGAGTAATGAGTATATGGACTTGTTAGGCCTCTTTACCTATTAGCTTAAACTTTTTAATTGGATGCTTTAACTCCAATCATGCAACTTCTCCACACGAGTCGCACCTGCGACTACTCCGGTAGTACAAGTCGTAAACATTCCAGACGATGCACCTAATCTGGTAGCTCAAGCCGTAATCTGGTTCCACTACATTCCAAACTCAAGCTTCTACCATCTTGAGTTTGAGGGAGGATGTTAGAGATTATTAATCTCACATTGGAAAGAGTTGGAGTGAGTAATGAAAATATGGATTTGTTGGATCTTTCCACCTATTTGCTTAAGCTTTTAGGTCGGCTGCTTTAATAATAACAATGAGTCAAATATAAACTTTTAGTTAAAGAACACAAAATCAAGTGAATGCTCGAATCCACAAAATCAATTACAGCAGTTAAGAATAACAGCTTTACAAGCAAGAGAGAGAGAGAGAGAGAGAGAGAGAGAGAGAGAGAGAGAGAGAGAGGAAAGAATAAGACATGGCAATAGCAAATAACATTGGATAGTGGGAGAACTCAACCAAAGTAAATACACAAGAAGAAAAAAAAAATACTCAGACAAACTCAAATCGCATAAGAAGCCTCACTGAGTTGTACTGTTTTCCTTTACGGTCAAAAAGGGGGACTGCACGGATTCCTGGCCTTAATTCCCAAACTGGCAAACAAGTTTGGCCAGCAAAATCATCATTCCTAGAAATGTCATGCTCTTGAACTTCAATTCGAAGCAAAGCCAGTTCAGGAACAGTCAATGGAAATGTAAACTCTTCATCCCAAACAGGAGTCCAGTTATCATGTCTTATCTTTGTTTCCTTCATTACCTTATCGGCTGGTACTCCTGCTATGCCAACCTGCAGTACAATGTGACTGATAAATCTCTACTGTGCATTTTACATCAAACCACTAGGAAGCGTTAGATTAATATTTATTTTATCATGCAGCTAATGTACACAAACTTACCCTTGTGTAAAAATCTGGTGGTGAATACGTATCAAAGTGTGTTTGTGTAAAATCCAAAAGCCATCCATCTCCCAAATAAACTTTCACCTGTCAGGTAACATGATGTGTCTTGAGAAAAAAAAATAATAATAATAAAGTTATCAAGAGAGTGTGCAGAATTGGCTTTACTTTGACAATGTGTTCACCTTTAAAGTCTTCTTCACTTGCAATTTTTCTTTGGGATCAAACACCCGATTATCCGGACCCACTTTCATTAGAAAATCAGGCTTCTTCACAAAACCACAACCTCCATTAGATCTAAACATCCCGTGCATTAACCAAAGATATTTACCATATCCCTGCAATTGCACCAAACCAATGCTAGTCTTACTAGGGCAATAGGAAATAGTTCAATTCAACAAGTACTAATCTATGTTATAACCATTGTTAGCATATAACCTTTTTAAGAAATAGTTCAATTTGAATAATTATAACCTATGTTATCATATCTTTCTTTTTTTTTTCCCATTTTAAAACTGATTTGTCCTCACTCCACCCATTACACTATTTTAAAATGTTTTTTTAATGAGTTGAGTTAAAGTTCATTCAGTTTATCAGGAAAACTTTACTCTTTTTCCTTCCTAATCGAAACAAGAAACATTAGGTCAACTTTAATTCATTTAGAAGTGGCACTACCACTCTCATTTGCAGTTCATGAATGACATGACTAAATTAGAGACAAGATACTAAGTGTATTCTAACAACTTTAGAAGATCCTTTGATACAAGAATACTGGAGAAGAATTTATTTCCCTTCTGTTTACCTTAATTCTTCACATTAGGGAATTTCTGCTAATTATAAAATATTTGAGAATGGAGGAAGTGAGGAAAAACTTTACCAAAGCACTTAATGGCTCAGTGAACTTAAAATACTGCCTTATAAAGGAAATTAATGTCAAAAGGAACAGAAAGCTTCTGTGAGAAATAAAACTTCAAGATAATACTCAATGTCCTGCTCCAATCTAACCACAGGCAACCTTTTGATTTTTCTTAATGCTCATAATAGTGTAGCGCAACATTAACAAACGAGGAAGTGAGGAATGAAACAATATTTAAACAACTAAACACATTAAGCTAAAATGAAAAGTAATAAAAACTTTGGTGCATCAAATTGTATTGTGATTTGGGCAACTAGAGAAAGATGAACACTGAACCAAACCTGCATATTAAATGCAACCATTTGAGCTCCATGCACCCAACCAATTCGTGGGTTGTAATTGGAGGAGTTAAAGCGAGTACCCTTGGGGTACACCCTTAAGATATTTCTCTGAGTAAATCTATACATGGCAAATGAAAGCATCAGTGCGAATTAGTTAGAAAACTAGGTAAAAACTTAAACAATAGCAGAGATTTTCAAATATTAGTTGTACTTGTACCATGAGAAAATTATTTCAAAAGTATTGTGCTAGAAAATTGATTAGTACCTAACAACATCTGTTCCATGAGATGAAGCAGCCTTTTCAAGTGCTTGTTCACTCAAACTAAGGCGTCTAACTTTATCAGGTTCAACTTTTAACCCCTCCTTTAGACCACCCTTGGGTTTGCCAGCATGAATAGCAATTAGACTCTTGTATGTACATGCACCTGGTGGACGTGATTCACAGTCATCATTATCCTCATCGGGACTTGAATCACTATCACTCTGCAAGCAAATAAAGCAAGATTTATGAAATTAAAAACCTAATAGGTATAATATTAGGCAGAACTTAAGTTCAGATGTGGTAAAATTCATTTTTCAGCACACCATATGATCATCTTCTTGATCATTTGTAAGGTCCGGTGGCACCTTAGCCCACGCATCTTCATCAGAATCACTTCCCTTCTGTGGATTATCTCCCAATTCACTTTTAGCTTTAAGGTATTCCTTTGGAGGTTTGGTTGAAATAATAATCCGATACTTAAGTTCTTCTGGCGAAGGGAACTCTTTTAAACATCCAGATTGAGGATTAAACAATATATCTTCAAATGTTTGAGTGATCAGCTAAAAAAAAGCAAATTGTTAGACTATGATTCTAAACAAGAAGGGCGGTTATAGTAAATAGAAGATATTAAAATAATAACCTGTGCTACTTTAGCCTGGAGATCTGGAGTAAGGTGGTCTTCAAGAGTTATTATGACAGGGTATGGTGATGCAGAAAAGGCATGCTCTCTAATCGATTTCAAGCATTCAATAAGTTCCACTGGATTTGTCAGGGTCCTACATTTTATAAATGCACCAATTAAACAAATCCAGGTATAATTTGAAAATTAAAGAAAAAATCCAAGTAAAAGAACGCGGAATGGAGTTTACTCAAATTTCAAGTAAATTCAGTTTACCAAAGAAAAAAACGAAAAGCACAGATAAAAAGGCAAATGGTCATTGATTCTCTCTTTGCACATGATGTTATTATTATTGCAAGAAAGCAATGAACATAACCGGCTATTACTGGTCCCAAGTCCAGCTAGCAGTTGCAGCTGTTTTTAAATAGTAGATAAGCTATAAGGTTCCTATAGATAATCAATTAAGAAAAGTAGCCTTGAATATCTATAATGTGAGTGTACTAAATGCATTAGTATAAAGTATCTATTATAGCACCTTCAGAGTTGGCCAGGGTAGGGATCAACAAAACCAAGATACTTGACAAGCATTTACAAACCAGTTCTCAAAAACATAGAAGATTTCCATAAATTTCCACAGGCTTCTGAGTCCCCTTTAATCAATTTTAGTGATGACTTTCTGAGTCCTTCAACCCCAAGAAAAGTACTCTTACATATACTTTCTAAGGCTCCCCCAAGGCCGGAATGCCTCGAACAACTTTCAACCACCATGATTGCTTTAAAAGACTCCCTGCACTTAATTGACTCAGACTGCTCAAAGAGTTACCAATGAAAGTTGAAATAGGATACAACTGTGTCAAGTTGAATCTCCATTGATAGTGGACATCGAAAATGCAAAAGGAATTGCCTAATAACCAATTACATAATTCACATACCATAAAAAAATAAAATAAAAAAATCAGAGTTGGGACATAATTCACATACCATCCATGATAAACATGAACACCATCTTTCGCATCATCACTCGGCCACATATCAAGCTCCACTACTCTTACACCTCTTTTCAGCGCGTTTATTATTGGGACAACACTACAGTCACTATTGAGTTGGTTACCAGTCAGGTATGAATTATGACCAGTATAGATGAAATAATGAGACAATGGAGCAGTCATATCCTGGTAAATCTGAAAGGAAATATATATTTAGTGTCAAACAGCAATGACCTTGATAATAAGTTGAACTTGCCATGAATCTCTGACTAAATAACATGACCAAAGATCAAATATGGAAAGAATACCCACCATTGTATAACTTTATTCGTCATTCTGTTGTTAAAGCAAGAGAAAGGATTGCAAAGAATATAAGATAAACCAAAGTACATCCTCACATACATATAATCCAAAACATTGACAACCTTATGTCAATTTTATTTCCTCATTTTCTGATTACCCTGTTCATTAAATTAAGGCTTCTTTAAATGTCAAATACCCAACTCATTTCATCATGAAAACTAAATCTTAAATCTCAAATTCTTATCTAATTAACTACCTTAACTCAATATCTTATTAAGGCATTCCATAGTTATAACTTAATAGCTATTTATCACCTTCTGAATTTGATCTCATAGCATACTCCAAGTACAAAATTAACTACACACTTCAAAACCCAATTAGACACACTTCCTTAATTGCTTAAATTGAACTCTTCTATTCTATTTGACCACCTCTTCCTCATCAAGTCCTTCCTATTTGGTTGCTGAGAAAACAGAGGAAATCGTTTTCCATTTCTTCAAAAAATGAACAAGAAAAAAAAAAGTTGGAATTTTGTTTATCAAGAAGGGAAAATTTAACTAGCCCATATGATCAAATGATTATACTGATGATCAAATGATTATACTGATCTCATTAAATGACACATTTTCTCAGCAACCCAACAGAACCTCAAAATCCATGTTCTTTTCCCTCAATAACTCTGACCAAAATGATAAAAGAAGAAGAAGAAGAAGAAGAAGAAGTATGAAGTACCTTATCTCCAATAGGGGGATTAAGGTCGGCAGAGAACAAGTAACGATGAAGATCATCAAGTGACAGAGTGGATTTCCTTGTGTACTTCGCAATATGGGGACGCTTTTGCAACACTTGCTCCAAAATACGCTCGGCGTCTGAGATCAACGCGCCGCTCTCACCTTGAACCTCCACCAAGAAGCTCTTTAGCTGCTCCACTGTCATCTGTGTCCCACCCTCAGCGTACTTCTTAAACGCTTCCTTCAAGTCTGTTGGTGGCCCCGCTTCCGTCACCTTATACTTCCTCTTGAAACACATACAAATCCTATACGTCCCCATTTTCTGTCTCTGAAACTCAAAGACAAAGAGGATGTTTCACTAGTTGGTCGATCAAGGAGGCCAAAGCATGAGAGGTTGGTGAGTTTGTGCTTTGTAATAATAAGACTAAAACTATGACTTTCGAGTTTAAATGGATTGGTTATCAAGTGTCATGTCAGTTAGTTGTTTCTGGAACCTTTTTGTTTTCTTGTTGGATGGTATTCTTTCTTTGATGTTTACAACGTTGTTGATGTTTCACACTAGAGTTTTTCTTCAACGCTTAACCTTAGATGCGATGCGATGCGACTTTTTTAATTCCCCCCCTCATGTTCATGGTGATGATGAAGATCAATTATTGTTTTTTTAAGAGACGGGCTTCTCGGTTTCCTAGATTAATCACTATTTTCTTTCTTATTAAATATCTTTATTCAGAAAAAAAAAAAAAAAATGTTATATGGACTCTTTGAATACCCAAAGAAAACTTTGGAATAGACAAGAAATATAAAAAATTTAATTTTGTTAAAAGATTATTGTTATTTTTGTTTTACATATTATTAATTTAAAGGTTCCAAAACACGTACTTTTCAAGTAAAAATATTCTAATTGTTTAGTCTTAAAAACACCTAAAATCAAGTAAATATAATCCTAATTCCAAAAATAACGAAATTTATATGAAAATATAAAAAATTAATAAATTCATATATTCTGTCCTACATGATGTTCTTTTTAAGGGTGATAAAATCGACGTTTTATTATTTTAGTGCTCCAGTCCACCTTGGATTGTTAACCTGTTCACATTTCACAACTTCACATATAATTAGTATTTCATGGCAATAATTGTTCTCTCCTCGTTTCCAAAGCTGAATGGTTTACCTTGGCAACCACATTTTGTATTTCGGAAAAGGGTTTCAGTTCCTTAGGTCAAGTAATTAGGTTGAATTCAAACACATGGTTGCATTAACCAATGAAACACAAATAATGTTATCTTTTCTAAAAATATTTAAATTCAATATATTTGTAGATCATGCATGGGAAAGTCGCATGGAAAAGGGATTTAGCAACCCTTTTTTTTTTTTTTTTTGCTTAGTTCCAAATAGAGAAGGTTCATTCATGCTTCATGTTTAATTTTCATGAATTTAACCATATTTCTTTTTTTAAATGAGATACAATTTTCTTTACCATAAAATGAACTTTTTTCTTTATACCAACACATTTTTTTTATTTATCAATAATCTTTATGTCAAACGATATTTTAATATTTTTAATGAAGATATCTAAGTTCGAATCTCCCAACCCAACTTACTGGATATATCAAAAATTTAATTGCTTGCCATAATATCTAGCTTTTGTATATAAGACAATATCCCTATCAAAAAATGATATCCTTCATTGGAATCTAATTCTGAAGTAACATCATAGGAAAAGAGCATATCAATTGTCAGATTAGGGTACAGTGGAACACTTGCACAATACACTGGATGCGATACCTGTGACCTGTCTAAGTTTGGTAATATCAAACTTTTTTTTTGCTAAATGGTAATATCAAACTTATTACCATGTAAGGGAATTTACCAATTATATGTAAGTTCTTTTAAAATTTTATTCTATTTTGAGAATAAGTATCTACAACTTTATATTTGATAGGATTCAAATTATAAATTTCTATTTAAGTATTTTCAAATTTAAATTCAAATTCAAATATTTTGCTAGAATGTGAAAATTTCAAATAATCCATACAGTCCCTTAATTTTAGCATTAAATAAATCATGATTTTTAGGTAAAATGTTCTGAGTTTAAAAATAATAACATCACATTGAATACTAAAATATATAAAAATAAAAAGCTTTGAAAGTTTGTTATTGGTCAGGCGTTCAAATTGCTATCCTAATTTTATAATGATGCTTTGTCAAAAAGACTTCAAAGGACAACGGGAATTATTGACCATTACAATAATTATTATTTATTAACATTCTTAACTGTCCAATTATGAGTTTTACTAAAAAAATCATATTTCTTCCTTTTAACTGTCCATAATAAAAAAAATAAGTGAAAAAAATGAGGTGTGTACATACTGGTCGGAACACATAAGTTTATCAAATAAATAAAAACGAGTAGGAAATGTTTAAGAATCATTTAATACTTCACTTTATAGATGAAAAATTTAATATTAAAATAATACAAAAACTACTTTTAAGGGTATTTTAGTCTTTCTATTTATTATTATAATATTAAAAGTTCGTTATTTCCGATAAAGTGCAGACATTTAATGCTTCTTAACCATTACCCTAAGGGAACTGGTTAACAAAATCCAATAAAAAAAGAAGAAGATGATGAGTGAAAGATTGAGATCATGTGTACAAAACTCATTATGTGTATGACTCACCACGATAGCAACTACAGCTACGGTGTCTCTGTTTGTTTACAACTTTACAAATGGGTTGTTGATAATCAATGCTTCATCAAAGCTACTCCAAGTCTCCAATATAATAATTGCAAGGATTTTTCGTTTCACACTGAATCCATTGAATAGACATGTCACGATTGTTGCCACGTGGGTAATATATTCCTTTGCCAAATGATGCTAAAGGAAAAGACCAAGAATTCTATGTATAATATAGTAAATAAAAGAAAGACTCTATGAAATCTTTTGGCCTTTTAGGAGTATAATATTTAGAGCTTTACTTAGGAACTCCCTACGTAAATTACTTATTGCTCATTGACTTAACGAACAACTGGACAAGGATAGGACAACTATATAAAACAAGAGTAATGCTAGGGATACAACTTATTTTACAACTAAATGGTTATAAACTGACATGGCGCTGAGATGGCATGTAGCCACATCAGCCTTTAAAACAATAATTATACAATCAGATTTGTTAAATAAATAAAATTAAAAATTAAAAATACAAATCACAAATCACAAATTCTCTCTCTCTCTCTCTCTCTCTCTCTCTCTCACGTTGAAATTGAAATCCCACGTACTGCCTTCTCCTCCACACCTCCGCCCCCTCCACCACGAAGCCGCCCCCTCCACCACGACGCCGCCACTCTCTACCACGACGCCGCCACTCTCTCCACTCTCAACCACGAAGCCGCCCCCTGTCACGTTGAAATCTCCAGGCCTCCAAGCCACTGCCCTCTCCTCCACGCCGCCGCCCCCTCCACCACGACGCCGTCGCTCTCTCCACGCTGCACCGCCGCCACCATTGCTGCCTCCAACGTCTCTCTCCTTCAAACCCCAACTGAAACCCCATTTAGTTGTAAAATAAGTTGTATCCCTAGCATTTTCCATAAAACAAATCTCTCAGGTATCTTGTACTTGGCCACTGGCATGCAAGAAGTAATTTATTAAGTGCACACTATTTAAAATATGGATAATATTGTTCACATTGTGTGATCATGTTCAAATTTGTGCACAATGATATTCATAATTTGTGAGCAATATTACCGACATTTGAATGGTGTAAGATGTGGATGATGTGAATAAATAATTACCCTTACTAATTCTATAAGCAAAAGTATTTTATCTTTTATCTTTGGAAAAAAAAAAATCTAAGCAAAAAGGAAGGGAAAGAAATCATTATATGTGATGATAGTTGAGGAATGGCATTCGACGTACATTCGTGGGTGAAGTAGTGGGGAGTGTCCCCCGGGTGGCATAAATTTAGAACTCATAGTTGTTATCATGTTATGAGAATCACAACCGAAAAATTTGGAAGTCTAAACATGGACCTTAAAGTGGGGACTCGACTAACAATGTAGGTCTCCCTTGTAGTTGAACGGACTTACAATGAAGTCGTCACCTGATCTTCTTATTCCATATAGACAAAATTTAGGGACAATCTTTGAAAATACATTTTTATTGATAAAAGAGATAATTACATTGAATTCTTTGAAGAAAGTAAAAAGTACATAATACATGGATTTGGTCCTAAATACAATCTAAAAAGTGAAAATTACATAAAAGAGTGTCATAGTTAAATTCTAAAGAGAACATAAAAGGTTACATGAAAAGACCTAATCTACTTGTCCAAAAAACTAGGTTCAGGGAATAAGTTACTAATTGAGAAGGTGTTAGGCACTCACGTAACTTGACCTAAATCAGTCTCCTAAGATCTAATGGCCAATAATTCACGATTCAATTAGGTATTTGCATTCACATCTCAGTAATCATCGAATTCTAAAGATACATGCCATAAAAATAAACAATGATCAATTTCTTAACCAAAGTTCACTTTAATCATGCATACTTAATCATCAAATACACAACTTTGCTCTATGTTATTGTCATGTTATCATCATAATATTCAAGAGATATCAATTTGCATCAATCAAAACATGGAATTGTGCATCACTACACAATTTATGCAAGTCTGGGACTCGAGTGCTAATCGGGACTGAGGGAGCCTAATTCGGCACTTACATCTTTGCTCGATTGTCGATTTGTCCAAATGGAAAATTAGTTCACTTTTTCTCAGATTAATCAGATTCCAATGATATTTTATAGATTTTCACATATCATAATCTATCCTACATCATTCTAAGCATTTATGCATGATTGAGCAAATTAAAACAACAAATAGTCACTCAAGATCATATGAGCATGGATCTCATTCAATTTATTAGTTGCATAATTGAAAAGGGAATTGAATCATACTTGCGTGTGGTGGAATGCAACCTCTTGAGTGAGTGTCTCGTACTAGAACCGGCAAAATGCACTTGATTGCACTTAGTTAGTATTGAATATGATTTTAAAGAACTAAATAATATATAATTATGGTTGAAATTACATAGAATGATTTTGTAATTCTGTGATTTGGAGCTCTTAAAACGTTAGAGAAATTGTAGTCTCCTCTAAGAATTTCTCTTATTCTCTCTGAAAACTGGTCTTTTGGCAAAATTTCTATCTAGATATATACCTTTTTTTTTTTTTTTTTTTTTTTTTTTTTTCTTTTTTTTTTCTTTTCTAGTCAGATATATTAGTTCTGATGTATTATATACAAATTTTGGATAAAATTCTCTTTTTCCAAAAAAAAATATCTAATATTGAAAGAGATAATCCTGTTTTTTTTTTAATAAATAATTTTATTAAAAGCAAAAGAACAGCAGCACTGGTAAACGCCTCTACATCTTCTTACTTCCTTAACACAACGACCCAGAGGGAAGATAATTCCGCTTGAGACATACATGTGAGAGTTAAAGTGCATTCTATTCTATTTATATCGAGACAAGAAAAACTATTGGATTGAATGCTGTCAAAAATTGATTTTCTCATGTCTAGCTGCAGGATGCGTACAAAGTTTAATTTGATTAAAACATACTTTTATGATTGCCTCAACCCTATTTTTAATTTGTGTTTTTGTTAAAATTCTTATCATATAAACATATTCCTACTCGCAAAAGCCGACAGTGGACTGCTGTAAACGATGCCTTAATAATTCCTCTAAAAGGAGTTTTTATTTTATTTAATAATTCAATTGTTGAGGTACAAGACTACAAGGCCTAGATAGTTCAGGAAACAATCAGAAATGGAACATCTCTGCTTAAAACTCAACAATGAGAACAATTTACTACGAGAATATGCTGCAAGTATGTAGTCATAACTTATTAAGCCAGCTAAAATGAATCTTTAGAGAGGCCCACTCTGATCTGATGTCCTCCCACGTTGTTGAAGCATGTATGGCCTGAGGGTAGAACAAAAAATTCAAATCATATGTGCAGTGTATTGGACATTTGGACTACTTTATATTAGTGGGACAAACCTTTGACCAAGAAGATTGTTATATATTTTTCTTTTCATTTTTATATAAACTTCAACTAGTGCTAAATAATCAAATCTCTAAAGACAAAATTTCTTTTCTACTAATTCACTAAAGAAAAAGAAAATTCTGCAAAGACAAGGACCCAAACCTAGGACGTGATCATTGCTTTGCCAGATAGAATCATATAATAACAGATATGAGATAATATACGACAAAAAAAAAAAAAAAAAAAGACTTATACAGAACATAACACATATTATATTATATCTGTTTTTTTTTTTTTTTTTCTGTGGTTATCACATTCACATATTACATATAATATAATCCAAGATAAATGTTCATAAACATATTTATTATTTGCTATGAAATTCATGGACTTAAACGCTTCCTCAAGTGTTCATACATGTGTCTTATACTCTTATGGAAATATTTCTGAATGAGAGGCATGGCCTCACAAGCTTAGCCAACAGATATTAAACATAAGCCATGTCTCAATGGTCTCATGTATGGCATGGACTATAAGGTATTCTTCATCACCATTGTTAAAGTCCAATGGGCTTAACTCAATTTCAAAAGACGCCTTGAGAGATGAGGATTGCCCATGGCTTATTAATTGTACAACCCAAGAATACTTGGTCAATGTGGGACAAGACTCTCACTTTAATAACCATGAAAACTAACATTTCAATACTGAGGTTTTTACAATTAACGAAAAGTTATTAGCTAATATCAGAGTACGGCTAACATAATGGTACTCCAAAAAGGCCAAAGTCGTTAACGAAAAACTCCCAAAGTCTCGACATCGATTGGCCACTCGAGATTTCTCAATCTTGAGACTAGTTTGGTCTCAACATCAAGACCAAATTTGAGCAAATTTTGTGGTATAACTATAACACATAAAATTTAAAAGCTAGAAAGAGTTTTAAGTCAGAGCATGAAATATTCATCTGACACTTGTAAGTAAGAGCAGCAAAAGAATTCGTTAAAAAATGTTTAGTACAGATTTGTAAATGGAAGTGGAATGAAGTTCGATTGTGTTTAAATGGACTTGTCCCAAATAAATAGTTTTTAAAGCTTTTGGTAAGAATATAAAATAACACTAACACTAACAAATACAACAATTAGGAGAATATATGGACATGAGGGTGAAATTACTAATTAGACCTCGTAGTCAAGGTTCAAAATAATTTATTTGGCATATTAAACATAGATACTTGATCAAGTATTCTTTGGGATTAATCGAGATTCACGCAAGTTAGCCGGACTCCCAAAATCTTAAAAAAAAGAAGTAGGTACTCAAATTTGAGAACAATGAATGGGCTCTTACTTTGCTCAAACCTGCTGGCATTGTTATTTTATTTGGGCCTAAACATGCTGGTACGTTTGGAGTAAAGTGTTTGGCACGGGCATACAGAGAGCTGCAGCTATCCTATGGTCCAGCCCATTGGATAGCTGTTGGACCACTCGATATCAGTTGTTTTAAAAAAGAATTTGGAATTTGTTCCTGAATTGGGTTTCATCTACTATTCTTCCAGGCCACAGAAAGGAAAATCAAGAAGATGATAAAGAGGAGCTTGGCTTTGCTGGTCGGGCCAATGGTTCATTTAGGGGATACGGAGAGACTTGGAGGATCTCCCTTAACATTGGAATTTACCATAATAGCAACAAACAAACTTGGGATCACACAAATACAGGGGGACTATTGTGCTGATTAATTAGCTAGTCTCATAAATTATGTGATTCACAATTTCCGTTTCTCAAGGAATTGTGGGGTTTACGTAATTACCTGCTGGGCCCAGATTGGTTTAGTTGGGCTTGTGGCTTTACTGGAACCAGAAGAATTTTTTTTTTTTTTCTTAATACTGGTTGCTTCCCTAACCCATCAATGAGACAATGACTATGAGATGATAGACAACTACTATTTTTGTAACAAAGTATAACTTTTATCAGTGGATTGTATTGTCTCCTTATATCAAGATTTATAAAATGTTTATATTTCAAAGTTTTATTTTTTATTTTTATATTTTTAAATTATAAACAAAAACATTAGTATTAGTATATGGATGAAATATTAATAATATTCACTTAATTCAAGATTCGGCATTGTTAAGAATAAGAAAAATATAATTCAACAGTGAGATTTTAAAAATATTAATCCAATAAAGTTATTAAGTCATATAACATTACCAAATAATTACACAAAATATAACTTGATCTTGACCTATTGCTAAGTCACCGCAAAGCCGCAATAGTATGTGAGGTGAGTTTCCACTGTTCAATACGTCTTACTTACACTTAAAACCATGTTTAAAAGTTTATAAAACGTCTTACTTACACTTAAAACTATGTTTAAAAGTTTATAAAAGAAGGTGTTTATAAAAGATTGGAATTGAATGAGTAGATTATAAAGTTTAAGAATAATGACGTCACGGAATTCCCAACATTGTATTTGGTATTTGCTTTTTTTAGAAAAGTTCAAATATTATTAAAAAAAAAAAAAAGTACATAGTACAATAAAAATCTCACGTACCTATTATTTGCAACAACTAAAAAATCCATCCATTCTCATAATAGACAAAATAAGCTTTACCAAAGACAACTTCATACTCCAAATAAAAAAAAAGGAACAATTTTCCAGAATCACATAATAAACCTACTATCTAATAACCACCATAAGGAAAACACAATTTCGAATCCATAACAAAAGCAAAACTACTAAAAATCCAGCATTATTTTTCTTTTTTGCGTTTAATTTAAAATAAAAATAAAAATTATAATACTCCCACCAGAGAAGCACTTTCTTTATTTTTCACTCGGACCTGCTGGCAAACCTCTCAACCTTATCATCATTGAGATTAATCCCCACCATAGCCTCACCCAACCCGCAACTCACATCCGCAAGCACATCCGGGTCACTGTAATGGGTCACAGCCTGAACAATTGCCCGAGCCCTCCTAGCCGGGTCACCGCTCTTAAAAACCCCAGACCCAACAAACACGCCGTCACAGCCCAGCTGCATCATGAGCGCCGCGTCAGCCGGAGTAGCTACACCACCAGCCGCGAAGTGAACCACGGGAAGCCTTCCGAGTTGCTTGGTTTGCATCACGAGGTCATAAGGAGCAGCGATTTTCTTAGCGAATGAGAAAACCTCGTCATCATCCATGTTCCTCAGAACCCTTATGTCACCCATAACGGAACGGACATGCCTAACGGCTTCAATGATGTTTCCCGTTCCTGCCTCGCCTTTGGTTCGAATCATCGCCGCGCCTTCTCGGATCCTACGTAGGGCTTCGCCGAGGTTTCGACACCCGCACACGAATGGGATGCGGAAGTTGTGTTTGTTGATGTGGTTGTCTTCGTCGGCCAAGGTTAAAACCTCGGACTCATCCACGTAATCGACTCCAATGGCTTCCAAGATTTGAGCCTCCACGAAATGTCCGATGCGAGCCTTAGCCATGACAGGAATAGTCACAGCCCGTTTGATCTCTTTGATCAGCTGCGGGTCGCTCATGCGTGCAACGCCGCCTTGGGCTCGGATATCAGCCGGCACGCGCTCAAGCGCCATTACAGCGCACGCGCCTGCCTCCTCAGCGATCCGGGCTTGCTCGGCGTTCACCACGTCCATGATAACACCGCCGCGGAGCATCTGGGCTAGACCCACTTTGACTGAGAAAGGAGATTTATTTGTGGCGGTTTCGTATATGGCTCCGTTGCCGTAGACGGTGACTACACCGGTGTCAGCCATTGTGAAATTGGAAGAGATAGGGAGAGAGAAATTGAGATTGAGAAAATGAGATTTGAGGAGAGGCGGTGTGAGATAGTGGATGGTATATAATAGAAGAGGTTAGGGATTTTATTTTTAATATTTGTTTGTTTGGTTTGGGTTTGTCGAATTTTGAGCTATATTTATGGTATGGAAGAAAAGACGTGTCTGGCAAATAGTGAGTTCCCAGATTTTTGTCACCATATGAAAAAAATAAAATAAAAAATAAAAAACACTAGTTTTGGTTAGGGATGGCAATTGTTGCCCCGTAGAGGTGGCGGGGCGGGAACGGGACAAGACTTTTGCTCCGATCACCGGGGCGGGGCGGTAATGGGTATTGGCATTGACCCGCCCCGCCCCGCCCCGATTAGCCCGACCCGCCCCGACCCGCACCTTTTTAATAATATTACAAAAATATTGGTTTTTATTATTATGTGATTATAACATTTTAGGTAAAACCAATTCAAAACAAATAATTTTTGTTTGTGTTTATTAAAGAGAATCCATGTTAGATGAATTTTTGAGGTTTGGGTTTTATTTTAATTGAAGAGTATAAGTTTTTTTTAAAATTCGGGGCGGGGCGGGGCAAGGCGGGGCGGGGCGGTTCGGGGACGGGGCGGGGTATTGCCCCGACCACCGGGGCGGGGCGGGGTCGGGTCACTGTTTATAGGTCGGGGCGGGTTCGGGTCACCCATTCCGGTCCCGATCCGCCCCGTTCTTTGTTTATTATTTATTATTTATCAAAAAGCAAAAATTAATATTTTAAAAATTTTATTAGTAGAATGATGATGGACATAATCTTGAATAATTTATTATAAAAAAAAAATTAAGATTTAGAAGAATTCTATATGGTAGAGTATCTTAAAAACTCTAAAAAATCTTAATCCAATAAATTATTTTGCAAAATAAGATGTAATAGTACCTTCACGATAATCCACATAACGTAGCAAAGCCACAAAGCACAAATAAAAAAAAAAAAAAAGATTTATAAAAAGTTTGATTTAATTAATTAATCATAGGAGTTGGTAAGGCACACTTTACATAGTACACTATCAAGTATTAATATTCCTTTTCTTTACAATAAATAAAAGAAGAGAAATCAAATGTAAGTTCGTCTCTATAAAAAAGAATAGAATACTATCTATCTTAACTTATAAAAATTTGATTTTATTGATTGGTCATCGGGGTCGGGAAGGTACACTTTAAATGTTCAGTGTGATACTATCCATCTAGCATCATATAAAATTGTATAATTTTTTATCACAACTTGTTATTATGGTAGTCTGTGAGTGGTTAACAATTAATTACATGGATCCACCACTAAAACAGCATTTGCTTTCCACCATTAGCATAACATACATTAGCAAGTTGTGTTAAAAAGTTATGCAATTTTATGTGATTTAAGACTTATTCATAAATAAAAAAAGAGAATTTGAATATCAATTATTTGACTTATTTTGTCATAGTTGTCTATATTTTACTTGATATGTGGACATAATTTACCTTTATTTTTAGAAAAATGTATAAAAATATTATTTAATGGAATATTAAATGCACTTTAACCTATATTTTTAGGACATTTGTTACCAAAATAACCATCTTAAGCTAGAAATTATCACTATTATTAATTTTATGACTCATAAGGCAGACATTATAACCATCATTATAATCTAAAAGAAAATAATAAAATGAAGCAGTGGTACAAATACAACATTTTCATAACAATACTAAATTGGTAGGTTTTTATTAGTTTTCATTTAGACTCACTGACATCATTTTATTACTTATTATTCATAACTTGAGACTTCAATATTATTGTGAAATTGTTATGAAAATGTTGTGTTTGTAACTTGATTGAATAAAAATGTTATCATTACATAAAGTTAAATTAGTAATATTCCACATCTTACACATTGTTTTAGTGTTTAGTCAAAAGAAAAATAAAAAAGAAGATTGAGTTAAGAGTTAAGATTAGTGTTCATTTTGATAGCTTTAGAAAAAGGGGGGAAATGCATAAATTTAATAAGATATATGCGGTGGACGATAGAGGCACTGAAGTAGCGAGGAAAGCCTCTCGTTCCCGATTTTCCCTGGCCTCCACACAAAATCTTCGCCAAATTTAAAAACAAAGCAAAAGGCCGACTTGTCCACCCTCCAATCCACTAGGCTGTTTATGACCAAAAAGGGCAGGGGAAAAGAAAAGAAAAAAACACCAGCCTGCCACAAAGTTTCAACTGGCAATTGAAAAAAAGAAAGAAATAAAAGATTCCGTGTCCATTTTCCCTTTGAAGGTAGAATGGCCAATAATCAGAGGTCTTCATGCATTTATCCTTTCTACTGCTACTTTAATAATTTTGAAAACATTTTTTTTTTTTTTTTTACTTTTTCTTTTTATGTCGTGTGGACCTCAGATTAACACCTATGTTGGGTTAAACTAAGTTGGATTAACAAAATTTACCCTTTATTCAACCCAAAAATAGAGAAATTATATAATGAAGCCGCCCCGTGCTTGGATTAGCACTTAAATTGGGTTAAAGTTAAACATGAGTTACTGTTTATTCAATAAGGAAAAAACAAACAAACAAACTATATCATGAAGCCGCCTCTTGCTCGAATTAGAATCTAAATTTGGTTAAACATGAGCTATTATTTATTCAGTAAAAATTATAGAGAAATTATATCATGAAACCGTCACTAGCTCAAATTAAGACCTAAGTTATGTTAATCATGAGCTACTCTTTATTCAATAAAGATAGAGTATATCATGAAGTCCCTTTTCACGGTATATATGAAATCAATGTAAAGTTTATAAGATATTTATTTAATAAATTAGACACAAGTAACATGTTCTTTTTTTAACATGAGTTACGGGCAGGGACGTAGCCAGGATTTTACATGAGTGGGGGCCGGTGTATCAACAAAATTTTTTTCATGAAAATCCAAGACTTTTGAAAGCTATGACGATGATGTTTTGGTCTGGATTTTTTGTATGCAGTCAAATCAGGTTGGAAAACATCATAGTTAATATAAACTCGTCGGATTTCATCATATTGATTAATATGATAATCCCATATTTGTTGACGCAATCCGGGACCCCACTCCAACAAACTAGTATCAATTTTTTGAAATTTTGGTTTAGGATTTTCTGGAATTGAAATATCAACATTTCTTGGAATTGGGATGTCGACATCAGTGGTTGGCAATGTTGCATTACTAGCATTGGCTTTTGAATCATTCAAGTTCTTTTTTTTTTTTTTTTTTTTTAATGCATAATTATAGTTGACTTACTATAATCTACAAAACAAATAAAAATTATGTTTATTTTGTGCACTGATACATATTGCACCGTTTAAACACAATAATTTTGACACTCAAGACCCATCATTACACATCAAGTTAAAATTTACAACACTTATTAAATTACATTTATATTTTATTCTTCACACATCAATTCAATTCACGGTATACACCCAACAAACACATAATGAGACAAAGATAAAGACAAATAATAATTACTGAAATAATAAAAGCACATATGTACGGAGCACTAAACAAAATAATAAATTAAAGTCAATCAAACATTCAAACCAGATCTGAGGCAAGAGAATGAGAGAGAATGAGAGTCTGAGAGAGAGTGAGAGAGATATCATACCAGATCTGCAACTCCGGCGAGGCGGCGAAGGAATCCAGGCGAAGTTAGTCCGGACTCCAGTGGGCAGTGGTGCTGACTGCTGCGCTGGGCGCTGGCAATGTCAGCCTGAACACTGCTTTTTCAGGCCGCAGCCCCTCTCTCTCTCTCCTCTACGGTATCGACGGGAGCTCTCTTTTTCTTTTTTTCTTTTTGCTTCTACTGGGTCTGCCAGCCACTGTAACCCTAAGTTCCTAATTTGTTTTTTAGTTATTTGAATTTAATAGATTAAAACATTGTTTTATTTGTTTTAAAATTTGTGATTTGTTGTTGGGCTGATTTGTTATTGGAATAATTTTGCTTATTTTGTTGTGATTTTGGTTGAATGATTTTGATTTGATTATTTTGTTTTGGGCTAATTTTTTGTTGGAAAGGTAAAAAAATAATGTTACTAAGGGTCCAAAAATTTATAATGGGGCCAATCACTCTAGGCTTTTTTTTTTTAGAGCCAGCAGGGGCCATGGCCCCCTTTGGTCCCCAAGTGGCAATATATATCATGACATTGCTTCACAGTATTTGAAACCCCCACACATGTGTATGGATCCTATATACATAGTATCTCACACACTTTGTTTATGGAATCACCTCATAATATAATTTTCCAAAAAATAAGAGGTAATTCAATGAAGTGCATGAGTTTGGCAGAGAGAAACTTAACCATGTTTTGATGGATATAAATAACATCATTCTCACATACATGAAATATATGGAGCATGTAAAGAAGTATAAGATCCATTTTAATAATCATATATAATGTACAGAAAACAGAAAGGAAAAAGAGGAAGTATATCATGAAACCGCCTCTAACGAAATATAGAACCTTTTTTTTTTTTATTGCTAAATACGATCTATCATTAAGACAAAACAGAAACAACAACAATGAAATCTCTTAACCAAACCTCTTTTGACAGAAGGAGACAAGATTCTTTATTAGAAATGTATGCTTGAATCCTATATATTGTTAGATACTTAGATGGTGGCTTCATGGAATTGCTTCAAAAAACAATTATTTAAAAAGAAATAAGAGAAATAATATTCTTTGTAATGTATAATTAGCGCGGAGAGAAGTATTACCATGTCTTGACAGATATAGACACCATCACGCTCACATAAATGAAATATGTGCTTGTGTGTGAAAGAAGTGTATAAGATACTTTTAATAAATTCATACATAAGCAACGTGTCTTGAGAGAGAGTGAAGAAAAAAAAAAAAAAAAAAAAAGGAACAGAATAACGAAAATTTACTATTTTTAATCACTCTTATCATCTTCACAATCACATAATATGTCCCTTAATTAAAGGCTTAAATTAATAAAATCTCATTATATTTTCTCCACCATCCCATGCACAAGATACTCTGCGGCCTAACAAATTCACAAAACCAAAACTACAAAGAGTATCTGTGAAAGGAGACTACATACTTGATACACCCAAAGGAAAAATCAGGTGGTAGAGTTCGGGAGACGAGGTTGGGAAAAAAAGAAAGAAGTATCCGTGACAAGGTTGGGGAGTTCAATTTTTCCTAAAGAGTCTCAAAAGTAAATTATAAAGAAAATCTAAGGTGCTTAAAAGGATATCTAAACACATTCAAATATTTGGGAGAGGATCCCCTCCCATTGAGATCCTCCCATTCCCTTCAATTTTTAGTTAGAATTATGACCCGTGGAAATGATTGGCTTGGGCCAATTGATTGTTTAAAAAATGAAATCATAGTAAAAACCCAACCAACAAGACCTTAAAACTTAAAACTACAAAATTTTAATTATACTTCATAACCGCAATGCCGTGCATCCTACTTTGAACGTCTCTGTGATTTCACCTTCTCCATATCTTCCACATCCTTGATGTTTTTATTTTTCTGTTGTATCCAGCTCTTGATGACATTACTATTGGCAGGCTGGAGGGTGCATGGTGGTGCTTCTGAAGGGAAGGCAGTTGATTTTTGCAGGAACTGCCTCTGCTTCTCATCAGCAAAGCAAAGCAGTGATTCGGAACACACTTCTAGAGCAGAAGATGGTGAGACTGGCTTGAAGTCCTGCAGCTTCGAGTACTCCGTGATGAGGTGAAACATGTAATCATAGACCCTATCCATACTTAAGGATTCCATTAAATTCTGCCCTTCTTTGCCTATTGCCCTAGCCTGATCAGCCATATTTATATACACATAAACAAACAAATAAATAAACCATTAGAAAATATGTTGCTAACGTTTGAGTCTTAATTCATAAGCACAAACGTTATGAACAGAAAATAGGTAAACCAATTTAGCCATAAAAGTAAAACTGATAAAAAATGGTAAGGCAGCTAAGTGGCTGAAAATAGTATTGCTCAATTTGGCATTCCATGTCATTTACTAAAGTTTTTTTTACTCTATTTTTAGTTTGACCTGAGCTGAGCTAAAAGCAAAAACCATCACTCCAGTTGTTAAGAATATATGTCAGTACTAAATCTTCTAGAAAAGTGAGTTGCAATGCATAAGCTAAGCATGGTGTAAGAGAAGGGGATATTGCTAAAGATGGTCACCATGGTAAACAGCAAACTTTTTTTTTATCAGTTTTTATTTTTTTGCATTGTGATTTCCAAGAAATGTTTACACACTAACTTGTACCTTGTTCTTGCCATGACCATCAATATAGCCAATAGTTTTTTACTACTAAAGGTAATGATGCTGTTGTTCCTGTGGTCATTGTGCTGTAGACATTGTTTAATTTATTTTCACTGTTGTTCTTCATACTAGTTAGTTAAACTTAAGGGTGGTGCAACACTATGAGGCTTGAAGAAAACCACATCATTACAACAAGTACCAGTTCTTGTAGTGCTACTACCAACTACAACTATTTCCATTAATGTTGTTAATCTACTAAGAAGCATGAAGCCATACCAACTCCCATACAACTCAGATGTGGAAGTACAAGTATTTTATGGAGCAAATTGACTAACAAGAAGAGACATGATATATATTTTTTTATAACATAGGAACCTTTCTAAAGAAGAGCCCTTTAGACTCACCTCTAGCCAGTAGTAAAACCTACAGACAACTGACCCCACCTGCCAGAACCAATTGCCGGGTAATCCAGAAGAGACATGATATATTGATATAAGGTTAAGTGAAAACATACCTCAGATGGGTGTTCATTACCCCAGTCAACAGCATACTTTATAGAGGGGCATAAATCAGTGGGAGAGACAGGCCAATAGTTTTTCTTGGGAATGAGACCACGACTGAAGAAATCTTCATATTCTGGGGATATTATTAGGGAAAGAGAACCACATGATAGAATATACTTCAAGCTCACAGACCAAGCAAACCCTTCAGCATAGATTTTATACCTGCAGAGAAGAGGCAGGAAAAAGGGGTGACACAAATGATCAGCTGCAAGATGAATGCACATTCCATCATAGGAAATTAGGTAAATAGAGTAACGTTGTACTGAGATCCAATGTGACATTACTAAGAGAAGAACTCACCGGTAATCACACTGATTTGATAGTTTGGATTGCTCATAACCAATTCTTTCTTCTTCTGCCCAATCCTGCAATGTATAGTAACAAGACAACGTAAGAATAAACTTCCAGGTATTTAAATTCATCACTTCCACATGTTTAAGTCGACAAAAAAGAGGTTCACAACACAATTCAAACTCCACCTGTCGCATAATTTGCGCTCCCCACTTCCTAGAGTGATTACATTTCAGTAACTCTGTACGAATAGGAGATAAAACGTCCGGATTTCCTTTCCAGTACGCCCGGGGCCATTTCTTTGACCACCTTAGTCGTTGAGAACCTCGTTTAATCTCATGGAACTCCACATCCCAGGGCCTTATATTTGTCTCCGTCCTGTAAAAGAATCATTCTCATTTCAACACATTTGCCACGTACAAATTAATGCAATTTCCAAATGGTTCTCAGGTTTGTGCTTAACCAGCAAATTAAACTAATCGGCATACATGTTACATACCATGATGCAAAGACAATTTTTCATATTGAATGACATGATGCAATAGCTTCAAAGATTTAAACAAAATTAACAAAAATTAAAGGTGTTTTTATTATTTATTTCTCTCAAATACTTACCAACCCCAGAAAGACCAATCGGGAAATGGAATGTCATAGTGATCTTTAGTGGTACAATATCGAAAAAGCGGCAATGGCATCGACTGGTGCTCGGCCCGGTAGATCCTAGGCTTATCCATGCACTCAAACATCATATCCACATCAGGTACCATCCCTGGATACCTCTTGAGAAGCTGCAACAAACCCCATATCGTAAACATGGCTCGGCTCTGCACACACGCGTAGTACCAATCCACGTACAGCTTTCCCCCAACGATCACGACCCGGAAAGCCGCAAATTTCTGGGCCTCCTCCAAATGGGCCTTCGAGATCCCGGAACGAGCCCAGGGCTCGAGATCCTGGTGGATCCACCGGAAGAATTCTGGGCATTTCTCGCTGGGTTGTGAGGAATTCGAACGGCGTCGTTCGGGGACGGTGTTGGTGTCGGAGTGACAAGCAAGGTAAGAGCAATGTATGATCTTGTAAGCTCGGGTTTGGCGGGTTTCTTTGTCGAAGCTCTTGGGTCGGAAAGGGTGCCACGGCGTTGGGTCTAAGTTGTGGCCCGCGACGGTTTTGGTTTGGGAAACGAAGTTGTCCACCTGTTCGATCAAATTCCCCAAAGAAAATATCAATCAGCAAATAATATATATATATATATATATATATATATATTGTAGAGCAGTTGTTTGATGAAATGCAGCAATGAAATATAAAAGAGAGACGGAGAGAGATAAACCTTGTAAAGGAAGAGGGCGGTGATGGAAAAGGTGGCCAAGGCAGTGACGAAAGGGAGAAGATAGGAGGGCGTGCGAGGTGTGTTCTTCGGGGACAATCCCATGGCTCTTGTGCCTGCATTCTCATTCACTGTCCTCTACTACCTTTCTCTCTTCTATTCTTAGATGATTGCGTTTGCTTTTCTGTTTCCGTTTCCGTTTCCGTTTCTGATTCTAACTTTCCATTTTTTCATGCTCTTTTCTCTTTTGGGACCCACCATCACTAATGACGTCCACGTGGTTGATTTTCTTTGGAAGGGAGTTGCAAAAGTTGACTTTGTCCAATGGAATAATTTCTCAGTTGGATGATATCATATCATCATCAATTCATCATGGTATGTTGCACCCAGTTACACTCTCTCTCCTTTAAGCTATGTTCTTTTGAATTCTTCTCTTTCTTTTTTACTGTCCTTTTAAATTTGGCTGAAGTTACTTCATCAATTATTACTTCTTTTTTTTTAGCCAAATCATCATCAATTGGCTAAAGTTACATCATCAATTATTACTTTTTTTTTGCTAAATCATCATCAATTATTACAATTGATGTCAATATATCTCTTATATATTGCATCGAATTGGGTTTATTAACAATTATGGAAATCTCAATTATAACTTTACTATTTCAAAAAAAGAAAATTATAACTTTACTAATCTTAGATTGTTACAATTATAATATTAGAAGGTGTAAGTTTTCAGACTCATTTAGAATCCTAAACTTAAAGGATATAAATAATATTTTAGTCTTTAATTTTTATATCATCCTCATCATTTTTAAAGACTAAAATTTTCTTTGGTTTCTGTAACTTAAGAAGATTGGCTTATGTGCCTTGTGCACCTCATGGTGGGTTGGCACTTGGCACTCGTGCTACCAATAGGGAAACAAAATGATGACTTCAATTTTTTTTTTCCCGAAGCAGAATTATGAATGTAATTGAGGTAAATGTGATACACAATTGGTAATATATTGAGATATGAAATTGAAACTCGTTTTTATCGGGACTTATAAAATTACAAAAAAAATAAAGAAGAGAGAAAGAAGGTTAGCTCACGTTTCTCTAATCTACATAACCAACAATTCTCCAATATAACAAAGATGAAAATTGTAAATTTTTGTCCTAGTTCATAAAGTTGTACTAATAACATTACATGTTTACAGCAAATATGTCATCAAGGACATCAATTGATATCCTTACATTATCATATTTTGCATGTAGGGTGATCTAATTCACTAATCCAATGAATCAATTCAATGAAACAGATCCAATCCAACCTAACCCGACTCCTCAAATTGGCTTTTCGTGGGTTGTAATATTTTTTTTTGAGTTCCAGCAAAAAGCAAACCAAAATGTACAATAATACAGTATGAAAACAAAAGCAAAGCCTTTAGTCAAACACTGCTGAATCCTTTTGAGTTTTTTTTTTTTTTAAACAATCCTAATCTAACCATTGCTTTCTTTAAGTACACATCAATTGCATCCAAACTGCAAGTTAAAAAAATTCTACAGTGGACCAATAAGAGTTACACCACCGGAGAGCCCCTCTATGGCTCTATCACAGACTCATTCACAAAGCTCAAACTGTAAAAATCTTTCTCACCTTCTTCATCTTCCTGCGGCATATGGGACAATTACCAGCCTCTTCTGCAATCCTGTAGAGTTAACAGATTTGAACATCTTTCAGCCGAATTTCAATGAGTTGCAGATGGTTGGAAACAAAATCATACGTGACAATGAACATAAAGTGCATAAAAAGGTTGTATTGAACAAGTTTTACATATCTAGCAATAACGGACAGAACAAGTTAGTTGTAGACTTGTAGTGCTTAGTAATCGCTAAGAATTATAATTCATCCAATCAAATATGATCTCTATAAATTATTGTTGAAACTGAGGCATGATGTCTAAGCATTAGATGAACTAAAATACTTTTCAAACTTTATTAAGGCTCCATGGCTGCAACTCAAATCTAATAAGCCTCAATGCCAACATATTGAGGTTGTTTCCATGAATCATTTTCAACTATTTCAAGCCTCATTTGCTAATAGCATCAGCATCCAAAATCACACGTTTTCCTATCAAGATTTCTTAAAATAGTAAGTGCAGCGTGTATTTACCTTTTTCCACAAGTAAAACAGGCAGCACAGTGACCACATGGAAGAAAGAAGCAATCTCTAGAGGCGTCGAAGCAAATCACACAAAGACGCTGGGTATTGTTGCTGTTTTCACCTTCTGTTATTTGCTGGCCATCAATACAATTCACTGCAAGCTGCTCTTCCGGATCCTCCTCATCGTGTGAGACAGAGTCATATGATGAACCCCAACTTGAAACATCGTCATCTTTGTGCAAAAGCAATGGGGTTCGTTCAGTTCCCACCTCCCCTGGCTGAATTATTGTTCCATCTTCAGCTGTGGTCTGGAAAGTGTTCAAGAATCTGAAGACCGATAGGATGAGTACAGTCATTACACCTGCATGCGGGAAAGTGTTGAATATGAAGTTGAGCGTTCTCTTTTTGCTGTCACAAAAGGGCATAAATGCAAATCAAAATAACCTGATCCAACAAAATATGCAATCCATCGTGGTCCATATGACAGTTTGACAAACCAATCATCATCAGTATCCTGAAAGAATCAACATTTGTCCAAATTCACATACAAAAACTTTTTTTTTTTAATGAAATAAGGATCCAAAGACTACATGAACTTCACAAAGAAATGAAAGTGGTATAGTACTCATATAAGTTAGCGAATAATAGTGTTTTACCTCTTTCCGATGTGGAGAAGTCAGGACAGCAGAATTTGTTCCTAGAAGAAAAAGCTTCAAACTACATAAACGGTTACCCAGGGAGCACTTGTAATATGCCGTAGTTGTGTTATAGAGGAAAGCATTTATAGTGAACTTCAACTCTACCTGTTACAATGCAGCATTCAGAGCAGCTAAATTATCTAATGATAGAAGGTGTCTGCATGTGCATATGAAGTATTAAACCATAAACATCAGTAAAGTACTTAGTAAACTAGAAAGAACCCATCCATTTTCTGTTTTAAACATATAGAAGGATTACCAACAGCACATGGATAGTTTCTTTCGTGCAGGCTCTAGCAGTCTACATAGACTACATGTACCTATGTCAATATTTTAGATAAAGATACAAATACAGCATGAGAAACATTATTTTTGCTTTGGGAGTTTATGCTATAATCAAATTCAGTAGGGAGTTTCAGATATGTGGCTTTGGCCAATTATATATTCCAAAAAACTAACAGTATAAGGCATGTGCCCTGGCCTATAATGCAATTGTGAAAAGAATTGCGTACAATTTTGTATATCATAACAAGAAACTCAACTAAAAGTAAAACAATTTTGTAGCAATACAGGATGCAGTAAACATTTGGACAATTACCTCTACCTCCTCGGAGTGCAAGTTCCCCACAGCAATATAATAATTGGAGGACTCTGGTATTTTCTGTTGAATCTTACCACTTCCTGCAATGTAGCCATGTAGGTGGGTTTTAAACATCCGTTTTATTTTGTGTGAGTAGTTTCATACATCCTACCTCATGCCAAAGGGGGAAATGAAACTTATATTAATGAAATTTACCGTAAATAATATTCCAAGACAAAGTTGTATTAGGATATGATGGGTCTTCTATCCACTCAACAAGGCTTTCTCTACCTGCAGATTTAGATAAACATTAGGACAAGAAGTATGAACTATGAACTAAAGAACATCATTGTAGTACCAATGTTTTCTGTTTCTGCATGCATTCCAACTAGTTGTTAAGCATAAAGCTAAAACTTGATTGATCATCCCCTAGGACATAGTGTCTAGCATACTGTGTGTAAAGGAAGGTAGTTAGTTGACACACGTGGGTTTGCACGTGTATGGTTCAGTTATAGTCAACTCAATTTGTTAGATATTTGTTAAAAGTTTCTTATGGTCGTTAGTCTCTTATTGAGCTTAGAGGCTTTGTATATAAATAGCCACACTCTCTCTGTAAATGTAATTTTATCATAAATATTACTGAAAACTTTTGTTTCTCTCTCTCAATTTCTAATTCTTGCACTGTGTACTAATCAATGTAACGTTATTTGATGTTCCACTTATTAACTAGTTAGATTTACATGTGAACTTGCTATACGTTACATACTGTAATAGATGCAATGATAGATCAAAATTTAAATTGTGGCCCTTAAAAGCTGAATTAAATTCTAAGCTGTTCAAAAAATATTTTTCCAATTCTTCCATCTATTTGCTTTAGCATGAGAATAGATTCTTGATCATGTTAAAGAGTCTGCTGACTTAAAAACTGCTATGCAAGTCTAAGTATTTAATTCTAAACAAAAGTGAACAAACAATACTGTCATCACCATACCATAAAATTTAAGGATCAATAAGCTGGAATTTGGAAAATACCTTGTGCAATCACAAGGGATAAAGGTGAGGAACTTGGAGATTTTACATGGTATGTGATATCCACTCTGGATCCTTTGTTTAGGAAGTAAACCAACTCCTACAAATGTGAAAAAATAATTGAATTTTCAATGAAATGAATTCAGAAAAAAGATTAAGAAAGAGATTGTATAGGTAGTAGGAAATGTGCCTTGTGAAAACTGGCCGGGACAAATGTATTATGCGTTTCAGTCCAGGTAATCTCAACATCCAGGGGAGGTTGTTTATAAAATCCATATAGCATTGGCCCAGGTTTTGGCTCATTGATTTCCTCGGCCTGTATTTAAACAAAATGAGATTTGTGCATAGTAACAGTGGCAGCAGAAGCAAGAAAATAAAAATTAAATGAGAGTTATGTGAGATACAGAATCTTACATCAATAGACTGCACAAGGAATGGGTTAGTTTGTATTAGGCGTGAGCAATTTGGGCCCATTTGTAAATTCACAGATCCATAAAAACCAAAAATCAGAGTCATGGATGCTGCTGGTGACAAATAGGAAAATAGAAAACCAAAAACAAACCAGATCAACAAGATTCTTAAGTCAATAGCAGATTAATTAATCATGTAATATATGAAAAACCACAAAAGAACAAGAAAAATTACGGCCTTGATTGCTTTCTTAGAAAATGTTGAGAAAACCAATAGCACAACATCAGAGACTTTTTTGTAATACAATCAATTGCAGCACCATCCACTCTTTTGTATTCTCAATACAATTACATTTCAAAAAAGTCAAGTCAAAGATTTTTTCTTTTCTCTCTCAAACATTTATGTCATTGACTAATTTGACTTGGCCTCAGTATTCCCTGCAAGCAACTTAGAGGTCCATTTGTTTCTTGGACACAAGCACAATGTGGGAAAGTGAAAAAATTCAAAAGGTTGAATAAATAATTTAAGAAAGAATCAATCTTTTTTTTCTTTTTAGCAAAAAGGATCAATCTTTAAAGCATTCATAATTCGTATATCTTGTTAGTATCAGCATGAAACTTACCGAAGAACCAAAATGTGACGAGCACAACAAGGCAAGACCAAACATCATCCCTTATCTGAGTCGATGGCGCATCCGATATCGATATGTTCACACGATATGTTAAAGTAGAAGGCTGCTGTTGTTGCCTTTCTTGGTGATGGTCGAGAAGAAGGCCGTAGTGGTGGCGGTGATGGTGGTGGTGGTGGTGACGGTGATGGTGATTAATGTCACCGTCCTCATCATGGTGTTCATTTTCTACTTCTTCTTGAACCTGTGAAGTAGACGGCGGTGAAGAAGAAGAAGATGGATCATCACTTGAGGTTGTTACAGAAGAAGGACTAATTCCATGTTGGCTATGTTCTGGTTCTTCCATTCAGAAAGAAAGTTGGATTTGGTAAATGGGTTTTGAAAGATAGTATGAAAAAACACAGATTCTGACTTCTGAGACGACTTTCTTACCATGAAAATTTTGGCATGAATGAGCCATTGGAAATGCAAAGGCGGTGGTGGAGAAGCTGTGTCACTCACCAAGCGGTCCTTGGAATGTTAGTTGGGGATAGTTAGTTTTTTAAATTGGGTGACAGTTAGTTGGGTTCCAATATTTGCTTAACAATTTTGAGTTGGGTTTGCTGGCCAATTGGAGGAAGCCATAAAATTTGGTAGAAGACCAAAATGTACAGCTTAAATGACGTGGGTGATGGTGATTTGTTGGTTGTAATTGCTTTGCTTATGTTACGTAAATAGGTTAAGAAGTCCATGATAAGGAAAGCTTAATACGACAACCCGTTCAATAGTGTTTTGAGCAAGAAATCAAAGTTCGGATAACAAAAGAGAAGTCAACAGTCTTGTAAACTTCCTTGGAATTAAGATAAACTTGATTACAAATAAATTTTCTTAAGAGATGTCAAACCTCAAGTAACCTATCTTGCAAAATCTATTAATGTTACATCAAATTTATTGTTGACTCTCGTTTCCATCGAGATTTGTCACATTCAAATTTAATTATGTTACTTGTGCAATATAATATAAAAATAAAAATAAAATCTATTCATATAAGGGATGCATCCTAAAATCCAATGAATGGTAGCTAAGTAATTGATATATATCATAAATATTTGGTTTTTAAATAATTTATTCATTGTTCTTAACGAGATTATATCTTGAGTAATAATGTTACATGAAACATTACTCACATAGGGTGTGTACTATGCACACTCTATTTCTAGAGGATTTGCAAATTCCTCTTTATTTTTAATCCACTTTTGTTTGATTAATTTTATCTAATAATGTCACATTTGATACTAGAACTTAACTAAAACTCTACTATCTATTAATCTAATTCTATCTAATTTTATCACTTAATGCCACTTTTGATACTAGAGTTTAATTAAAACTCTACTATCTATTAGTTCACTTTGACCTATCCAGAAATATTACTAAGGTTAGAACTCTGAATTTTTTTTTTTGTTTGATAATGGGTTAGAACTCTGAAATATTATCTAGACTAGAACTCTATTTTATATTAACCTCAAATTTGAAAAAAAAAAAAAAAAAAAAAAAAAAAAAAAAAAAAAAAAAAACTATGTCGTTGGGGAGGATACGAATGTCTCACTAAGCCAAAGCCCAAGTAGCACATTTCACGACGAAATACTGGGCTAAAGATGGCCTATTTTCTCACAAGTCCAGACCAAAGCCCAAAATGGAGGAAAAACACATAAAAAAATTATACGAGTCTCAAGCCAATAGCAACGAGCCAAGTCACACAATAATCTACGTGTCAAACGCGAATTGGAGCATATCATACATGCTCCAGACTCCTATATAAAAAGCTTCCTCAGCCTGCGAAAGTGTGTTTCAGATTTTTACAGCAGAACAAAAGCGATGGCCAGAACGACATCGTTTCTCCTTTGTACCTTCGTCCTCTTCGGAACCCTAGCTCTCATTCAGGTAATACTAAACCCTTTATTCCCTCATTTCTTTAAGTCTCCCTTCTGATCCAGTTAGATTTTATCTTATAATCTTGATCTAATAATGTTTTATAATTTTATTAGATCAAGATCGATGATTGATCTAATTTTATTTGTTTGATTTATTTGTGAAATAAAATTATTGATGTTTCAGGCTAAGAAGTCGAATGAGGATTTGAAGGAAGTGACCCATAAAGTTTATTTCGATGTTGAGATTGCTGGAAAGCCAGCTGGTAATTCTCTATATACCATATAACATTTTTTTATGACAAGCTTTGATATTCTTAATTGAGTAAGAGACTTGCTTTATTGGAAAATGTCTATTTAAATTGATAATAAACTTTTTATTGAAATTCAAGGATATAGTTTTGTTAGAAGAATTGTGGTCGTGGTTATGAAACTCTTTTATATCTTTATGATCTGTGTTCTTTCAGGTCGAGTTGTGATCGGTCTGTTTGGGAAGGCGGTGCCAAAAACCGCAGGTATGATTGTGTTATTATCCAATTTGAAACACTAAATTAGATACAGTTAATCTTAATAAATGGTATGATTATTGACTTACACCCTTCATTTTGGATTGCAGAAAACTTCCGAGCACTGTGCACAGGTGAGACTGTGACCTCGGACTCTTTGCTATATGTTTTAGATGATAGCTCCCAGTTGTTATTTTTATGGTTTAGATTCAGATAAAAAAATGCCTGACTCTTGATATTCTGCTTCGGCTGGATTTATCTTAGGTCTTATTTTAGGTTTTGGGGTTCATTAATCATCATCACCAATGTATTAAAACTAAACACAACTCAATTTTCAAGTCTAGAAAAGTATCTACATATGCCACATTGCCATCACCTTTCCTCAACAAAATTGGAAAGGAGGTGTGGATTTATGAGGAAAGTAGTAAGGGTTCAGGATTGAATAATATCCTAACCTTGGTCTAAGCATAGAAAATGTTCATAGAAGTTGGTTTTATATGTGATTTTTTTCTTCCAAACATTTCAGGAGAGAAAGGTGTTGGAAAGAGTGGAAAACCTCTCCATTACAAGGGTAGCACATTCCACAGGATTATTCCCAGCTTCATGATCCAGGGAGGTGATTTCACACTTGGTGATGGAAGAGGTGGAGAATCGATCTATGGAGAGAAGTTCGCTGATGAGAACTTCAAGCTGAAGCACACTGGACCAGGTATGACTAGCACGCCCCCTCCTACCCCCCTCTCCCCAAATTTGAGTATTCATGGTAGTAACATTGTTCTGTTTTTCTTGTGTATAGGGTTTCTGTCAATGGCAAATGCTGGCCCTGACACAAACGGTTCACAATTCTTCATTACAACCGTGACAACTAGCTGGTAATTAAATGTGCACCTAGATTTTAAGAGAGAAAACAGATTTTTTTTTTTTTTTTTTCCAAATCTTCTCTTGGTTATATTTGTTTACTGTTTTCTGTGTGAGGCAGAAGGTTTAGTGGATTCACGGTAGTGTATTGGACATGGTTTAGATCAGCAGCATGATTAACTTGCGCTTCTAGCACCCAAGTTTAACCGTTTTCTTGACGCTCACAACTTTACACGTCTCTTTAGACTGAGAGAGAGAGAGAGAGAGAGAGAGAGAGAGAGAGAGGAGTAACTGTTGACATGAGATGATTTTAAATGTCCCAACCATGCTATGAGTAGATACGAATTGATTTATTATTATTATTGGTACTAATGTTTGGATCAATTTACAGGTTGGATGGTAGACATGTTGTTTTTGGAAAGGTGGTATCTGGAATGGATGTTGTTTACAAGATTGAAGCTGAAGGAAAGCAGAGCGGCACACCCAAGAGCACGGTCGTTATTGCAGACAGTGGTGAACTTCCAGCATAATTTCCCTCGTTTATGTTCTACCTACCATCTAGTAACATCATATTCCCCTGTCAGTTCCCTGTAGGAGACTATTTAATATAAGCTATTAATGTACTAATAGATATTGCAATTTTTAGTGGCTTTCTTTTCACCTTATATTTTTGTTTTTGTATTTTGTAGTAATAGTTGTTTAGTTTTAATGAATAAGAGATTTATTTAACCAAAGAGCCGAACCAGTTTATACAAAAAGAAAAACAGTAAAAACCGCAGACAAATACAAGAGGCAGAAGAGCTGCAAAAAACCAAACAAAAAAACATTCAGCAACCTAAGCTAAGCTAAAATACTTTGGCAAAACTGAATTAGGCAATTTCCTGATACAACACAAGGCTTCATTTTGAATTAAGTCAAACTTGTAAGTCTACCTTTTCACATCTGCCATAATGGTCTTCAAAATCCGCATTTCATTTGTCACCCTACCATTAAGCACTCATGTTTCCATCCCTCCAAACATGGTAAATGGTAGCAGACGAGGTCCATCTGCAAGAAGGATGCTCTTCCCTTTTGCCTTTGATTACAATTCAATTTAGCTCACTGCTCCAATCTCCAACTTCCTATCAAACACACAACACCTCAGAACATCCTGCCAGATTCTATGAATCATGTTCAAAATATAAATGGTCCCTTGTAGCTCCTGCAGAAAACAAAGAATCACCTCTCCATTAGGCCATTCTTTCCCTTATCCTTAATCACCAGGTAACAGAAAAAGGAATGCTTGGGAGCACATAGAAACCAGTTGCTCTTCCACCAGTTGACACAGCCTTGATTCTCCTTGTCTGGTTTATCAAGTATAGAGCTAAATCTACTGCTATGCTAAACCGGCCATTAGCAGTGGGAATCAAAGTCCAAATCCTACTGCAATTCCTATGAGTGGCCATCTCTAGACATTTATTCTGATGATTGCTTGATGTAGATGGGATGAGGGATTTTATGTTGTGAATTAGGTTATTCAAAGTCATTTTTCAACATTGTGAGGAAACATCGAATGGAAGCCCCACAATCAGGAGAAAATCGTGCTGTAATGAATATACCCTATAAATTTGTGACAAACCACAAGTCTGAGAAACTTGAGTCTTAAAATTGAAAGCATTTTTTACTAGCAGTTTGGAAGTAACTCTTGCTGCCTTTGAAAGTAAAAAAAATTGTAACGAAACGGCCCCTAGAGTGTCTCGCTATAATTGGTTAACTGCTGAAATTTAGTCCAGGCTGCAAAACGGATGTGAGATTCCCACCTCAATGGTTACCATTGAACAGTACGTAGTAAGTGTATTTATAACTAAGCAAAGATAAAGGGCTTGATGTATTGCATATGCAACTTGGAGTCCCCTTAGGCCCTTAGTGCTGCAGAAACTCTAAATTCAGACAAACTGCAAGCTACTATATCTGTTTTTAGTGAGCGAGTTAAATCTGTTTGGGAGTTAAAGCTGGAATTTAGTCCAGGCTGCAAAATATAAATGTTTCTCTCGGTGTCTGCTAAAATGTTGAATATGTAGTATTCCCGTGAGCGAGTCATTGGATGTATATCTGGGCAATCCTTACTCAGTTCCTATAATCAAATTTGGAGGTCAAATAGCTTATCCTCCATTCAGACTTGGAATTGGAGGGGTTTAATTAACCATGTTCGGATGTTTTTTAAAGGAAGAAGGGAAAGTATTTGTCGGGATTTGGAGAGGTAAGATGTCTTAGATTCCCTCCAAATCCCTTCTTTTCCAAATTAATTTTTAAAAATCCAATATAAGAGAGTGATATCCATTCTTCTCCCCCTACTTAGTTTTAAGACATCCAAACAAGGAAAAATTATAATAATTCCCATGTTCTATCATATCCTTCTTCCTCACTCCCTCGTACCTTCTACTCTCGTCCTCCTTCAAACTTCCAAACACACTTGAAGACTTTAATCAACTAAAAGATTACAATATATTACATGATTTAACAGCGATCAATATACACGTAAAAAAACCAACAGCAGCTGGATAAATAAAATTCTCTCTAATGTATCCTTGACTCATGCTTGTTTAGATGACATCAATAAGGAAAATAGAAAAATAATGGAATGATGCTTAAAAAAAAAAAGAAAAAAGAATGGGAAATTCAAACCAATTATTGCTTAAATTGGAGTGATAACCAGGATCACCAAATACAATCAAAACCTGGTATCATGATTAAAATCCTATATTGACAGCACACCTCAATAGCTTTTTTAACACACACAGAAAGAAAAGAAAAGAAAAAAAAAAAAGAAGAAGTTCAAATATCAAACAAAACTTGAAAACTCAAACTATACAGCATGAAGTTTAAACTAGAATCACTCTGCTAAATTGAAGACTCAGGCAACTGTATAACTATAGCAGAATTCACTAATATAAGAAAGCTAAAGGAACTGGCGGAAGACAGAAATTCTCTGTCACCAGGAAGATGAAATCTTCATATTATGTTGTTGCCTGTTAGCTGCCTTCAACAACTTTAAGGATTTTTTTTTTCTTTTCCCTTTTTGATAAGTAACAACTTAAATGATCCAAGTCATAAAGACAGAGGTTTGAATGTCAGAGCATACTGAAGCTCTGGGATGAAGGTATATTGTCCACAACATGACACTAAAATCTTCACCTGAATGATGCAAATACCAATTTAAGACCAGGAAAAGGAATATTCCACAATGGTGAGGTATAAACACAACAAAATCTATTTGTATATCTTTTTTCTTTTTCTTTTTAATAAGTAAAATCTATTTGTGTATCTTCTTATATGTGACTTGTACATTTAGAGGAAAATACACAACCCTGTAAAATATTTCCTCCAAAAAACCCCACAAAATCTTGTATACCAAACACTTCCCTCGACCTCTAATTTGTAATGGATTCCTGGACAATGTCCCATTTGCTTCATTACATGTGAAACCAAACTCACCACGATCTCCACCAGTAGCAAATTGAGAGCTACAATCGTATACGCCAAGTCCCACGAACCACTCAACCTCGATGGGCATGCCCATTCTCAGGATTCAGGAAATTTACAATTCACTATCCAGTCTTCCATTTTACCTCACCTAAAACCTACTTTAAACTGACATTTCCACTACAAGCCACTCCTCCCATCCATAACCAGAAACAATGAAACAATGAGTGAATGTGTCCCCATGCCAACAGTTTTTACCATTAAAACCAACAAACTTAATGCTCCATAACATAATCATAACTGAAATTCCAACCACCCCAACCTAAATAAATTGTCACATGTCATCACCTCTAGATTCATCACCTCTAGATTCATCTGCCAGCAGAACCATCCATCATCAGGTTCCATTGTCTTCACCAGCTCCACCATCCACCTCCACCCACCATCAACCATGAATGCAAATAGTTCATGCCCATCCCCCAAAAATTACCTTGATAAATCTGAGCAAGAAATTATTTCTTTATTGGATCAATATTTAAAAATAAGAAAAGAATCAAGAGTTTTAAACAAGTTTCCAAATCCAAAATACTCACCAAAAAATGGTCAAAAGGCATGGAATGAATAATGACAGCAGAGCTTTGCTATGATCCTTGTTGGACACAGAGGACGGATGGTTGGGAGGAACTAGGAAGCAATCTGAGGACAATAACATGGGGAGAGAGAAATTGGCGGCAAAAAACCATATGCGAACTGTGTCTACGCGAATTTTTTGGATTAAGGGATTTGCCTACTCAGGTTTTCAGATGTAACATATGTTTACAAGTAATTTATTAATTGAAAATTTCATAGGAACATCTTTACTCTTTAGTTCCCCATAACCTTGTCTCTATATTTGGATCATACTTTATATGGTGAAACTAGCATGATCAACCACGCTAACCTGGATACATGTGTTTAACACCATAAACCATATCCCAAAACAATGCTTGTAAACTATGACAAAGCAATGTAATCCCAAACGAATTTTCGTTAATGTTCCAACTTACGAAGCAACCAAAGTGTCCAAAGTCATGCAAAAAAAGAAGATTCTAACAAATTTGTGCAATAAGAGCATGATCTCTGCCTATGGCTCCGAACTTCTACGATATCATTCAAAAGCAGTGGTGGCAGTTCAATGCATGCTGGAAATGATTAATTTAGAAAATAGTTGATAAATTAGCTACTTTCCCCAATTCAAGTTACTAAGCTGATCTTATCTTCCACGAGCTGATCCTAGCTTTTCAATAACACAAATTGGACATAGCTCCCTATAAACCAAATTGCACTTGTACCCAGTTTCTTGCATTATTTCTCTTCAAAAGAATCAAAACCTCCACAAGCTTTATCTTATGAAAAGGAATGCCGATGGTCAAATTATCTCAGCAAAAAATAAATATAGTCAAAAGGAGTGTGTACAAGTGGTGCAATGCCAAGAGCTTAAATTTTCCATATGCCACAAAAAATGCAGTCAAAAGGAGTATGTACAGGTGGTCCAAGAGGAAGAACTTAAAATTGCCAATGAGCTCTACCTCAAATGGCACCTTCTTTTCTTACAAGAACAAGGTGGAGGGTGAAGTCATGATTCAAGACCCACTAAAAAAAAACCCTTAAAATCTCACATTACAATAACAAAAGGCACAACATAGAAAGTTGACAACAACTCTTTGTACAACACAGCGCAAGTTAATTGCAATATTCGTGTAAGTTTTTGTCTACTCCAGATTCACAGTCCTCCAGGATACAGAATTTGACATTACCAAAAGAAAAAAAAAGATATAATACAATTGCTAAATTAGTCAATATACATAATATTGTAACTTATTCATAATACGCAAAATTTGAAACATTTGCATTTAGAAAGAAAAAAAAAAAAAAAAAACCCGCTAATTCCTACACATATTATATTCTAAATGCACTACCTTTCTAGATTGGCATTGCCAATATATATGTATATATAGAAAAATGATGACCTTAGACTTACCAAAGCAGCAAAATCTGCCATCAATTATTTATTACCATATACAACTACAACAAGCAAAGGATTGCAAACAGAAGATAAATACCTCAATACGTCTGCGGGCACGGATCAATGTAGATAAGCAGTCCCGCAGCCTTGGTCCTTACACAACAAAAAAACACACATAACAAACGCCAATTAATTATTAAACCACACTGTTTCGTTTCTACTTTTTACAACCACAACAATCCCCAACCAATTCAAATTATTTCGCACAATTAGACACTCACTGACACAATAAACCAAACACCTAGAGCTTAAGGTAATCGAATTTACTGAAATTCATGAACGATCGCCACAATTCCAGTCGTTACGCCTCAAATTCACGATCGCGGCGCGACGCTGATGAACGATGTTGGAGAAATCGACTGATAAATCGGAGTAAATAGAAACGACCTTGGAGATGTTGCTATTGATCTCGCGGATTAGGTTAACGTTTTTGGCGAGATTGTCAGGGATCTTGGACTGGTGATTCTCGTTCACCTGATTGATCAATGCACGGTTCTGGTCCAGTACGGACTGGACCTGAAGAAAGCTCTTGCTCAGTATCTCCCAGACCTCCACGTCACACTCATCTTCATCCTCGCCGTTTAGGCGCTTCTTGGTCGTTTTGGTGAAACGGTTCTGAGGTTTGGTAACGGTGGTGTCGTCCATGCTCGACTCCTCTACCAAAGACTCCGATTCAGGCGTTGTCATACATGAATTGTATGTATGTATCTAAGCTCCTGATTCTCTTCTTTATGTGTGTGTGTAGGGGGCGGGGGGCTTTTATATCTTGTGGTGCGCGAGAGAGACTCGAGAGAGAGAAATGAGAGGGTTGGTTGTTGAGTCATTGACCAACCGACTCGAAATGGCGGGTTGTTTTTCGATGTTTTGGTTTTGTGACTTGGGGAGGTGACGGCCCAACCAAGGTTTTGGAGGTGGTGATTTTTATTTTATTTTTTAGTGGCTTTCATTGTGTTCAGTGACGGGCGAATAATTGAAGTTAAAAAAATGTTAAAATTATTATCAATTTTATTATAAATTATTTATAAGAAATTGTGATTATTGTAGCATTAATAGTATAAGGTGAAATTACAAAACTACTCTGTATTATTTGATTCATGAACTATCTGTAAGACTGTAATGATAAAATTGATCATTCTATCTTTTTTTTTTTTCAAATGTAACTAATAGAAATTTGTCACATTCACTATTGAACGTGTTATATAAAATAAAACGGAGTGTTTTTGTAATTTAGCCATAAAATAATAAATAAATTTTTAATTATTTTTTATATTTAAAAAATAATAATAATTTTGAGGTTTAATAGATCTAAATATGGGAAGTCACCACCACGTGTTGTGTATTAGCACCTCAATTAAGACTTCAGCCAAATCGAATGAGTATAGATTGGAATATAATAGGAATGCTCCCAAATTTACAATGCTTGACTTAGCCACATTTGATGAATATAAACCTACCAAAAATATGTTACAGGACGGCCTAAACTACAATTATTTCTCTTGGCAAAGTATATGCCCAAGCCATTTTCATTTTTATGATTCATATCAAATTAAACACAGGGGGCCAAAATGCCCAGCATGTGGATTTTCCGAGGAGATGTAACAAAAACGAAGTAAAAACGCACTGGAAGTCCCAAAAAGAAACAAAATCGACAGTCAGCACGTACAAGTGATCATGATCATGAATCATGTCATTATAGACAATTGAGTTAGATACACTATTTTCTGTTAGTTAAATACAGATTCAACTAGACAGCAGCTTAAGCCATCAGTTAATTTACAATTATGTTGTCTAACTTTCTCTTTCAACTAACTATGAAAGAAAAAGCTTCTACATAAATATAAACTGAAGCCTAAGCATGAACACTACAGGACATGGTCTCTATTGAAAGACAACAAGCTTTTGACAATAAATGAAAATACTGTGGGTGAGTAGTACAGAACTAATTGGGGTAAATCTACTCGGTATCACTTTCAGAATCCAGAAAGCTAAACTCTCTATATCCAGTCAGCTTGATTAGCAGCGTTCCCTGGTTCTCCTCACTCCATTCTATACCTTCTTTTTGCAAAAGTTTGATAACCTGCATCCACCCAGTGGTAAGATAAAGAGTATAATAATTAAATACAAACCCAACTTTGTTTCTCTCTAGAGATGAAGCAAATGTCTAATGGGCTAGCTGTGAAGAAGATTAATCCAGAAATTATAACAATTCAGTCACCCATAGAAGGCCTACATTTGTTTTGCAACTTTTAATATCCATTACACTTGATAAACAAGTGTTCAGAAACAAAATAAGGGGGGAAAATATTGACACTGTTATTCCCTTTCCACACATCAAGCAAAGATGGCAGGGTGAATCATTAATTCTTAATCCACCTAATATATAAAATGGGCATAGCTCTATTAATTCTTAATCAATCTAATATAAACTAATGAAATAGGAGTTTGGCTCACTTATAAATAGCCACATGGCATTATCTTAAGCTCTCTCAAGGTGATATATATATATATATATAACTCAAAGTTTAGGCCAGTGCTTATACCTGCTGCGATTGGCTGCAAACTACAGATATTTGTGTCAAAATTATTAGGTCATTTTAGCTCCAAAAGTTACTCTAGCAATAATTTTCTTTGCATAAAATTATCCAAAACATCCAATTTGGTTGTTTTGCTCCCACCCAAGTTAACATTAAGGCCAGTATACAACAACCATACAGAAAATCTAACCCCTTGAACTTTTGTTGTCACTAGTTTCCAGTGTTAGACACAGAAATAGATGCAAGTCGAAAGCTTTGGAAACCCATACCGATTGTTTCACCTTTGACTTCCCAAAACCATGTGAGCCACATCCTGTGATAACCCTGAGAGTTTGAACCGCTGGAAAAGACCAATAAAAGAGAAGAAAAAAAATGATAATAAAACACCAGAAAGGGCAAGCCTTTTAAAAATAAAGAAGAGAAACTTAAGAAATATGGGGGCCCAATAGGCACTTACAGGGAACATATGTTCCAAGTAGGAGGTGACCTTTTACCAGCTGCATTGCTTGTTGGACATGTTGCCCATGTAAATCAATTGTTATCACATTTTCTATGCCCTTGTTTCTGCATATCAGAGGCAATAGCTTAGTTGAATAAAGAACACCAGAGGTAGAAATATAGTGGACAAAGAGAGTTTTTACGTTGATCTTTTAAGCAGTGTACGGACCTAGCTTTAAATATATCATGGCTTGCCTTTTCATCTGCCTCTCGAGCCAATTTCGTCTGTGCCTTACCCTAGTAAAATGCACCAAATCTGATTAACATTTTATTTTTTACAAGTAATAATTTCATTAAAAAAGAACCAAAAGGAGCGCAACCATAGTACACAGGAAGTATACAAAGGAAGAGCCATACAAAATATTATCCAAAATTCATGTTATCCGAAAAATCAATCAAGTTTGAGGTCATTAACATTTTATTCTGAAACATCCTCAAGACAAATCCAACATAAGATATCAGGTTGGTCCAAATCATAAGGAAAAAAATAAATAAAAATTACGACCATGACAAACAAAAACCTTTTGCCCAAGACCCAGCAAAATATGTGATACAGCAACAATTGGGCAGGTTAAAACCATTGGCTTCTGAGTAAAATTACAAAATCATAGGGAAAAAAATCAAAATTAACAGACTTTAGCTCGAATGGAATTAAGAAAGCATCAAAAGAAACCTAAATCTAAAAGGTCAAGAGCTCAAGGGAGCTGTTGGCTATGTTGATGTTCCAACTTGCATTATTATAATGGTTTATATGTTAAAACGTTTAAAAAGAATAAATTTTAGTAATGCTAAATTAGATTCAGATCTCAATTCTTGCAAAAGATTTATGTAATGCTTTCTTCGCTTGGCTATCAGATATCTAGCTACAATATAATGTTAAAAGATCCTCCATGTGTGGCTTACACATCTTGAAATATGCAGGGTTGGACGTACATCAAAGAAAACTAAACTGATACAAGATGTAAAAGAGATATGCAAACACAAACATATATACACTAACTTTACAATGTTCTTTGCCAAATCAGAACAAACCTGGTCAGAAAGATAGGCTGCGTACTGCCGTTCTCCCTTTGAAAATGCCACTGCAGCCTGCAGAAGAGCGTCCTAATCAGATTCTTTTCAAGTCTATAATAAACTAGAGTTTGTATCATAAAGTATCCTAACCCACATATAAATCTAAAACCATCTTACTTTCTGATAGCTAGACTTCATTGAATCCCAATGTTGCTTAGAAGATTTTCTGAACACATGATATTCCTCTCCTTTAGCTACAATTCCAAGGAAAACTCAAAAGTAAAGATATTGATAGCGTTGATAACAATTACCAATTTTTTTTTTTATAAGTAATAATTCATTAAATAAAAACCACCCATGTACACAAAGAGTGTACAAGAGGTACCAATTACAAACAGAACTGACAGGAATTTATCAACTCATCTAAGGAGTTGAAATGGAAAATGTCAGTAGCATTAACCCAAGCAAATAACATTGTGAGAAAAAATTGTTTAAGGTCCTGAGTTGATTTTTCTATGTCTTCAAAGGATCGAGCGTTCCGTTCCCTCCAAATAACCCACATAAGACAATGGGGAATCAGTGCCTAGATAATTCCAGACCTGCTTCTACGGTTTTGACCAGTCCAACAGGCCAAGAGGTCCACCGCATGACAAGGCATAACCTACCATAAACCAAACAGAGAGAAAACTAGCTCCCATAACTCCCTGGCTGTAGGACAATGCAGAAAAAGGTGATCAACGGATTCTCCAGCAGCTTTACACATGCAGCACCAGTCCATCAACACCAACTGCCGCTTCCGGAGATTATCTACTGTTAACACTTTCCCCAGAGAGACCGTCCATATGAAAAAATTGACCTTAGAAGGAACAAGAGGCTTCCAAACATTCTTCCAAGGGTAGTATCTATATGTGGGTGATAGAAGACTCTTGTAGAAAGAATTGACAGAAAATACCTTTTGCGAAGAAAGCTTCCAGCAAATAGTATCTATCACCCCCTGGGGAGGAGCCACTGAATAAATAACATCCATAAAATCAGCAATTGACTCAAGCTCCCAATCCTATACCAAATGAGTAAACCTGACATTCCATGAAAAACTTGTACCATCAAACGAAGCCAAATCCTTCACAGAAGCTTCCGAATTACTTGCAAGACGATAGAGCTCAGGAAATCTCCTCCTCAATGGTGTCTCTCCACATAAATGTATTATTAAGATAGATGTATTGAAGAAATACTTTTTGAACAACTCTCTACTTAGTAATTGTTACAGATTCTGAAGAAAAAGAAGTGATTTAACCCCCCCGAACAATTGTCAAGTATTTTGATTCAAATTAATTAAAAAAAAAAATCAAATATGAGGGACTAAACTACTAATATTATTTTCCTTACGCCTCCACACCCCACCCTTTCTCTCCGTGTGAATGTGTGTGCATGTTAACATTTAGTGATCACCCTAAACAAAAAAAGATGGGGGGCAGGGAGGGGGGAATTATGGGCCTTATTCAACCACACCAAGCACATTGGCTTAGACAAGGTTTTAATGCCATAATAATCAACACTCTCTAATGCTCTATGCTCCCTTGTTCAGTTGGTAGGATGTAGACAACCCAGAAAATGTAGGTTTGATCCAAGTTACATGCTAAAGTCTGCTGAAATCAGAATCAAATTATATATGTGTGTATATATATATACACACAAACAAATTATACAAGCGCACAACTGTACACGGATTTGGAAAATTACCAGAAGTCCCTAATTCTGAACGGTTGTTTGTAGTATTAATTTTTTTTGGGGAGAGAGGGAAGGGGGTCTTCCATAAAAGCAGCAAGCTAATAACTGACAGTTCCAGTTCCCAAAAGAATAAAATAATAAAAATGTACAGCAAAATCCCAAATGTACAATTTTATGAAGATAAAATCCTGTTAAGATATCTCCTACAACATCACTTCTCTTCATAGAACGTTAAATTGTGAAATAAATATAGAACCACATCAGAAATACAGTTTCTGCAAATTATTAATATGGAGACACTATAGCAAGTGCAAAAAAAAGCATTATGAAACTAATGATGATTACCGCAAGTATTTTGCTGGGGTTCCGCAACACTAGAAGAACAAGCATCAAACCCAGGCCCCAAAGACTGCAGTTTCTTTGCTACATTCCTCCAATTCATTGTGGTTGGCTCATAATGAGGACTCTTGGGGACTTTAAACAAAGACTCCAACACCTTTTGAGGGAGCTCTGACACAGTAATTGTTGGGCTAGTTGGAGAATTAGCTTCAGGATTATCAAGAACCTTTGCATAATTCCTAAAATGAAGAAAGCAAATACGCTCGGAGAATCAGGTTCCAAACACTAATAGTCTCAATGCAGAGGAAATCGATATTGAAATTTGATCCACATTAAAGGGACCACAAAAGCAGTTTACAATGTTTTCTGCAGACATACAAATATGTGATAAAATCATTTCACAAACGTAGGAAGAATTTGGTAGTATAAACTAGTAGATTTACACAAAATAAAATTTGAACTAGATTAACTTATCACCAAAAAATAAAATAAAATTGAACTAGAATAACAAGTAAATATTATACATGCACGATTTTGCAAGGCATTGAGGGCCTAAGGATAATGCCTCACATCGTGCTGCTGCTCAAATGAAACGCATTCACAGTCCACACAAACTTGAGGATTTAAGTGAAATAAAACTCAAATGTGAAGACTAAAACTCTCTTGTGACAAATTTCAAATCTGAAATGTCTTGTTGTGGTTAGAAAAATAACATCTTAAGTTGTTTGAGACACAATTTCTTATTTTTAATCTTCTTGGTTTATAAAAACTTAACTGGTCAATAGCTCCTAAGCCTTTATAAACAACAAAGAATTCCCCCTTTGATTTGCAAGAAATCTAAAACAACTTGCTAATTTTACTTCTTTTTTTCAAAAAATGTACAATTATGGCCGATTGCAGAGACACACTAAGTTCCGAGTTTTATGCTGGAAATGGCCCCAGGGGAAGCATCGCTGTTCTAGCTGAGCAAAGGCCAACCAGAAGGCCAAAAAGCACATCACACCAAACGTGGGTAAGGACATTTAATTTGATCTCACATATATTTCATAGTGCATTAGATCATTTCTTCTATTTTCCCTATCTATTAATCTGCATTTAAAAAAAAAAAAAAAATAGAAACATTGACACTTACACACCTTCGAGCCTTTCAAACTATGCATATATGTATAACAATATACGTCAGTACAATTTAAATTTCCATTGAAATAACTTGATTAAGCCATACTGTATGTGCCAAATCTCCCCACAACTTTCTCTAGCATTTTACTTTAAACTCAAGACCCAAATCCATAATACCATGCTCACTGCAGGACAGATAGCACTGCAGCCTTCTACTTGAGAAAATAATAAAAATTAAAATGAGAAGAACAACAAGTGTTAAAGCAACAAAAATAATGATCTTAATGAATTACCTGCACCCATATCCCAGAGACCATATATTATCCTGGAATTCACTTTCAGAAGAATAAGAAGCGCAATCGGAAGCCCCATCATTAATCTGTTACAAAATTTACTTGATCACTGGACATAAAGGACATAACCAAACAGTAAAAAGCTCACAATATTGAAGTATTTCCAACATCATTTGGAGCCAATACTTACATAAATTAAATTTTTTTATTAGTAAAAAATTTTTTATTCAGAAGAGGAAACTCTCAGCCTAAATTGTTACATAAATTAATTTACACAGGAAACTAATAAAACATGTTACAAAACCACTGGATGGAGAATCTAAGGCTCGACATTCAATTGCAAAAGCATCAAAACCTAACCCATTAGACCCTATGATGTTGATTCCATCAAAACCCTAAACTCATATATATATATAACAACAGAAAGAAAGGAAAGGGGAAGGGAGAGGGGGGGTGATGCCATAATAAAATTCAGAAATGCATGTAAGAATCCGCAACTCTTGTAGGTTAGAAAAGTCTAATAACCCTCTGAATGGACACATAAACTCAAAATAATTCAATTCACCCCAGCCCCCATAAACTCAATCTACCAACTCCGTAAGAAGACAATAAAGCAAAATAGCTAATGGATTCCATGGCCTCCCATGTGGAACATTATATTAGCAAAGGATTGATCAAGGAGTGACAAATATGTTTCTAGCTCGCACCATCCTGACTATCAGTAAAAAGGTGCAAACACAGCTATGGTCAAAATACAAAGGCCCCGAAGCATAAACCCCGAAACTCACATCACAACTAAACTACAAATTTCATAGTTTCTCAATACTATACAAAAAGACCATATGCCTTATTTGTACCGATAAGCCAACAAAAAAACCTAATAGATGGTAGATTAAGATAAACTGAAATAGGAATCTTTAACCAATGACTCCCACACATAATCTTTTTTTTTTATAGGTATGACTCCCACACATAATCCAAAAACAAAAATAACATTACTTACAGAGTCTTTGCGTTCAATAAGAAATCTTATATCTTCTTTATAGTTAACACTATTGTTGAGGTAACCATCATTCCTGGACTGCTCAAAGGTGGAAGCCGATAATTCAAGCAACACATCCAAGGCCTGGAAAGAAAATAAACAGAAACCATTTCACTTACTCCGTTCTTTAACATCAACTGTAACAGATCTTGGGAAAAAATTCAAGATCAATGATCAATCTGAAAGGAATTGAAACAAAAACCAATTCACAATACTCAAAATTACCTTTTCAACATCATATCCACATTGACCTGCAAAACAAAATTTACAGGTCATGCAACAAACAAATGAAGCCACTTACACTATTCCAGCATTAATTAAAATGCCTATATTTGCACAAGCATGACTAACAGGTATAAGCAAAATGTCACTAGCATGATCCAAGGGAATAATATACATAATAAAATAAATAAATTCATGTAGAACTTTAGAAACACTAAAAAATAAAGAGTACAAGAAGGGGAAACACTTCTTTTTTTATAACGTAGGGAACCTTTCTAAAGAAGAACCCTTTGGACTCATCTCTAGATAAAAAAACCTAGAGGCAACTGACCTGCCAAAACCAATTGTCGGATAATCCAAGAGCATTCACTCCTGACAGGCTAAGCAATTTAGCTCATGCCCTGGAGCAACAAGGAGAACCACTTGGAAAGAAAAGAGTACAATGAGTGGAAAAAAAAAAAAAAAAAAAAGATACAAGGACATAGGCATATGATGGCATGAGTAACTGATAGAGAATATGGTGAAAAATTTATCAAATCAATCCATATTACTATATCATAAATAAATTATAAAGTGTACACACATACACACACTACTATATCATAAATAAATTATAAAGTGTACACACATACACACACGCGTATTGTTTTTAAACCTGAAGCCTTTGTTTGATGTTGAAATAGAACATAATTGATAACAATAATAAAAGAAAACCAGCTTTCATGGTATCATCAAAGATGGTATTGACCACGTAATCCATTTACATATACACAATTAAAGTTGTCTTACTGGTCACCCCATAAGCCTGCCTCCATGATATCAACTCCATTCTTGTCATCATTAACCTGTTCATACATGTCCACAATTTGTGTCTTTCCTTTTCTAAAATTTACAAGTTATCTATAGGCTATAGCCCTATCGTTCATATTATTCTGATCTGCATCACCAACACCTTCATCCAAACATAGTTTTCTTGTTATTGACATTTACAGTTACACAATATATTCCTAGAGACTTTCCATGACTTATGTGCAATTGACATCATACAACTTTACTAATCAATTATCAACTTCCTTCACTCCCTAAATTTCTTAACATAATCTTGAACAAAACCCAGTTCCAAATAATTAAACAAATAAATGCGATTATAAATATTTTTATTTAAAAACAAAAACAAATCATAGCGGGAAACTCACAGAGCACATCTCTAATAACAGCGAAGCTTAGCTCGCACTCATCTCCAAGCATTGAAAACAAAAACTGCTCAGCCTCTTCTTTGTCAAAAGCCCCATTAGTAAACCCTTTGGACTTGGTAGATTCCCTCCGTGGGCTTGACTGCAAGTAATCTTTCCCCAACACCGTCGAGATCGTCCCCGTCGATGCAATAACTCTCTTCTGCTTCGTCCCTCTGAAACCATCCTTCCCGTTCAATACGTTCTGAATATATCCGGACTCCACAAACCCCTCGGACGAGCCCGAAGTGCTCCAACCCGAACTCGAGCCCGTACCTGAACTCGAGCCCGTGCCCGAACTCGAACCCAAACCGGAGCTCGCGGACAAATAGTCCATACTGTCCGTCAGGCTGGCAGCTAAAATCTCGGCGGCTATATCGGGATCGCCGTTGGCTTCGTTGAAGGCCGAAACGGCATCGTCTAGAGAAGCCAAAGAGAAGGCCTCGGCTAAGGCTTGGAGTGCCTTGCTCTCTCCGTCCTCTCCGTTCGTCGCAGCTACGCCTTTGCCGTTGAAATTGGAGGCTCGGGCTCTTCTCTTCTTCTTCTTCGCGTTCTTCATCTTCGTATCGTATGGAAGATCAACCAACGGCAGAGTTTCAACGATCGCGGTGAAGATTCAAACACAAGATTTTTTCCTAGAGAACCTGAGAACGATCGCGTTGAGGATTCAAACACAAGATTTTTTCCTAGAGAACCTGAGAATTTTGGGGTTTCCGAGAGAAATACGAGAGGGGGAGAGATTCTAATACCATCCAATTCCATGTATTATTTAAGAGTAATGATAGAAGTATAACTAATTTTACAATCATATTCTTACCAGATGACGTGGCATAATAACACATAAGCTATTAAAAAAAATAGATGAACATGTGACATTTTGGGCCTGATTGGTACGTGTTTTCATTTTCTGTTTTGGTTTCGTGATTTTTTACTTTATTGAAGTTAGAACTTTAATCCTGATTTGAGTTCAAGATTGTAAAAAAAATTATGTTTGGTACATAGTTTTGGTTTCACAACTGAAATCACAATTTAAAAAAAAAAAATTGTGTTTGTTATATAGTTTTGGTTTTTAGATTTAGTTTTTATCATTACATTTTTTTTTTCTTCTTTTTTCTCTCCTTTTTTTTTCCCCACCACCCACGTACAACACTTCTTCATTTTTTTTTTCTTTTTTCTTTCCTTTTTTTTCCCACAACCCACGTACCCCCCCCTCCCTTTCTTTTTACTTTTCCCCTCTCCCATTTCTCTCTTTTTTTCTTCCTTTCTTCTCGTTGATTCCTGAACTTTACCTGCTGGACATCTTTACTCTTTACAACCCCCTCACTTTCCTTTCTTCTTTTCCAATTTTACATATATCCTTTCATCTTCTTTCTTCTTTTTTTTCTCTCATCTTTATTTTTTCACCGACTCTCCCTCTCAGCTCTGTTCTCTTTTTCTTTCACCTTTACCTTGCGTAGAAGGTTTTGATTATTGGAGAGCACGGCTGTATTGTAATATAAGATGGGTTTAGTGTTGAGAATGTTCTGATTTTTTAGGTGATCACCATGAAAATTTCTATATAGAGGCGGATGGTGATTTAATTTTGGTAATTTATCCTGTAAATTTTATATGATAAAATTGCTTATGGTTTGCTCTGGTTCTTATTTTATTCTTCCCTTAAATACTATTTTTATTATTTTTCTTTTATTTGTTGTCTTTAAAAGCTGTCTCTCATGATTGTTGCTCACTGCTGGTGTACATTTTTTTTCCTTACTGCGTGAGCGTGACTGCGTGAGTAATGAAGAGAGAGAATATTGGCAGTGGCAGCTCCAGGATTTTTTTTCAAGGTGTTCATTAAAAGTCACTTGAACTACTATAACTATTGGCTAGTTTGAATCGTGGCGGAGCCAGAAAAAAATTTATAGGGGTGCCAAGTTGAATATAACAAAATTGAAATTCATAAGTTAAAAATAATAATAATAATTCATGATTCAAAACAAATACTTTTTTCATAAATTAGCTTGAAATGTAAGTCAACGAACAACATGGATGCAAACGCTTCCGAATCTTGAAATTTATTTATTTATTTATTTTGATAGTTATGATAGCATTTAAACTTTTAGCATTCATGACACCAATTGATTTTTGGTGTAGATAAGATTCGAATTCAGAACTCTTACTCGAGGACAAGAGATTTTACCAGTTAAACTAAATTTTATAAACTAATTATATAACCAATTAAAAACATGATAAATACAAGACAATAAGACAGTTACTCAAACAACTATTAACAAACATAAATATAAAATAAACAATATCAAATCACCACTGTTTATCATTTATATAAATATAAATATATAATAAGCAACATCAAAGCCATAACAATTTTCCAATATAAATATATAATATAATAAATATTAAATATTAATTTGGGCCAATATATGTTTATGATTTGTTAATTAAGTCCATATAACTCTTGAGCTACACGTGATGCTTATTACACCACATGCCTACTGATTGTACTACAAAGAACGTGTGGTGGTGAAGTATGACAAATCATGTGAAGAAGTGTAATTTCAAATTTCCAAACGAGAAACCAAACCCAGCAAAAAAAGAAGCATCCTAGAAGGCCAGAACGAAGAAGTGAGTTAAGACGATAGTGCCAATTCGAAGTGAAGAAGAAGAAGAACTGATGCCGACAAAAAGGAAGAAATCTGAGTTGACAACAATGGCGCAAGATTTGTTGTTGTACCAAATCAATTTTGTATGGTTTAGTTGTTTGGGTTAATTTTTGTTATTATTTGTGATTTTGTTAGGGGTTGAGTAGGTTGAGTCTACTAGAATCTCAAGTCAGGGTGTTCAATTCTTTTATTTGAGGGTGTTCAATATCTATATAATTTTTTTTCCACAATTTTTTAAGCCTTTTTATGCATTTTGTAAGAAGTCAGGGTGTTCATGTGAACACCCTGACCAATGAGTAGCGCTGCCCCTGAATATGGGTGCCTGGGAGAAGAAGGGAGTGGTGTACGGGTCTGTAATGGCCGAGAGCAAGAGAGAGAAGCAGAGAAGCTTCTGGAGGAGAGAGAAAAAATGGGGGAGAAAAGAAGAAACATGGGCCTAGTAATGGTAATAAACTGGGACCCACACATGAATTCAGTCCGGATTTGAATCCGGCTTGGATTCAAAAACAGGTAAATGAGTGAACTCAAATTTGGCATGGGATCCACATAAAATTCAAGTTGGGATTTCAATCCTCACTTAAATCATGTGTACCAAACATCATTTTTTTTTTGTGGGACCCGATGATTTTGTATTTGAATCACAGAATCCGGATTTGAATCCGGTGTACCAAACATGCGCTTTAATTTTAAGATTATCATTAGGATTTTAAAAAGAGTCCTGTTAATGAGTATCTTTAAGGTAATATTTAAAAAAATATTTAATGCTTATACTTTTTAAGAATTAGTAAAATTTTGATATTAAAATAATACAAAACAGCTTTTAAAGATATTTTAGTTTTTTCATTTATCATTTTAATATTAAAATTTCGTTATTTTTCATAAAGTGTAAGGATTTAATGCTCTTTATTCTCACTAGCGTAGCCTCAAGGTCTGCTCTCCGGTGACAACCACCCACGTCCTCACCTATTGATAAAAATCTCATATTGACTAGATTTCGATTATATAAGAGATTAACTTTCTTTTATAGAAATTTGAGTTCTTTTAGGTCTCTAACTCAGATCTAAGTATTTGAATCTGAATAGGAATTCATGGGTGGGATGCTGATCAAATTTAAGAAGGAACAAAAAGGAAGGGTTGGAGATTTTCTCTGATTTTTGTTTACGTAATGAATCACAGATCTAAATGGTTTAACTTCATTCTCCACCAAATCTTTTTTTTTTTTTTTTTTCCTTTGAGCTTGGAATGGTTTCTCAATCAATAGTATCAGAGAAAGATGAAACTAAAATTTGATTGATTTGGAGAAAATAATAAAATATGGGTATAGGTACTTGTCGCTTTTCTGTGAAATATTTTTGCCCAAACATCAAAATGATTTTGGAGGAGATGAACGAACTGACTTGAATCGTGGGTTTAAGATGGAGGTGGGTTGTGCAGGTGGTTTTGTGGCTGTCATCAGAGATAAATTGTTTCGAGCTTCAACATCGGTGAGCTACGAACGGCGATGTGGAGGCGGCTGTGAGGAAGAGGATATTATTTGGGTTTTTTCATTTTTTATTTGGTGTGTTTAAATATTTTAATAAATAAATTCTGAAACAATACTTACGTGTGAATCAAGTGTTTTAATAACTGATGTGGAATAGTGACACATTAGTGCCACATCAGTTTGTCAGAATTTGATTGTAAAATTAGTTATGTCTTTAACATTACTTATTATTTAAATAAGTCACATGACTCATTAAATAACAATCAAGATCATTAATTACTCTTAACTATCCTCCTTATTCCAAGAGATCAACCCAAATCTTGGTTATGTCATAGCATTGTTGAAGTCTGCATAACCAAAGAATATTTCCCTTTTTGTTAAAGTCATGCACTAATAAAATTCCAATCGAAAAAAAGAAAAAGAAAAAAAAAAAGGCCACTGGCTTAGGTAATGAGCAATATGTACTTACAAGTAAGCTTGAAAAGCTGTGTCCATGGAGGGAATGAGTCACCCACCACTATAAAAAGGGAAGGACATATGTTGCACATGAAAAGAAAAAGGGTAAATTATATTGACACCCTATTCTTTTAGAGAAATTAGATTCGTTATACCCTAATTTAGAAAAATGACACTCTGTTCCCAAATTTGTAAAATAATTAACACTCAACCCCATTTTCCCAAATTTTAAAGGAATATTCTCCACTTAAACTTAAAATAATTAAAACATAATTTTTCTTTTTAAATTTGGTTAGTTAGGCATTGGTTAAAAAATAAAAAAATAAAAAAGGAGCGGAATGTTAATTATTTTGCAAATTTGAGAGTAGAGTGTTATTTTTCCAAATTAAGGTGCAGTGATTCTAATTTCTCCAACAAAAGGAGATGTTAGTCTAATTTACTCAAAGAAAAAACATTAGGAAAAACATAAAAATAAAGTACCTATATGACTTTAGTTGATCTTCTCGCCTTTTTACTACAATAAAGATATCTACCCTCAAAAGATCCTCTTAGATTTACTATTCAAGAGGTGCACAACTCAAATTCATCATCTCCTAACAAGCTAATTTTCTTAGGGGCGTTTAATTAAACTAAAGACTTGTGAATGATTCGTTCTCATCCAACTTTTGATAAAGGCTTTTTGCGAACCATCTTTAAAGTCTATTGCGCATTTTATCAAAAAAAGTCTATTGCGCATTAAATACTTGGCCCACTTTTTATTCACTCACCCATTTTATTTTTAGTACGCTATCAAGGACTTTGGCCTTGCGAACATGGACGTGCATTGATAGTCACTGATGTAATGTTTGGATGGAGGGGAGTAGAGGAAACGGGATGGAGGAAGTTTAATAATTCTTAAGGGTGGGGAAAGGATTTGAGAGAATTATAAGGGATAAGTTATCCCTAAATCCTTCATTCTTAATTCCTTTGAAATAATTTGGAAGGAGAGTGGAGGGGAGTGGTTCCATTTTTATTAAAAAAGAAATTGTCAATTATGCTCTTATGACGTTAATTTATAACTATTTTTTTTTTTTAATTAGCAAATATGGGTCATAATTGTTAATTTATATGACCACTCATCTATCCCCTCCTTCCTTACTTAATTTTTAAGACATATATCCAAATAAAAAGGAGCAGTATCTATTTGCATTCTCCCTAATTTTCAAAACATCCAAACAAACAAAAGGGATAATCATTCCTCTCCTCTCTCCTTCCAAACTCGTTGCAAATCTGTGCGATGCATGGAAAAATTACTTAATATGTAATCTAAAGAATTATTGGTCTAAATATGATTTTTTCTGTCTTTTATATTTTGTCTAATTATGAAAGTTGATAATTATTATATTATTGTGTTTATATATTAAATATATTATAGTATTAGACATTTATTATGATTGTGTTTATATATATGCTGCAATATATTATTTCTACTAAAGAAAATATAATGTGTCAAGATTCTAATATGCCCAATATCAAGACTACACATGTAAACGTCAAAGAAATGAAGTAAAAGAACTCCTACAGTAATTTGGTGACTCTACTTATATTCTCATGAACAGACCACTACACATGTAAACGTCAAAGAAATGAAGTAAAAGAACTCCTACAGTAATTTGGTGACTCTACTTATATTCTCATGAACAGACCACTACACATGTAAACGTCAAAGAAATGAAGTAAAAGAACTCCTACAGTAATTTGGTGACTCTACTTATATTCTCATGAACAGACCACTACACATGTAAACGTCAAAGAAATGAAGTAAAAGAACTCCTACAGTAATTTGGTGACTCTACTTATATTCTCATGAACAGACCCCGATCTATGCCTAATTTAGCCTACCTGAATATAGCTTTTTTCCAACCAAAGAAAGTGGTGCAGAAAGCCTTAGGCTTCGTTTGCGAGTTTAGAAGGAAAGGGAATGGAATGGAATGAATAAATTATAAAAGAATAGAATAGAATGAAATTGATTTAATGAATAGAAAGGAATGAAATGAAATGGAACTAAGTAATCTTGTTTGGATATTTTAAAATAAATGAATAGAATGAAATGTAAGTAAGCTTGTTTATGAGTAATATTAGAAGGAATGAAAATGAATTATTTTATAACAATATTACTACTATACCCTTCATCTTAATCTAGTTTAGACACAATGAGAATAATTTTGTAGATTTACCATACAGTAGTAGAATGATCCCGACAACTACTTTAACCTTTGTGAATACAACAATGCACAACATAATGAATATAAACTCACGTTAACTAGAAATAAAACACACACACACACATATATATTGTTAATTTTGCTATTGTGTTGATGGTATCAAAAAACAAAAAAAAAGGAGAGAAAAAACTCCAAGGTTTGAGATGAGAATGGTAAAACAAGAAGATGTGAGAAGATGGAGGTGAAGAATCAGGGATAATCTAGGATTTTAAAAAAATATTTAGGGCATTTTGGGAGTTTTGGTTAAAATTTCATTCCCTTGAACGGGAATGAAAATTTGGGGTTTAGAGGAAATAGGCCCGATGTGGGACTCAGCGCACACACACGCTTATCAGATTTTGGGGCATGACAATCTCCCCCACTTATATCCCTAACGTTCTCGTTAGGGCTCATATGTTCGAGTCCATATGGGATTACTAGGTTGGCTCTAATATCATTTGTAACAACCCAAGGAAAGCGCTAGCTATATCTGCGCTTATATCCCAAAAGGATTAGTCAAGTTACAATTAGAGTTTCTTGCAATTGTTAATAAAGTTAAGTTCGACCCAGTATATGTCCGATGTGGGACTTAACATACACACTTATCAGATTTTGGGACATCACAGTGTGATTATCAAGCAATTCCGGTTAGGGTCACTTCAAAGAGTTCATAGAAAGTGATAGCTGAAGCTAAAAGAAGATGGGAATAATTCATTGGAATATTTTAAGAAAGTGATAGCTGAAGCTAAAAGAAGAATGGACCACAGCGCAGCGCATACAACCAAGTGCCAGTTGAGATTGAAAAATCAAATGAAAAGTGGACAGCAATACCGTGGGGTGTCTTTGAGTGTCGGCAAACCTTTAATTGAAAGGGTAAGGTTGGGGTATATATGTAATTCACGAAGAAAAACATAAGTATAATTCAACGTGTCCTTTGTATTTGAATTTGAGTAACACATTCAGATCGGTGAAGAGCACCAATTTACTTAAAAAAACAGAATTATGTCATAACCTATTGCCATACCTAGATCACAATCAAAGGTGACAAGTTCGAGCAATCTTGCAGTCGCTTCGGCAATTAACCCGTGTTAGAGCATTCCCAGCGGAGTTGTAAATGTAGCATTTTTGTTAAAATGATGGTACTGTAGCTAAAAAACACGAAAAAACGCTCCCACCTCTACTTTAACTCCGACTTTTACACATTGCTACAGTAACGTGTATTTTTACACGTTACTGTAGCAATGTGTATTAATTTTTTAATGTTTTTTATTCTGTCTTCTGTCTTCTCTCTCCTCTCTCCTCTGTTTTTTTTTTCTTCTTTTTTCTTTTCGTTTCTCTTTCTCTCTGCGCTGCTCTCTCTCTCTCTGCTCTGCTCTCTCTCCCTCATTCAAGTCAACAGTCGGTGGAGGTGGAGGTGGTTGTGGGTTGTCAACGGCTCGGTGGAGGTGGTTGTGGGTTGGTGGTTTTCGGTGATGGGTTGTTTCCATCTGTTGGTGATGGTGGTTCGCGGCGGTGATGGGGATTCTGTTTGGGTTTGCCGGCGGTGATGGGGTTTGTGTTTGGGTTTGCCGGCGGTGATGGGGTTTCCGGATCTGATTTCTCTCTCCCTTCTCGGCGTGGTTGCAAAAAATGGGTTGTGGTGGGTTTGGGTTTGCCGGCGTGGGTATGGTGGTTGTGGGTTTGGGTTTGCCGGCGTGGGTGTGGGGGTTATGGGCGGTTGCTGCTGATCGGCTGCCGTGGGTTTGGTTGGGGTGTGACTTTTTAAGTTGTAAAATAGAGATACAACCTTTCCGTTGGGAATGCTTAGCAATCAGATGCAGGGCACCTGGGGCAAATTACAGGCCCAGCCCAATCAACCCACTGACAAAAACAAAACTAACAACCTTTCTTGCTTAAAAGGCATTTACATCTTTAATTTGCCAATGAGTGATTCACTGATTCCAGAATTTTTTATTGAACATCTCTATGCTAGCCCAATTATCTGATACACAAAACTGAGATGTACCGAGGCATTTGGTTCTCCAATCTCCGTGACAAGGTTAATCCTCAACTGTTTGAATGTGTTCCTCATAAATAGAATTAAGTACTGGTTTCGGTTGCCCAGCATACTGAGGGAGGGTAGCCTTTTCCACTGCTCTGGGAGGAGAGCTTGAAAGATCCCATTGACATTCCTGAGTGACGCATGTGGGTGTTATTTTAGCTGCATCAAGGGATGCATGGAACTGTTCATGCCCTGCTGGCTTCATAAACCTCAGCTCATCACCCTGTCTGTCATGGCTGCTGATACACTGCATCTTCCTCCTCTGCACGTCATCCTTAACTCTCTGGAAGGACAATGGAATGCCATTTTGTGTCATAACATGTGTATGGAGTAAATCACACTCATTTCACAAGCCACCATGAGAAATAATGAATGAAAGTATAGCTTTTATGACAAAAATGACAAGCTATGAGAACAAATTGGTGTTAAAAAAATTATAAAATTATATAATCAGTTCCTTTTGCTTGGAGACTTCCCAAAACTTCATCACCGTTTTCATTTATTTTATGCCATCTAAGAGTAAAGAGTTATGATATAATAAATCAAAAGCCAATGAGTAAAATTAACAAAGATATTGGGAACTTGCAGGATCTGATCAAAATCAAATCATTTTATTTCTATGAAGTGCTTAAAAATGAAAATACCCCAAATCTGGTAGAAATAAAGTGATGATCAGACCTACTTGATCAATTCAGTTCAATGTAAGGTGCAACTCAAAAAAATGCAACTGCATGACATGACTATATGGTGAAATGAATATCTCCTCAATATTAAACAGTTTTATTTCCCAATGACAGAAGTTAATCATTAATAGCCTCTAAACAAGTCCAAAGTTAATCAGTTTGTTCCAACAGTCAATCTATATTAACAAGCAATTCTTACTATTTCCTCATCTATTCTATCATACTAAACCCCTCAACTTATTATGTTCTCGAAATCTCTAACTTCCAAAACATAAATACACCCAAACAAACAAAAAGATAAGGATTTTAGAGAAACAAACCTGCAATAACCTGGAATCAAAATTGGGCAGCCCAATTTGCGAAACGGTGAGTGACCCAAACAAGTTCCCAACCAATGCAGAATCGGGCACAGGCAAACCATGAACTAGCCCCACCACAAACCCACCTAAGAAACTATCCCCAGCACCCGTGGGATCCACTTGATTCGCTTCAAACGGTTTGATTTCCAATTCCCCATCTTTCCAATACACCGTGCAACCATCTTTCCCATGCGTCACCACCACACAGCACAACTTCCTCACCTCCTCCACGTCCATAAACACCGCCTCTTCCTCCGACGCCTTCAAGAACCCGATTCTCGGCAACAAGTGGAAAAACCCGCTCTCTTTCAATTCCACGAGTTTCACCGTCCCATCCTCCTTCGAATTCTCGGATCAAAGCCTGGATATCCACCAACACAACCTCGCAAATGTCAAGCATTCGCTCCAGCGTTTCGGGTCCTATCTCGCCGCCGACACCGACCGCCATCCCGAAACCGAATTTCGTATCGGAATCGGTGAGATCCGAGGCCCCAATCGGGTCGCAGACTGTAACCCGTTTTAAAACCCGATCACCGTTCCCGTTCCCATCGATGTCCGAATCGAAATGCGCGTGGAAGAGAGTGGTTTTCGAGGTGGGTATCACGATTGGGCTGCGACAAGTCGTATGGGCGAAATCCTGGCCGACTTTGGAGACCAATTTATAATGAATCGATAAGCCATCGAGCACGGCGGAGATGAAGGCTACAGCTCCACCGAGAGTCTCGCCCACTACGACGCCGTCTCGGATCAGAACGTCATGGCAGTAATTGCCCACGATTAAGCCACCACGGCGTTGTGATTGTGAATCCTTTTGGTCCATCACCATGACTAATTGGAAAGCTCGGAATTGTGCGATTTGTGAATGAAGTTAGGGTTTTTGATAAAAATAGAAAGAGAGGGAGAGATATTTATAAGAGAGATTGGAGGAGAAATGGGAGTGTTGGGTATGTTTGTTTGGTGGAATTGGATTATGTGTCGCAACTCGGAAGCGAGAGGACGCGCGCCATATCAAACTAGTTTGCCTGGCATTTTATATGGGATGCTACGTTCTTATTATTATTTTTTTGGTGAAATTATAAATTATACCCTCTAAGTTTGATCAAAGTTGAATTCAATCCTCTAAATTTTCATCATGTCAATTCAGTCCTCCATTCAGTTTCAATAAAACAATTCTTAAAATCTGTTAAATATCTTCGTTAGTTTTAAATTAAAATTGTTATTGCTGATTTTTAATTAGATATTAAATAACTAAAAACTAATTTAACCTATACCCATCAAACTACACCGGTAAGCAAAACAAAACATCGATTAAATGATAGAAGTCAGTAAACGCAGTGAGAGATCTACTGCTGTTGAGTGAGAGTAAATCTCTCTAAACTAACATACCAGCATAACAATACCAACTTCAAATTACAATTGGTACGAAGCGCACACGTTCTCACCAATGCACAGTGAGTATAAAAAAAAAAAAAAAAAAAGATTGTATACAATTGTTATAAAGATGAAGTTACACGTGATAAAGTTGATTTATTGGGCAAGAGATGGGAGATTTATCAATAGCATCATTCCTAAATCAGCAGTAGTATTAAAAAACTGCGAGAGCACCTGGCTTTAAAAGATTGTTAATGATATTCAGCACTAATACACAAAGGCAATGCTTTAATTAAAGACGATCCAGTCTCACTCGGCAGCAGCAGATCTCTCACTCAGACTCGACGATTTCTTTTTTGAATAGGACGATATCTCTTTCTGCATTTCTTGCCAATGAGTTTTTTTCAATTAATCAGTGTTTTGTTTTGCTTACCGGTGTAGTTTGATGGGTATGGATTAAATTGGTTTTTAGTTATTTAGTATCTAATTAAAAATCGGGAAATGCAATTTTAATTTAAAACTAACGGAGAGATTTAACAGATTTTAAAGGAATTTTTTAATTGAAATTGAATCAAACTTAGAGGACTGAATTGACATAATCAAAACTTAGAGGACTGAATTGAACTTTAACCAAACTTAAAGAGTGTAATTTGTAATTTAGCCTTATATTTTTTAGAAGAATTTATTT